>OX382180.1:0-386559 GCA_947507545.1 Clistopyga incitator
AAAGAACCTAAGAACCTAAAGAACCTAAAGAACCTAAAGAACCTAAAGAACCTAAAGAACCTAAAGAACCTAAAGAACCTAAAGAACCTAAAGAACCTAAAGAACCTAAAGAACCTAAAGAACCTAAAGAACCTAAAGAACCTAAAGAACCTAAAGAACCTAAAGAACCTAAAGAACCTAAAGAACCTAAAGAACCTAAAGAACCTAAAGAACCTAAAGAACCTAAAGAACCTAAAGAACCTAAAGAACCTAAAGAACCTAAAGAACCTAAAGAACCTAAAGAACCTAAAGAACCTAAAGAACCTAAAGAACCTAAAGAACCTAAAGAACCTAAAGAACCTAAAGAACCTAAAGAACCTAAAGAACCTAAAGAACCTAAAGAACCTAAAGAACCTAAAGAACCTAAAGAACCTAAAGAACCTAAAGAACCTAAAGAACCTAAAGAACCTAAAGAACCTAAAGAACCTAAAGAACCTAAAGAACCTAAAGAACCTAAAGAACCTAAAGAACCTAAAGAACCTAAAGAACCTAAAGAACCTAAAGAACCTAAAGAACCTAAAGAACCTAAAGAACCTAAAGAACCTAAAGAACCTAAAGAACCTAAAGAACCTAAAGAACCTAAAGAACCTAAAGAACCTAAAGAACCTAAAGAACCTAAAGAACCTAAAGAACCTAAAGAACCTAAAGAACCTAAAGAACCTAAAGAACCTAAAGAACCTAAAGAACCTAAAGAACCTAAAGAACCTAAAGAACCTAAAGAACCTAAAGAACCTAAAGAACCTAAAGAACCTAAAGAACCTAAAGAACCTAAAGAACCTAAAGAACCTAAAGAACCTAAAGAACCTAAAGAACCTAAAGAACCTAAAGAACCTAAAGAACCTAAAGAACCTAAAGAACCTAAAGAACCTAAAGAACCTAAAGAACCTAAAGAACCTAAAGAACCTAAAGAACCTAAAGAACCTAAAGAACCTAAAGAACCTAAAGAACCTAAAGAACCTAAAGAACCTAAAGAACCTAAAGAACCTAAAGAACCTAAAGAACCTAAAGAACCTAAAGAACCTAAAGAACCTAAAGAACCTAAAGAACCTAAAGAACCTAAAGAACCTAAAGAACCTAAAGAAAATTTTTGGGGTCTTTAGGTTCTTTTTTTTTCTCTTTAGGTTCTTTTTTCGTAGAACCTAAAGAACCTAAATGATTTTCCGGAAAATTTTTGGGGTCTTTAGGTTCTTTTTTCTCTCTTTAGGTTCTTTTTTCGTAGAACCTAAAGGACCTAAAGAAAATCATTTAGGTTCTTTAGGTTCAAATACAACAACGGAAAATTTTTGGGGTCTTTAGGTTCTTTTTTCTCTCTTTAGGTTCTTTTTTCGTAGAACCTAAAGGACCTAAAGAAAATCATTTAGGTTCTTTAGGTTCAAATACAACAACGGAAAATTTTTGGGGTCTTTAGGTTCTTTTTTTTCTCTTTAGGTTCTTTTTTCGTAGAACCTAAAGAACCTAAATGATTTTTCGGAAAATTTTTGGGGTCTTTAGGTTCTTTTTTTTCTCTTTAGGTTCTTTTTTTCGTAGAACCTAAAGAACCTAAAGAAATTTTTTTTTCTCTTTAGGTTCTTTTTTCGGAGAACCTAAAGAACCTAAATGATTTTCCGGAAAATTTTTAGGGTCTTTAGGTTCTTTTTTTTCTCTTTAGGTTCTTTTTTCGTACAACCTAAAGAACCTAAATGATTTTCCGGGAAATTTTTGGGGTCTTTAGGTTCTTTTTTTTCTCTTTAGGTTCTTTTTTCGTAGAACCTAAAGAACCTAAAGAAAATTTTTGGGGTCTTTAGGTTCTTTTTTTTCTCTTTAGGTTCTTTTTTCGTAGAACCTAAAGAACCTAAAGAAAATTTTTGGGGTCTTTAGGTTCTTTTTTCGTAGAACCTAAAGAACCTAAAGAAAATTTTTGGGGTCTTTAGGTTCTTTTTTTTCTCTTTAGGTTCTTTTTTCGTAGAACCTAAAGAACCTAAATGATTTCCCGAAAATTTTTGGGGTCTTTAGGTTCTTTTTTCGTAGAACCTAAAGAACCTAAAGAAAATTTTTAGGGTCTTTAGGTTCTTTTTTTTCTCTTTAGGTTCTTTTTTCGTAGAACCTAAAGAACCTAAAGAAAATTTTTGGGGTCTTTAGGTTCTTTTTTTTCTCTTTAGGTTCTTTTTTCGTAGAACCTAAAGAACCTAAAGAAAATTTTTAGGGTCTTTAGGTTCTTTTTTTTCTCTTTAGGTTCTTTTTTCGTAGAACCTAAAGAACCTAAAGAAAATTTTTGGGGTCTTTAGGTTCTTTTTTCGTAGAACCTAAAGAACCTAAAGAAAATTTATGGGGTCTTTAGGTTCTTTTTTTTCTCTTTAGGTTCTTTTTTCGTAGAACCTAAAGAACCTAAAGAAAATCATTTAGGTTCTTTAGGTTCAAATACAACAACGGAAAATTTTTAGGGTCTTTAGGTTCTTTTTTTCTTCCGATTCTTTAGGTTCTTTAGGTTCTCAAGGGCAGGATTTCATCGATTTCAATGGAAAATTTGGGTTCTTTAGGTTCTTTTTTTTCTCTTTGGGTTCTTTTTTTCTTTAGGTTCTTTAGGTTCGTTTCGCGGGGAACCTAAAGAACCTAAAGACTTTTCGCGGGGAACCTAAAGAAAATCATTTAGGTTCTTTAGGTTCTTTAGGTTCGAATTTCATCGAATTCGACAACGGAAAGTTTCAGTCATCGTACGCTCGTTAGCGTACCATTTTAGAGCCTTCTTTGATCTGAAAAGACTTCATTTTAAACTCTCAAGTCGCTCGAAAATACGTAAGGCAGATTATCGATTGACACATGCGCCAGACGATTCTTTTCCTTTTTTTTTTTTTTTTTCATTTATGCGATGCAAAAATGTGTCTTCTTACCATTCGTTGGTGGGATGATACATTATTTTTTTGTAAATTTGGTAGATAGGTAATGTATATTCAGGTTTCGAGTTCATCACCCCAGAAGCGCACGCTGGTCGTGTGGATACCGTGCTAACTTCATCTCGGATCACACTGATCGAGTCGGTCGATAATAATCTTAAATAAAAATAAAGTGGCTGCCGGTGAATTTCATTTCGCCAACTACCTTACCGAGATATGGTAACAACTTACCGGTAGTCGGTGAGTAATATTGAAAAATAAATCGGCTGCCTGTGAATGCGATTTTACCGGTTGACGTGATTCGTCCTTTTGGTGTGACAGACATAACTACGATAACAGAAGCACAAGTTTCCCCTTCCGCGGTACGATTCACAACGCAATTATCGCCGATCTAGAAGCTAAATATTCCATTACCTATATATTACACCGGAATTCCTTTTGAATTTATAACTACTGACTTTGCACAATGAGTCACGAAGAGAATTGCTCGCTTGCTTGCTTGCTTGCTTGCTTGACGGGAACCGAGGAGGTGGAGGAGAAAGAAATGGAAGAAGCAACAGGCGTGGGAAAATAAGATAGGCATCTTTCTCCAGAGAAAACTGGAAAACCAACAATTTATTGTTAATCGAAACAATCGAAATAAGACGAAACTTGCTACATGTACGAAGCAAGAGAAATCAATAATAAAGGAACATGAGCGCAATTTCGAGTTTCATTGAAGGAATCATTGGTATCGATAGTCCCATAGCCCGATCGACAATTCATTGATTATACAATTATCTTGATAATGGAGAAGTAATCTCGATTCACTTGCTCCACTGAAATCGTTGTAATATCCACAGGTGGAGGGCATTCGAGAGATAACTGATAATTAACAATCTTCGCAAGTGATAACACGCGCTATACAGTAGAGCAATTCATCTAAAAGTATATCATTTATAGTCCAAGGACGGTACTAATGCTCATCTAACGACTAGCCGTAAAATCGCGAATGCGACGCATCATTTACGCATCATATTATTAATATATCTTGGCCGCGCACTACCGAAACATCAATAATATCGTTTATCCACAATCATTGCTTTTCGGTACACTCGAATAATTGGTAACCTTATTGTAATCATGATTCATCTTCTTTGGCAATCCGCGATATATATATACATATATATATGTATATATATATATTTGTATACTCATTCGACAAACCTGAGAACCGTCGAGATTTTCAAGGATATCAATCGAAATATTCATTACATTTTCTATAAATATTCTTGAATACATTACATGTATACATATAATATACTGTTCATTAATATATTACAATTAATTGGAAATAGAAAATTAATCTTGAAATTTTTACGAAGGACGAACAAATTTCGTTTCATTTACCAACGTACCGCTATTTACAAAAAACTATATTTTTGTTCTTGTTGTTTTTTCGATTTTTCGTTTTCCTTTCGTTAAATGTGTACCCCACCAGGGTGGTCGTGAAAAAATCGATTTTCTTTCATTCGATGCCTTCAGCGAGGTTGCATTACGTTGAAAGAAGGAACTCTCATCTCTTTTTAAAATCTTGAAAATTCGCTCTTGAAATTTTGATTTCATTTAATTGATCGATGAATCTATGACAACGTATAATCGTTTTCGTCAGATCTTTAGAGGTATAAACAATTTTTACCGTCACTTTTCTTTATATTACGACAACAAAAACCATGCATTTTATATTGTATCTTTTTGATAATAATTCGCCGGTTGCAACGCGATATCCAACGGCAAAACTATTGAAAAGAGTAAATGAATTAAATACAAACATGGTATGGTTGAAGAATCATTTTTGAATAAATTTCACCACGACTACAAGTGTCTTATATATTATTGTTTAAAAAGATATAGTTCCTTCTTTCGATTTAAAAAGAATTCATTTCCAGCAGAGTATTCCGATACGTGTATCGTTAGAGAGTGAGTATAAAGGGTCTTTGGGATTGATATATGTTCCGACTGTTGATAAATTTCAATATCAAGTTTGAATGATCGTTAAACGAGCGACACTTGAATGATTTACCAAGTACAATTGTGCTGCAATGTGATAAATTTGAATTTTTTCTATACACTTGATAGTAGAGGGTCAAAAAAACGTGTTGTGTTTACTTCATTAGAGAATGATGTAGAGAAATAATTGCTCGAGGCCTTTTTGCGTTGGTGTTGTTGAATGACAATCGAAAATAAATAAAATAAAGTGAAAAACGGTAGTAGAAAAATGGATGACTCAGAGAGTGGCTTGACCGGGGCTAATGAGATCCGTGCTCTCGAGCCGCGCCTGCCTCAGCCAGTCTCTCATGTGTCTCGTTCTCTCGATGAGACTCGAAGCTCCGCGATCGACGGTTCCGACGCTCGTGGTAAAACCACTGTTGGGACCGTATTGGGCAATTATATTCTGGGTCGTTGTCGTTGGTGGATGTGCCGTCGTAAGTTGAGAGAGAATATTCGATTGAATGTTTGGCGTCGCAAATCCTATCGAGATCGATAATTTGAAATTATAATGAATATAATGGTTAATTGATCGTTAGAGAGAGAGAGAGAGAGAGAGAGAGAGAGAGCATTCTCACCCTGAACATTACTCGACTGACTCGTGGTCAGATGCTGAAATGGCAGCCATCCGAGATCGGAATACATGAGCGTCGGCGGAGGAGGAATGTTGTTGTCCTGTCGCTTGTTCAAAACACCCCAAATCTCACGAATCTCCGAGTTAAGGTTTTCCAAGCTCGCTATTATTTCCGTAGATTCTTGATAGTGATCCGGTTTATCTGTTTCACACATTGATTTTCCAATATATGTTATTTTGAAAAAGATTAAGAATTATCGCAATTATTGCGCTTTGTGGAATCTCGTTGCGAAATTACCTATGAAAGTGTCTGTTCCAAGATCGGTAGAGCTGAATCCACTGCTTGCACTGGACATGTCGCTCAACGTCATCTCATCGCTCTTCAAGGGAATAGATTCGCTTTCGTTTCTCTTGGCATTGGCGACCCTTTCCAGAGATTCTTCCAAATGTCTCAGATAAATAACTTTCTCACCGAGAAGGCTTCTCGTACGATGCAAACTGACCTCCATGTCCGACAGTTCACGTTCCTCCTTGTTATAACATTCATCAAATAGATAAATGTCCACGCGCACCATCATTTAAAGCATATAGAAAGAATTTTCACAGAGTTAACATTACCTGAACCAATTGCTCGAGGCTCGTCCTGGCGCTTCTCTGTTTCCAGGCTCTTTGTCGACTTTGAAACGCGCTTCTTTGCACCTTCAAAGCTTCTCTAGCGCGTTTCACAGAGTCTCGCTCGACGTGGATACGATGTCTGAAGAATTCCAGTTCCGAGGAGGCATTTGCCGGGGCTATACAACAATGTCGCCTCAATTACTCATCAACAACAACAACAACAACAAATATATGTATACATGTATAATGTATATATATCGAACTTTTCCGCGGCGGACTTTGATTATTATACTTTTAGTTTATTTTTTCTATATCCTTTACATGAATGGGAATCGCGAACCCGTAACCCCCTCCGACTAACCCGCACTACTGTTGCACCGTTGGTACGATAATACCTCGTAAAGATAACTGGTGTTTTTTATTTTTTTATTTTTTATATTTCCAAAGTTGGAAATATGAATTTGATTTGGAGTATCTGCGGAATACATACCTTTGTCTTGGAACGGATAACGCAGCGTATAAGCGCTTTCGGTATTTGGTAAGTGATCCCCGAGATCTTCGAGTTTCTCCAATTGTTTCCTAATATTTTCCACAGGATTCTCCGACCCATTGACGTTATTGTTGTTGACCGATTGATGCTTAACGGAACTCGTGGAACGTCGTGCAAAACTTTTTCTCTTATTCTTGAGGAGATTCGAGTTGACGGTTTCGCTGGCTGTTGTTGTGTCGTCCGACTCAAACTTTCCTGAACTTCTGGATGAGCAATCACCGTGACCGCCAAGGCCCACCGCCGCCGCCGCCGCCTTGTGAAAACCGCCCGTTGCCGATGATCTCTGGCCACCCTCTGAACAATCTTCGCTCTGATTAACACCACCGGCCGCCGTCGTCGTCGTCGTCGTACCTCGTTGTGTCCGCCCGAATCCCGTATTCCCGCTCGGATTCGAACGTGTATTCGTGGGCGAGGCCCTGAAGGTACAAGTTAAGGCCTATAGCCAGACATTAGGCCGAATCGCATGGGCATGAAAGATCAGTATCTTTACGGTCTTGTTTAAATATTATTATTATTATTCATTGATTCGCTTTAATTTACCGATAAGAATGTCATCAGATACAAGATGAATAATATAGCGGGACCGTGAAGATGCTATATGATTACGTGACCGGAATGGTGATGCAATATTTTCTATTTGTCTGTGTTGCTATCGATCGTTCTAACTAACGACCACCATTATAAATGCAACGGAATGTCGAAGGGAGGGATGGGGGGGGGGGGGGGGGGGGGCGGTGTACGTGTGACAAGGTTCGAATCCTATGACATATTTATATGATGAGTTGAAAGGAGCCTTTTTTTCAGCGAAAAGTGTGCGAAAAATCATTTCCGTGGAGAAATGAGTTTGTGAAAAAAGTAGAGGACGCTCTCAACATTATCCATGTTTTTCAAGGGAAATTCCGTTATTAACGTAATTTACGTATCGAGTATTTATTTGGTCGGGATTTTCTTTGAAAAAATGTCATTTTTACGATTCTTTATGATTAAGAGAATAATCGGAAAAAAAAAAAAAAAAAAAAAAAAAAAAATAGAGGGAACTTACTTTTGATCGGACGGGTCGGTTCGTTCGGTTCTGGTTCTCGCGGAAGTAGATTTTTCCGTCTCCGAGGTAGTCGTGGTATTTCCCTCCTTTCTCTTGCTGCGCCTCTCCACAGCCAATCTCACGTCGTTTTTCAGCTTGGAATACTTGTCTTTCAAAGTTTTATACTTGTCCTCGAGAAGTCGCTTTTCGCAGCGTATTTTTTCAAAATCTACCGTCTCCTGACGCGATACTCGTTCCGCTTGCTTCTTTACTTCTGTTTCCGTGTCACGAGAAAAATCTGATCGAATTTCTTCGAGCCTCTGCTTGTAAACTTTTCTCGCAACGTTCTCCTGTCAATCGATAATACACAATACACGTTTATCATGGCCGAATAATATGCGATTAACATCAATAACATAAATGAGGCGAAATACTTACGTCGGCTCTAAAGTCACGTAGAATCTCGGCTAGGCACTTTTCGTGATCCTCGGTGATTTTTGTTATTTTTTCTCTCTGCTCGGTACGCAGGGCATTTCGTACATCGTCAAACTCCTTGTCCAATTCTCTCTTCATCGCTTCGATTTTTTCATTGTGCCGCTTGTGAATCTCCTGTTGAGTGATTAGAGCAATTTTTTCCTCGGCCAGGCCCTGCTCATGCTCGTTCTGTAACTTTTCCATTTCCTGATTTCGCAGCTCGAGTAATTCTCGTTTTCTCTGATCGAGTTCGGTCTTTAAATTCTCGAGAATATCGTGGCTCTCCTTTTCATAGCAAATTTCCAGTTCATCGCGCACCTTTTTCAGATTCTCCATTCTAAGCTCATCCATTTCGGCGACCAGCTTATTCACCTCTTGTTCCTCTTTCTTCGCCATATCCGCCTTCAAGTCGCCGAGCCTTTTATCAATATCACATTGCAACTTGATCTTTTCCTCTTGAAATTTTTCTTCCATTTCTCGTTTTGATCTGTCGAGACTCATCTCCAATTCCCGTTTAAAAATCATAAGCGTTCTCTCGTGCTGTTTGCTCATCGCGCTCCTGACGTCGTCGAAATTTTCACGAATACTCGTCGATCGAGCACGTTGCTGTTCTTGACTCACAGCCTCAAGATCGTGCCTCAATTTCACCATATGATAAACCTCGTCTCTCTCTTTCTCTTTGTCACGCTTTACTCTCTGATCGCTTCTCTTCATACGTTCCAGCATTGACTCTTTGTTTTTACGAATTTCATCCAAAAGACTGGACTTTGTGTCGTCCTGGATTAAACTACTACTCCCCCCTGCACTGTCACTTTCGTTTATCGACGAGAGATCGATGTTTCTCGCATTACCAAATTTCGTACTCTTTGATAAATAATTCCTCTCGGTGTCATTAAATTCAACCCTCGACAATTGATTCAAGTGTTGTTTCTCCGAGACGTTCTCCACTACGAATCTTCGTCCTATCACCTGCGTCCGCGGCTTCGACACCCGCTCGTCGTTCAATAGCCCCGCGGGTTTCGCCAATTTAGGCCCATCTCCTCTGTCATTTGTATCCTTCGTCTCTTTGTCTTTATCGTCGGAATTTGAATTTTTGCCCCGTGGATTCGTTGTTCCATCAACGGAAACTTTATTTACCTCGTTTATCTCCTCCTCTCCACCTCGAGTATCGCCATTTACAACATCGGAGAGCCACGCGAGTTCGGACGATACCTCGTCGTGTGGCATTTTCTCGAGTTTTCTCAGGTCCGAAAAAAAATTGTCACCACATTTTAATTCAATATTTCGAGATTCTTCAGATTCTGAATCCAAATTGTCATCGGCGGTATCCTCAACGTCCTCCTCGAAAGCCGAAAATGTAAATTTTACATCTTGCGGGTCTTTCTCGAGATCGAAACGCACGCTCTTACGTTCCTCATCCATTGGCCGCTCTTCTGCAATAATCCATTTGTCATTATTCAAGATAACATTCATTATTCAAGATTGTTTATTATATACATTTATATAATAAAAGACAAGGGGAGAGGTAGGACTCACCGTCGTCTGTGAGTTTTTCTCGGAGAATGGACTTTGGTATTTCGGCTGAGCAATTGGCGACGACGTTTCCGGCGTGGGTGTTGCCGCTACCTTCCGCACCGCTTGATTGCAAATGCTCCAAGCTACTTTTCACATAATTTTTTCTCGTCCTGTTACTCTTTAGGAACATTGTGCCTCCGCCACTTAGCGTTAGTTCCTTCTGCTCGTTGGCTCTCGTTGGTGGGCAATCTTTTGTCACTTGGAGTCTGGTCGTTGATGCCACGCTATCCAATTGGGTGAGAGAGCTTGCGCTCAACTTGTCGATGTCAATGACGTTTTCGGCTGAGCTGAATTTCCTCGATAACTGTTCCCAGTCCTTTTCGTATCTTGGGCTCATTGACTCGGATCTACTGACAATTTCCTTCAAGCGCATTTGTCTCTCGGGACTGTCGAGCAGCCTCGGGGTTTCGTAGAACTTTGGATCCTGGAAAATGACATTAGTGTAGTCTCGGGCCGCTCGGTCGGTCATCAGGCTACCGCCGCCGCCGCCGCCGCTTGGGTTTTCGATATTTCTCCGTTGAATTCGCTCGGTACTTGAATCCGTTCGTCGAACGATTGGCTCTAGCACTGGCTTTCTCCCGCTCATGTTGAGTGTTACCAATTTCGTCGTTGGAATCTTTGTCATTGCCACTGCTGTTGGCACCTTTGACTGTGGCGGTGTTGCTGCGACTTCTTCTTCTTCTTCTTCTTCTTCTTCTTCGTGGGACCCCGATTCTTTGGCCATTGTCTTGGCGGCGCCGTCGCCGTCGCCGTCGCCGTCACCGTCGTCGTCGTCGTCGTCGGCGTCATCGTCGGCCTCGTCGGCTACGCATAAATATCAATATCCATCGTCTACTTAAGCTCAATATGTACACATTCTCGACTAATCCACTGTGAAAAAATTGAGGGGGATCGCACACATGCCCATTTATTGCTACATCACAAATAATTTTATTGTATTTACATTGACAATACTTATGTATGCGGAAAGCTGTTGAAATTAATATCAATTATGCGCATATTCGTGGATTTCACACGATATTGGACACTTTCGATAAACGAGGTCCAAAGAATTTCATCATTTCTTGTGCTTTTTTTTCTCTCTCTCTCTCTCTCTTTTCTCAGTCCGAGATTAATGTACAATCTTTACTTGGCGCCCGAAATTGCGACATCCGATGGCCCTTTCTTGGTGAGGAGCGCTCGGCTTCAGTTTCAATTTGCTGTACTCTTGGCTGCCGATTTCCGATTTTCCGCGCCAGCTCGCTTTATTCCTTTTCACTATTGGTTGCGACATCATCATTGGAAAGTTTCGATATTCGTTAAAAACGATGAGAACATCGAGGTAGATATTATTGTTATCCTCTTTGTAAATACTTGTTGGGGTTGCTTGTGGCCTTGTTATTATATAATAATAACAATAACAATAATAATACTAGTCGAGTGGATAGGGATGTGTTATTTCTTACCGAGATTAGCGGTCCTCGCTCGTTCACGCTCGACGAGAGCCCTGTGCCGAGCATCAAGCGGATGTTCCCAGGTGGTGGTTCTCGTGCTCGCCTGATAATAGTACCAGGCACCGGTGGCCTCATCGAGGCACGGACTCCATCCCTTGGGCAGAGGGGCCATAAGGCCCGCACAAGCCAGATCGAGAAGGTGGGGTTCCGTATCCGGATCGATTCCCAACCGTTTCGCATAATCTACTATTTCTATAGACAAAAACGTACACGTCAATGAAAACAATCGGATCTTAATCCGGTGGGCCAATTGTCAAAGTTTGTCGTTGGAAAATGCACGCAGATGCTTATTCTCAAACACATAATTTTTCACACATTTTCCCCTATGGGAAAGTCAAAAACGATTAATACAATTCCCTCTGCTTATTGGCTCTGTAAAAATGGACAAAACAAATGTGCATTTTTTTTGAAAAATGTAGGTGGTGTAATTTTTGGAAAAGCTATGAAAAAAGAAGCGATGTGTTGTCGATTATTCCTGAAATAATAAATATTCGAGAGCGTCAGCGGCAAGAGTACATGGAGAAATAAAGCGAGAGCTTCTCCGTTGCACCGCGAGGTCCCATTACAAATTCCATCGGGGCTAAGGTAAAGCAGCCGGTGACCAGCGGCAACAGCAGCAGCAGCAGCAGCAGCAGCTGTGGCCCTAGCGAGTGGGTGGTTGGGGTAGGGTAGAGTTTCAATCGAGCCTGCACGAGGCCCGGTGCACCGGTAGGTGAATCAAGTACAATAGCCCGTGTGGAGCTTTCCAATCTTTAAAATGCACGAGAGAAAAATAAATCGAAACAATAGAAGGAAACACATGTGATAGGTGAAAAATTCATGTATGGGTATAATGAGTTGTGAGAAAAGCTCGGAAAAGATTTGAAAATAGGTAGAAAGAGTAGAAAAATTTCGCCGCACTGCGGACCCTATTGATTTTCCGTGGTGAGCGACGGCGGCGCGTCATTACGGAAGCCCTCTCCTCCACCTCCTCCTCCTCCCCACTCTCCTCTTCTCGCGGCGATGCATGTAAATAAACAAGAAAACGCGAAACAATCGTCTCAACTACACCCACGATAGACTTTTTTTTGCCGCTAAACCCAGCCAACATCCATCCGCGAGATGGATTATGCCTAAACATATATCACGAAAAATGACATGTTTGGTATCGTGCGAAAGATAAGTAAGTTTTCTTATGTCTTTGGTCGACAAGAGATATTATTTAGCAATTATTTTTGGATTATTTTCAAAGAAAGAGAAAGAGCTTCTCACCTTCGTTGGATGGACGAGAGTCCTCGTCGAAAACCTCCCTGCAAACAATCACCGCTCCACTGTCCTGGGAAATACTCATTTTTCCTCTCACTCGAGCCTCCCGATGCTTTACAATAAAATAATATATATTTTTGACATTATCGTGTCAACGGTGTTTCTCAGTCCGGTGACACGAAAAAATAACCACGAATGCACATTAACGCGTCTCACTCTCATTATTATCGTGTATCGTGCGTAATCGGCGATTGCGCGCAGCCCGTACTCCGCGGCGACGGTCAATGTCGTCGCATGCAACTTGAACGCAGCGAAAGGAGTAAGTACCCGGGTTAGTCATAGCTTACGCTTGCGATACGCGACTAAACACTAAACGGCCAAGGGTGCGCGCCGCGCACTGCACGCACACACACGCGCGCGCGCACGCACACACACACACACACACACACAGACCGTTCTCTTTATCTGCAATCGATAAAAGCAATTTCTCTCTTTTTTTACCGACCAACATTATACACCAACGACAAATAAGCGTTACAATATTCATCGTAACCCAATAGATGGTTTTAAATGTCAGGGTTCAATTTATAAAAACAAAAATACTACCAAAGCCAAATTTTTTCTTCATTCCACTTTTTTCATTTATTATTAATCAAAGTTGAATCCAAGTACAAAGAAAGAGGGAGCTCTTTTGTTTCTCGACGAATTCGCCACGGAAAAAAAATCGTTTTCCATATTTGCCACGTGTGTATGTGTTTTTTCGATACGCTTAAATAAATTAATGTATATCACATAACTACGTGTATCGTTTACTTAGTTTCAGCGTATTACACGTTACTATTCATCATTTTTTTTTTTTTCTTTTTTTTTCGTTACAGTTCGAGAGTCTGAATATTTCAAGTTTTACACTTTTTTTTCTCTTATTTTCACACACGCGCACGCACACACAAATTCATAACACAATTTGGATAACGCCTACAACACATAACATTATTTACAATTGAAAGAAAAAACGTGTTGCCTATCGCGTTCCGAGGACGCGTAAACGTGCGCGCGCTACGATTATTACACGTACAAAGAAAGTCGGACTCTTCGGAGAATCGAGTTATACGGATTTTCGGAGCTGACACGCAAATACGAGGGATAAACGATTGTCAATTTTTCATACCAGCGCAGCAGCGGGAATTCTCATAATTATAGTTATGAGGAATACGAAAAGTCCCCCTATCGTTATCGTAACCTTACGATTCGTTGAGAGAAAAAAAAAAAAAAAAAAAAAAAAACCTTTCGTCGCGTCGACGTTTAAATAAATTTACTTGAATCTTAAAAGGCGATAACCAAAAAATATTCTTAATAACCACGATCTTCGGGACATATTGAAATGGAAAACATTCGGATACACAATTTAAATACCCAATGATTTTTTATTCCTAATGCGCATTTTCAATGTATATTTTGTGAAAAACTATTATCCAATGAAAAGCTAATGAGATTTGGAATGTTATTTGCTCTAGCTTTTTTAAAACCCAATAAAACACCCAATTTTTGTTTCTCTTAAAAAATTAATAATGAAAGGAAAAGAGGGTTATTTCATGGCGACTGGTCCGCGGGGCTTTGTTAAATGATATTTTTCATGTACTCTGTGATACACGAGAAAGGGAGAAAAGCTCTTTGGCAGCTCGTGTGAAAAGACATTTTTCCGCGGTGTATCGTATTTGTTACGTTCACACTTGTTGGATATTCTTTGCTATTGGTTAAATTTTATGCCACACTATACTGCTGCAACGGGCATAAGCACCACCGCGACGAATTATTAAAAAATTATCCGATACTCGCATCGAAAAAGCAGATTTTCGTGCGCCCTCAACTTCTCGAGAGGCAAACGAGGATTTTCAGGAATAATAATTAATAGCGTATATCGTTTCGACAGTTCATAGATCATCATCATCATCATCATCATCATAGTCTCCTCGTCGTAGTTTCGATTGCCCAATAAGGATCATCGCCGATTGGTCGAAATGCTTTGTGGCAGTGTGCAATGCAACAACAGCGATCAATTAATCATACAGACGTTTAAGCACGGCATTTATTTAAACGGTACTGGGCGAGCAGATTACTTCCGGCAGGATTACAAATTTAGGCTTGTCAGTGCCAATACTCGGTTCTTTTTTCTTTTTTTCTATTTTCTTTGTTTTTTCTGTTGCGAAATAATCATTCCAATTAACGATCTTTTATTTATTCAAAATATAAAAGGCGCCTTTATCACCGATTTTATCCTTTTCTTTTTTAGATATTACCTTAAATACAAAAAACATCTCTGAGAATTCTCTTTCCATTTCACAATTCATTAATTCACTTTTGTCCACGAAAACACCATCTAATCGATTTACGAATTTCCCAATAACCAATCATTTTCATTGCCGACGGAATCATTTATATAAAATGTCTACAATTTCTTGCGATTCGAAAAAGTTGACTATTCTTTGAGTTTCGTCCAACGATGCTTTCTTCTTCTTCTTCTTCTTCTTCTTCTTCTTCTTCTTTTCATCTTTTTCCCCCGCACAAATATTCTCAAAAAAGTCTGTACATTGGGTTACAGAGATAACAAATTTTGCCCATAATCGTTAACTGTACGACATAAATATAGCACCAAATTTAGTTACCAGAACGAAATCCGTTATCGGTAGAAAGGGGTAATTTGCTCGCCTTTTAATAAAACATACAAAACGGCAGCTCTCGAAGCTCACGATTTATTTTACGATTGTTAAAAAACGCTTCATTTATTTTAATGGGGCAACAGGACTATTATTGAAAAGATACCTTCCGTGTGGCGAATTTTCATCGTAATTATCTCAAGTTTAAAAGAAATTCACAATTCCCAAAGGGAACCTGTCGCTTGGACAAGGCTAATAGATCCAAACATCTCGTCCGAAAACGCAGAAAATTGAAAAGACGCGTCACTCGAAGCTCGCGACTCGTTCGCGATTGTTCGAAAGCTCTTAACATTAATTGAGAATCAGCGCGATCAACGACACGAATAAATATTTGGCAGGAAGAAAGTTATGCCTACGATATAGTTTATTTTTCCTTTTTTTTTTTTTTTCCTTTTTTCCTTTTTTCCTTTTTTCCCCCTTTTCTTCAAATATTTTTATTCGTTGTGCGTTTAGGCCTAATGTTATCCGCTTCACGACGCATAACAAGCAAAACCTTTCCATACGTTTATCGCATTTTACGTTTTTTATTTGTCATTTTCTCCCACGAATAGAAAATATTTAACAATTCTTGAATAAAGAGCGGTGCTTTTCATGGCAGTTTTATCCAAGAGAAAAGTGGCTAGTTTCGTTGGGGTTGTTTGTCCCGCTAAACAATCATTCCAAGCATCGCTATTCACGCGCATAATAGAAAAAAATCTAGTGTGCAACAGGGGCGAAAATTGACTCTTGGTACACTCGTTTGATTGCAGCCCCTGTGTTACACAATTAAACTAGATTAAGCCCACAATTGAATACGAGAGAATACGTGGTGGCAAAGATTGTCAAACAAAACAAAACATCTTATGAAACCCAATAAATGTTGTTGTTGTTGTCGCCCGGCCTACCTTAAAAACTAATCGGTTCCGCTTCGTCTGTTGGATTCCGAAGCTCGACTTACTTAAAATGTAGCTTGTATTCGCGTGAGGCTAGCTGCTCGTTGTTCATCTATCTCGATTGATCGAGAAATCGTTGATATACGAGAAGGAGAACGCAACTGCATGCCACGTTCTTATAAATCAATCGCTCTTTGCTCGTTTCACTTTTTGTTGTGTCTTTGCGTTGATTTGTTCATCAGTACTGGTGTCGATGTCGTCGCGAGTTTGCCGCGTCTTCGTGATGACGCCAACTGCTCTGCCAGCTTCTGTTTCGTCTGTTCCATAAACTGCAAGTTCATAAAAAACATTTTTCATTTTTCATTTTTTTTTTTTAAGTTAATTAATCTGTTATTTGAAAAAATACGAGCGAGCCTCACTTGGATAATTTCTTGCGTCTTTTGTTCGGCGGACTTGCGAGTTCGGTTTCCCTGATGATCTGCAAAGCCGACGGTACAAACATATCCTCCGCTGGTAGAAAAGAAGAGGAAAAAAAAAAACAATCCATCGAATATTATTTGACCGAGAGAAATTGTGCAAACAAGCGCCCCGTTGAGTTACTCACCGAATGAGTTGGTGTATTTTCTCTTAGGAATGTATCGCTGATGTTGCTGAGTCTGAGGTGTCATTTCCCGTGCGCCTCCGACTGTACAATCTCTCGTGCCTTTGCATCCCTTTAGATGTTCCAATTGGTCATGAAGATACGATTTCTCGGCGGCGTTTAACGATGAAAGTCTATTCCACTGCTCGAAGGGATCTAAAAACACACACACGCACACAACGTTGATACGTTAATTTTCACCCTCTCCCGGTAATAAATGTTGTCTTACCGATCCTAAGGTTGTAGAAAGTCGCGAGCCCTGTAGTGAATTCGCAGTAGAGAAAATTGTGCGTGGCATTGATGGTACGCAGGCACGAATAAGTGTTGTTATTGGCGTTCATGCAAAAGCAGAAAGGACCGGCGCTCCACATAGGAGCTGTGCGCCAGTGATCATTGTCGTGCTCAAAACAGTTCATTTTCTCCGTCAGACATTCCTTCTCCAATTTCGCCTTCTTCTTGAGTTTTCTCTCCTTCTTTCGCAGCCGTTCTTCCTTGAGTCTTCGTCTTTCTTCCTTAGCGAATTCCTTTTCGTCCCGCTTCACCTGCGCCGGATCTGGCTCGCAGTAACATTTGTGACGAGCCTCGAACGGAGTGTTCAACATTGGGGGAAGTCGGCCATTATTGTTTGTTGTCGTAATTGCTAAATCAATGGACAAACAAAGCATATGGGATCGATGACTAGTGTTCTTTTTCAATAATGGTCCGTTTCGAAAAGTTTATAGAAAAGACAAATAATAATTCGAATTTAAATTCAAGTTTTTAAGTATAATATTTGAAAATAATGATTTACAATGACAAACCTGGCTTGTGTTTGCGATCCGGTGCCTCTAAGATGGTAACGTCGATCCTCGCGGGTCCCAAAACACCCGAACTTCTGTTCCTCTGAGGTCGAAATGTTTTTTTTGTTGTACTCGCCGCCGTTGGTATGTTTGGCAGAATTCGGTGCGTAGCAGTAACCGGAGCGGTAGTCGATGCTCTGGTGGTAGTCGGAGTAGATGTCATAGGCACGCCAGTTTTACTGATTGCGCTATAAGTCCGAGTCACAGCAATTTCACTTAAATTTTCATCAAAGATGCTCGTTTCTTTGTCAAAATCGTCAGAATTCTCTTGAGGATCGCTTGCGATCGTCGTCGTCGTCGTTGTCAACGTTGAGGGCGTATTTACGACGATCGGGGTTAAACTATGATGATGTCTATGGGGTGGCTGAGGTGTTTGTGGCAAGATAGTAGTCGCGATATTTCCCGTCCAATTGCCGCTCTGCCCGCCCTCTTCGTCAACGCTATTCGTCAAAAACGTATTGTTTTTCTTGTGATGATGAATTTTACGTCGTCTCTGAGGCTTCTCCTCGTCTTCCGAACGATTTTCCGAAATATCCTTAGTTTTTTGACGTCGCGGACCTTTTCTCGGTTTTGTTGTCGTCTTTAATTCTTCAGCCGTTAAAGTTTTCTCGGTTATCGTAGAATCTACAGAATCGGCTTCCGAAGGTTCAAATGTTGACATATTCTCTCGAGGACTTTTAGGAATCGGATATGTCTCGTCGGGAAGATCGGAGATCTTCGGGACAGCCGTAGTAGTAGTAGTAGTAGTAGTAGTAGTAGTGGTAGTACTATTAGTAGTGCTCGCCGTTGCCGTACTCGTAGAAAACTTTTCGTTCTTTTTGTGATGACGACTCGTGTGATTTTTCGTATGATGACCGTAATTTTTATTTTCATGCTGCTGCTGCTGCTGCTGCTGCTGCTGCTGCTGGTGATGATGATGATGATGATGATGTCGATTTGAATTTCTATGGGTATTCGGAGTTTCGAGGGTAGTAGCTTCCTCGTAATCGTCATCTTCGATTTCGGGTGAGAATTGAGGCCTTTTGGTCATCAAATGACGTCGAATTTCCTTTAGGGTCTCGAGTTGCATTCTCATGTCGCGAATTTGCTGCTCTATTTCTCTTCTCGATATTCGCCATTCATTGGGATCTTTATACACCGATTGAGTGCAATTAACGCCACCTTTTGGCAGCACAAGACACTTTGGTACCGCGGTTAATTTGCTTTCCGATTCTTTCGAGTGACGAACTTGAGTCTTTTTTAAATCGTCCAATTCCTCTTCTATACTTTCCATTATTTTTGTCACGTGCTCAACGGTATCTTTTTCCGCGACACTACGACGCACTCGACGAAATCTTTGAACGACGTCGTCGACGTTTAGACTGCCGGTAACTAATTTATCGAGAATGGGGTCAAAATCATCGGGCGAGTATCCCGCTACTTCCTCAAGATAATCAGCCCACGATTTTTCCTCATCTTCTATAATACCTTTTCTCTCTTTTCCCTTTTCTTCTTTGGGCTTTGTCCACGTGGCTTTGACTACTCGATTTTTTGTTCTATTTGAATTATCATTGTAAATGGAATTAGGGTTAAATTTGTTTTCTTCGTTAAAGGTCAAGTGGTGGTGGTCGTCGGCGTCGTCGTTGTAATCGATATCGCGACGAAAACGTCGTTTCTCGGCTGTGAATTCACTCTGAAGAACTCTCAACTCCTCGATGAACTCGTCGTCGTCGTCGTCGTCGTCGTCGTCGTCGTCGTCGTCGTCGTCGTCGTCGTCTTGTTCATCTATCTCGCGCTTAGCGCGATTATCGTCGAAATTTTCCGACTCGCTATTTACTACGACATCTCTTTTACCTGAAAAATTATCCGAATTCGATAAATTCAATTGACGGTAAATAAAAGTGGTGGAACTTGGAAATTTCGTTTGTATGTTGATTTTTTGAAGAATTAAAAATGATAAAAAGTAGGAAGTAAGTTATAAAATAATGAACCTTAAGCAGCAGCAACTTACCCCTCCTCGTTAAAAATCTATCGTCATCGCGATAAATATTTTCTTCTCTTTTCTCTCTGGCAAAGTTGAATTTCTGTCCATCAAAGTCGTTGGATTCGAGCCGCGTATAGACAACGCCATTGGGAGTAAAGCAAGCGCATTTTTTCGACACCCTCTGAGGCTGTAGAGGTGGAGTTGGTGGAGGTGGAGGTGAGTATCTGCACTTGTGTCTTCGCCATCTACGTCCCTCGCGCTCGCATCTCCACTTTTGACCGGGCAAACAGTTTGCCTGAGCTTCCGGTTTCGCGCATTCCGATGCCAGACGTTCGTGTTTCGAACCAAAGGACATTTGCAACGGGTGGACTCCGTTCTCCAGATGCGGATCTTGCTCTGCAAAGTCTATCTTAGATTATTCGTAAAAATACAAAAATTAAAAAATAATTTAAAAAACACTGAAAAGTTGAAAGGTGAAAGTTGAAACTTGCCGGTTTCATCGACTATCGAGTCGTCGAACTCGTCGTCTTCCGAGATGTCCTGATCGCTTCCGGTGTCGTTCTCCAAAGCAGGAGGGTGCTGCTCCCCTTCACCTTCTACTTCCGGTTCTACCTCGGTCACTTCCTCCTCCGGTGGTAAGCTCATCGACTGTTTGGCGAGGGTTGCATTGTGTCTTCGTGCTTCTCGAAACTTGGCCTCTGCTATGGATTCCGGGGTCTCGCGGCGACCCGAAGATTCAATGAGAAAAGTGTCCGGCCACTTGAATTTCGTTCGTCTACCGTGTTTGTTGCTAAAGTTAAAAAATATTAAATTTAACTCAATACTCGATCGTCTATCTCGAAATTAGATGGAATAGGGGAGAGGGTTTATAGGAGAGAGTTGGTTTATAGGGCAGTTAGCCGAAAGCCCACTTTTCAAAGCCGACTCGTACTCGCCGTGGACAGGACACTCGGTCGAGGTTGAGAGGCTCGATGAGAGATTCTCGATGATAGCCGCGAGGAGTTGGACGTTGTACGTCTCTCGTTGGGAGTCTCATAAATTTCGCGCAAGTATCTCGCTCTCGGGGTCGGAGCCGCGACTTGGCCACGTACACTACTCTATACAACACACCGCGTCTATGGTTATACTTACTTGAGGAAAAGTTTCTTGAACGAGCGCCCGTCCATTTGAGGTGGCGTTTCGACGCCGGCTATATCCAGGAAGGTCGGCGCCAGGTCGATGTTCAAAACTATGTCGTCTACTCTGCAACATCATAATAAAGTGGAGCACACGTGCTCGTAAAGTTACTCAACGAAACACACACACACACACACACACAATGTCGTGTCGGATAGAAATCTTGATAAATTCTCTGTCGAAAAACGCTTTGTTTCGTTGAATTCTCGAGCAATTTCATTATCAATGTTATTTTCAATTTATTACATTTATCTCAGAGAGTCAAGGTAAAGGAATATTAGACTCATTAGCTCAACTTACATGGAGCCAGGCTCTATTCCAGGCCCTCTTATCAGACAGGGCACTCTAACGTCAAATTCAAAGGGGAAGCTCTTTCCCTTTATAAGCCCAAATTGTCCAAGATGATATCCATGGTCCGAAGTATAAATAATGTAAGTATTATCGAGCTCGCCGAGATCCTTGAGCTCTTGATAAATCTGCAAATCGTGACATATTATAAGATATATTTGTGTATACAAGTTAATAAATAAATAAATAAAAACATGTTAAATATGATAATAAAGACGGGCGCAAGTATCGCTTTCCGTCCCCGAGTTGAAACAACTCATTGAACGATATTTCTATAAATACCCTGTCGACTGCAGCGTCGACGCTCTGGAGTGTCTGAAGTCGTTTGGTCATCAGAAGGTCGGTGAACTGTTTGTGAATCGGTTGCATTTTCTGTGTCACCTGTAGGATCCATTGTTTGTCAGGATTCGGAGCGTAGTCGTATGCCGGTGTGCTGGAAATATTATATTCCTCTGTAAGAACCAATTTCCGCAGAGAGAATTTGCGATGAATGGTATTTTGCTGGTTAATAGCGTAGCGGGGTGGAAGGGAGGGGACGACGACGACGACGACGACGACGACGACGACGACGACGACGACACTCGAGGCTCATGGAAATTCAAATTAAACCAGCGCAATATGGCGGAGTAGACATTTATGAGAAAGAAGACGAGCCACGCGCGAGGTTGCTTTTCTTCCTCTCGCAATAAACCTACTCTTTTTCTTAATTCTTATTCTCATTGTTTTCTTTCGTGCTATTACTTTTTTTCTTTTCTTCTTGCTCGTTTTTTTATTCCATTCCTTTTTAGAACGTCCAGACGCGGTGCACTCTCGTCCGGACTTGTGTTAATTGTCGCCTATTCTGCGTACAAATACCGCGCGACTCTACCACGTGTACCCCCTAGCCACTTGACTCGCACTACCCAGTGCTTAAACGTGCTCTTTGCTATACTTACAAATTCTAGCTAACGATAATCACATTTTTTACTCTCTTACGAGTTTTTACTTGCTTCGTCGTTGAGTCGCGATTAGAAAAAAAGTCTTGAATCATTCGTCATTCATTGATAGAGCACACTTGCAAACCGAGACAATGGACATTGATTGAAGGCGTCTTGCAGGCAGTACACTCTCGCGAGTGTCGATGTTGAATATCTCTAACGCGTTATTGTTGATTTATGGTCACATAACGTGCGTTCGATTGTCACGGATAAAATTAGCAAGCGCACACATATCGTCATTGAGAGAGGAGGGGGGGGGGGGGGGGGGGGGGGGGGTGTGCAAAGTGGTCGGAGAGCCAAGGTACGGGAGGTCGTCGAAATCCGAGGTGATTCTCGGATAGGCCTAGGACAGTGACAAATGACACGTGGTCATTGACACTCGTGTTGCTGCAACGGGATCGCGATTCCACTGGGTCATTTCGCGTTTGTCATAAGCTGTCTCACACGCTAAAGTCCACGAGAGAGAAATAAATAAATTGGTTAGTCGAATATACCGATGGTTTTCTTTTCTCTGATATCTTCCATATTTTATCTCTTACTATATCTATATCTAAGCGTGCTTATAAAATTGTCTGAACATTATGAATGAAGAAATTAGCCGAGTGGATGGTAGTAGAAAAAACGGTCTAGACGGATATGAAGCCAAGTCCGAAGTTGAGAAGCAGCTTCGAGCGTTTGCAGAGAGGTGCACATAATGCAGACCATAAGCCCGGTGTACAGTATAGTTGGACGCGTGTACAGGTATAGGTATAGGGCAGGAAAGATAGCATAGCGAGACCGAAGCGCTCATGGAGCATAGTAGTAAGAGGGCATATTTTCAGGGCTTTCACATTGCAGTAGGGAGACTCTAGGGCTCTTCGTATCACGCCACGCAACGAAATACCAGACGGTGGTTGTGTCTAGTCTATAGTCTCGCTTCACTCGGAGCAGTCGTTGGCTGCTGCTGCTGCTGCTGCTTCTTCTCCTCCCCTCTACACTTTACTGCTTCTTTTACTTTTTATCTCCCTATCCCTCTCGACTCTCAATTTCATCCCCATGGGTTCACTACCGCACACGTGTCGTACTTGACACACGAGTACCTCGCCCACCGCTTCTCTCGTTATCAACCTTAATTCTGTATATACGGAAAAAAAAAAAAAAAAAAACCCCCCATAATAACAATAACACCGTTAAAGTGTAAAAGTAACACACGTATTATTGAAAATTTTGCACTTTTAGTGGAAAACTCGATTCTCATTAACGAGGAAAAAAGTGAGTAGTTAGTCTGGAAAAGGACTAAATTGGGATGCTTGAAGGTAAACGTTGCGACTAAGTTGAGCGAAGGATGTGGATGTAGAGATGGTGAGAGGCTGGGTGAGAACGACGTGATATATGAGGAAGGGGAAAAAGAAAATAAGAAAAGAAGAAAAGAAGAAAAGAAAAAAAGAATAAAGAGAATAAAGAGAAAAAGAGAGGAAATGTAGTGTTGTACCCACTGGTGGGTGGTAACGTTGAAGAAGAGATGAGAAAACTGGGGCGCAGAGTCCTCGGGGCCGTGGGGCGCTGGAAAACTAGCGACAAGCATCACCGGCTTCCGGGCAAAATTGTGCTTGCTCTGCCGCAAAAAAGCAACGCTGTCGTTTGCTATCAGGTCCGGATAATAGTCTTTGCTGTACTCGAAGCCGTGCTTTATCTTCTTCCCGTTCATGTTGACGCTGTAGTTGTAGTATCTCGAGTTCATTATGAGGCCACCCCATTCGCGCCAGCCCGGTGGAATGTAAGA
Source organism: Clistopyga incitator (assembly GCA_947507545.1). NCBI lineage: Eukaryota > Metazoa > Arthropoda > Insecta > Hymenoptera > Ichneumonidae > Clistopyga > Clistopyga incitator. The sequence continues at coordinate 23,776 of OX382180.1, forward strand.
ACCGTTGTACTTGTTGAGATACTTGCCGAAATATCCTGCAATCAAAACAACGTTATTCAATGAAAATCAATAATAACATATACTAATCATTGTTGTTGGACCGATATTAACGTTTATTAAATATTGTTTGCGTGTGAAAAAACGAAAAGATAAGGGGGAAAAAAAAAAGTCAGTAGGATGTTTGGGTCATGAAAAAAATAAACAGGTCGAGAGCCTCAACGGGGGGGGGGGGGGGGGGGGGGGAGTAGTTGTCGTCGTCGTGAGATTCGCCGAGAAGAGAGCTGAAGAAAAACGTGTCGTATGCGGTGCTCGCGGAGTCTCTTCCAGTGGAACTCCGATCCGACTGTCGCACTTGTATTTGTACCCTAGATAAAGCAACACGATTTCAAAACGATGTAATAAAATATTATTCCTCAAATAATAATTTCCATACAATTATATGCAAGTTTGTACGGTCCAACATTGAAAAAATGATTTTCCATTTAACAATTTGCCAAGATCTATTTAGTAGGAAAAAATACGATGAAACACGATAAAGAATGGAAGAGAGAGAGAGAGAGAGAGAGAGAGAGAGAGAGGGCAAGAATAAAGCCTGGTGGTTCCCTGGGTCTGGGCGAAAGACGAGCTTCTCGCTGATCTCGATATATCGGGACTCTCTGTACGTGTGGCTTTCATGTGTTTTTTTTTCGTCGTCGTCTTGTTCTTCTTGTTCGAGCATACAGTCAGTCGGAGAGCAACTCTGGCCAACGTTACACTCCTCTGACGTTTATCCGCTCGAAAGAGTAGAGAGTCTCTCCTGCGCCTTGTTGTCTCGTTCATCCTCGTGTCCGTCTGACCATATTCGTGAATCCGAGTGTACATAGTGGTACGTGCTACGTTCACAATATATACGAATAGAACGCATATACACGCATTCTCGACGGTGTATAGGGCTACTGCTTGCTCTCCAGCTACCCTCTTCCTACTTCTCGTCATATACTTTTCCTCTTCTTTCTTTCTTTCGTCGAGGCTCCTGCTCAGAACTTCCTCTTGTAAGTGCGATTTACTTTGATTTCACCTTCACCGATCCTGAAAATCTTTATTTTTCTTTCAGTTGCCTCCAATTTTTTGAGTTGTAACTCGCTTTGTTACTAAAATGTGGGACGAAGATGAAAATGAAATTTTTAAATAGTCGTATAGTGTCGATTTGATTAGGGGGGGGGGGGGGGGGGAGAGAGAGAGAGAGAGAGAGAGAGAGAGAGAGAGAGAGAGAGAGAAAAACTTACCGGTGCGATAACCAGCGTTGCTGAGATAAGCGGCAAAGGACTGAGGCTCGTGGTCTCGTTGCCACTGAGGACTGCTACAGTTGTCGTTGTTGGTGAATACCTCGTGATTGTGAACATAGCGACCTGTTAGTAGAGAACTTCGGCTCGGACAGCACATCGGTGTGGTCACGTATGCGTGTCTCAGTTCCGCTCCTTCGTCCCTTATTCGCCTCAAGGTACGCGGCATGAAGTTGAGCGAACCTGCGACCAGAGACCCGACACGAGGGATCAGATGACGAGAAGAGCGAAGCGAAGAAAGGACACGTGATGCGCGTGAAAGCGCGTTAAAGGGAAACACCTCGGGGGCTACCGTTTTTTTTTTCTTTTCCTTTTACTCCTTTGACTCTTGACTCACTCTCGTCGACCGCCAACCGTCTCTCTCTCTATATATATACATAACGCTATTTACTTAAAAACAATTGACCCGCTCAAAGTGCCGATCGTTGAAAAAAGAATTTTATAGTAAATATTTATAGTAAATTTCACAATTTTTCGCCGAGCTTACTGTCGATAAGTACTATAAGACACATTTAATAGGAATAATTTTTATTTTTCCCCCTAAACTACTCACCAAGTTCGACATCCTGGTCGTCGGTGAGTATGAGAACAATGTTAGGTTTCCGTTCCCGAGGCTGCGGATACGGCAGATAAGGTGAATTGGCCTGGCTGTTAAAATTGCCATTGTAACTGTTGGTTTTGTGAATGGAAGCACCACCGCTAGCTCCTCTTCGTTGACCACCGAAAACATCCTCGGCCGGGGTATCTTGGCCAGTGCGTCTCGCGTTACCTGCCACCACCATCACCACTACCATCAACAACAATCTTCCTATCGAGCCTCTCATTTTCTCAAGTGGGCTCGGATACACCGGCTTAACAGTGAGATTTGCCTTGTGCACACGAGGGTCAGATCATGTTTCGAATTTCTGAAACACAAATAAGTTTGAAGAATTATGAAAAATGTGAAATTATGGTTTCACCAGTGTCACCCCGAGTGGAATAAAAATATATTGAAAAATGGGTTGGTGTTGGTGGGGGGCAAAGCGCGAAAGTTAACAATTTCGTATATATATATATATAGGCGATGGGCGAGAAAGAGAGAGAGAGAGAGAGAGACGCGTAGGTGGAACAATCGTTGAATCGAGCGGAAATTCGTATGACCACTGGAACGATAGACTCGTAATGTGTGTATGCGAGAGAGTGGAAGGTGGAAGGAAGGAGCAGGTACGGAAATAGAGGCGGATATATGCGGTACTCTCGTGGCGCACGATGATGCCCGACGGACTTGGTCGTTTTGGTGCGGTATTTGGGATTGTGATGCCCGCGAGAAAGCACTACGCCCTCGATAGATGGATATCGTTCCGCGATTGCGTCATTTCCTCGATTCATCGGGAGGAAGTAACGCGTCAACAGCGATTTACCACCGGATCGGATGTAAATATGCGTGTGGGTTATGTTGACGATTTTGAGATGGTCAATGTGCGAGCATCTCTCGAGTCACTTGTTCATTTCTTCAATTGTCGTTTTCCACTTACATCCTGCTGTTACTTGACAAAAGTCATTTGCCCTCTCTTTTTAGCACTACCGGTTATGCACGTTGTATCGTGCGTCACTCTCGCATTCCGTTACGTCCGACTATATGTAGATTGACCGATTGTCGACGGGCAGTGGAAATTGTTACATTTAGATCTAGGGCTAGAACAACGGTTGGATAACACGCGATTAAATATGTCGAAAAAATTATTCGACGGTTAAATGTAGCAATTTGAAAAAGTTGTTTTTTCATGATTACAACAGAAAAATATCTCTCGAGGGATTAAAAAAGGAAATGGTTAATTCGCTGATTGAGGAGATTGAATGATTGAGGAGAAAATGAGATGAATAAACTTGGAGAGATTATTGGAGAGCCGATTTATCGGAAATGTAAAAGTAGTGGAAGCCTACGTTAGGTAGGATCTCGGAGGTGCTCGCGTCGGAGCGTGAAAAAAACCTCCCGCGCGAATGGAAGCTCGCTCGCCAATACCACGGGGGGGGGGGGGGGGGGGGGGGGATTAATATATTTTTAATACGGGTATACCTATTATTCAAACTACCTCGAATGAACACGCAAACGGAATGATTGCCAATTCTTTCGGAGACAGTTTCACTTTTGTCATTGTCAAGTGGCATGAAATATTTTTCTTCGTCAAAAAAGGGCTGACAGCAGTTTACGTCTAGTCCTCCGCCTCATCGTTGGCGCTCCTGTGCGGGCCACGGTGCGCTCGTGCTATTGCTTTCATGTGCACTTTAGCTAATGCAGCGGCGGTCTGCGGTTGCGACTTTTCTGCTGGGCGCATCGCCTCTCCGACTCTGTGAGACGGCAAAGAAATCAACCAAACTCCATAGAAATCTAAATAAATATATATATATATATTTCTCTCTCTCTCTCTCTCTCTCGTTTTTTAATAACAGAAATTTTTCTTAAAAGCCCGCGAATATAAATAAAAGTCGTTGGACGGCGAAGCAAATAAGAGCATTAAGCATTACGTGGACTTGTTCTCGTGTTATCTCCAGCAGCGAGCCCACTGCTGTCGCCGTATAAGTATAGTGGAATAATGATATTACTCAAAATATCATTATTCGTCGGATTGTAAATCACCAAGTGAAAGTGCGACAACTGCCGCGACAATTGGTGAGAAAACTCTATTTTTCCCATGTATACGTGTATCACCAAACTTACTCTAGCCCCTATGAAGAGAAAAGTGGCAAAAATTTTCAAGTCTGTGACGAATTTGCGAGAAGCGAGAAGAAGCGAAAGAAGAAGCCGGACGACGGTCGTCCGTTGGAGAGTGAGAGCGAGCGACTCGACAGTCCATACCGAGGGCATCGAGACAGACACGAGGGAGGAAAAATAGAAGAATTCTCTCCTTGTCTCGGCGACGGCGGCGACGGCGGCGGGACCTGTACCCACCACCTTGGCTATATACATATATGTAGGTGGCTCGTACAAACTCGTATAGCTGTAGCGTTCGTTAAAGTGGTATATAGCCTGGGAGTGCAGAAAGTGCGGCCAAGGTATGCGGTGGCCGTTCCGCACCTGTTTACGATCCCGTGGCGGGCGAGAGACTGGCTTTGCCCAGTCTCGAGTGTCTCGAGACTCCCGCCGCCTCGAGCTTCGATCCGTTCCATCGATACTCATCCCAATACTCGTCTCGTCTCTCACTTTCCCCGCGTAAACCCCGCCGCCACCCTATACAAAACCAGAGAACCTTTCAATTCCACGTTTTATTGAAAAATCAAAGGGAAAGTGTCCACATAGCCGGTCCACGAGGACTTTTCACAAACAATCATCATTATTATAATAGCAATTACAAAATAATAATAATAATATGGCTATGTCGAAAAGATAAAATCTCCAATATAGAAACGCGGTAGCTCGTCGCACACACACCCACAATCATTATGGCCATTTCGTTTAGCGAGGCCTAATATATAAAGCGTATACCGAACACGCAAAACGGCACCGAAAAATTCTCAGCCTACGATCACGACGATCGATATATCGAATTTATTCTATTCGTATTGAAAAATATGGCAACTTGCAATATTACGGGAGAATTCTTAGTGTAAAATTATTGAGCTATTTATTGGGCCTCCTTTGCGGTATTAATCCGAGACGCAACGATCCGTAAGATATTCCTGTTGGATCAAATGATACTCCTCATCGGTATTCCCTCGCGAAGATAGCTCTTTGAGAGTTTATTCAAATACGAGAGGGAACGCCGCGGTCTCCTTTCCGACACGTATTGCAATTCCAATTATTCAATTAGTGCCAGTGATATTGGTGAAATTCTGAGGGAGACGCAATCTCGAATGTCAGGCTGTCCGACAGTCAGACGTCTTCGTGGAATGCTAATTGAAGAAACTTTGGCGCGACCCGCGGAATATCGCAGCTTATAAGAAACTTGAAGCAGAACGAAGCACCTGCTGCTCCGCTGCTTTCCATATACCACGTGCAAAACTTTGCTTTGCAAAACTCGAAGCTTTACTTTAATATCCCGATCAAGGATTTCATATATAAACTACTTTTATCTATTAATCCTCACGGTATACCGAATGCTTTTTCTTTAAATGGAACTCTCCGATTTGTGATCCGAGGGAGAGAGACAAATTGGTGAATAAACGCGCTACGAAGAAACGATAAATTTTACAAAGCTCCTGTTGTCGCGTGGCTCGGAAGATCGAGACGATTGCGTTGTGGACGGAGGAGAAGAGGTGTGCAGCGGAGGTGTTACGAGAGGCGTTAATGTACACGTCGCTATAGTTTAACGAAGAGACAAACGCGCACCTACGGATTCACGTTGACGTTGAGTCGAAGAAACAAAAAAAAAGAAAAGAAAAAAACACGAGTAAGGTCAGCCAGTGTACATACGCAGTTATTAGCGGGATGCGGTGATATGGTATTTATCTGATGCCTTGCAACTTTGCACTCGCGGTTCGATATGACTCTGATAGGCATGGCGTTGCCGGCGGTGTACGTGTCGTCAGTATTGTTTTCTCTTACTCTGTGGTCAACGCAATTATGTGCATGCCAAGTACATACCGCACTAATGATAACATCCAACGATTGGTATCTTCCGTTCGATGGTACGGGTGTGCAGCGCGCGCCAATATATATTTGGTAAAACGTGGAAATCCAAGTCGATGTTTTTCTTTTTTCTTTTCATTAGAAACTAGAAATTTAGAGATGGTTTTTATTTCACCCAGCCGATTTGTCACTAGAATTTTTCAAATTTATTTTAGGGACAAATGTTTTTCCACTCCCACTGAATTGCGCGTTAATGAAATATTTATCCGCGGTGCGTATAGAATGAGTTAATTTATCCGGTCGATTGACCACCAAGTCCTTGGCTCCCTCGCTCGCTCGCTCGCTCGCTCGCTCGCTCGCTCGCTTCCCACTCTATGTCACATCGATCGATTGAGTTCTATTCATCGGATTTCGGTATTGTCGCGACTCTCCAACTTCCTGTCCCTCCACGAAAAACCGGCTAGCCGGCGCCGCCGCTCGACAATCCGGCCTCTCTCTCTCTCTCTCTCTCTCTCTCATGTATATACACGATTTCTGATAATCGATAAGAGGATAATGACACAAAATTGAATTCCTTTATATGAGCGATTTTTTTTTTTTGATGTCGGACCGAGAGTATCGATCAATTTAATCATCATTATTGAGAATGCGACGAGTGTTGCAATTTCAATAATCCTCTCTTGTATGCCGTATTTCACGTTAATCTCATTTTTTTTTTTTTTTTTTTTTTTTTTTTTTTTTTTTTTTTTTTTTTTTTTTTTTTTTTTTTTTTTTTTTTTTTTTTTTTTTTTTTTTTTTTTTTTTTTTTTTTTTTTTTTTTTTTTTTTTTTTCCGATTGACTTGACGATTAATCGTACTGATATTAATCATCTCTGTTTTATGAGATTTGTTTGAGACTTTTGGGACAGTCGAAAAATGGATTGACCCATTTGAGGGGAAATCAGTGAAAGGCAAGAAATCCGAAATATATTATAAATGGGAAAATGTCGTGTCAAGTAAAGTTTATGTTGGAATATAAATCTCACACAAGAATGGAATAAACGAATGATTGGAAAGCGCGATTCTCGCGCGCAAAACGACAGAGTATCGTGACCGAATTTGTCGTGCTCCGAGCGGGCGGGCGGGCGGGCGGGCGGGCGGGCGGGCGGGTTTGGTTTACCAAAGAGCGATGAGCAGTTGGCGTGATGACTGAAATATCTCATCGATTCGCCGAAGCTAAACCCTACGCAAAACCGTACGCATACGACATTGGCTCATCGGCAGCGGTCCAACTAAATAATCCACGCTAATAGACGATAAATCTTGCTCCTTCGATCTATATATTTTACTCGTTATTCAAAGCCAACTATTTTCTTAACTTGCCGTTGAATATTCTCTCGATACAAGTCGCTTGAATAGACACATTTTTGGGCTTGTCGATGACTGCGACGACAAACTTTAGCAAAGAACTTTGAAGAAGGAATAAAGTTTTTTGTCCCTCGTAGAGCCTCGAATACCTACTTGTCACGGATTTATACAAACGGGACATGGATAAGAGAGAGCGCGTATGGTGTATTTATCTCGCGTGACGGAGGAAAAGCTCTCAACCACGTATTCTCTCTCTCTCTCTCTCTCTCTCTCTATAAATTCTTTAGATAAAATAATGTCTTTGTCGTTGTATGCGTAAAAATGGTAATCCTGTAGCGAAAGTGTGAAGAGTCGTGACTCAATGTTTGGGGGATTAGGTGGCGCATAGTTGAATCTCCGGGTGTGACGACGACGACGACGATCGCGGTAACACACGCGTAACAACCTCTCACCGGGTCCGCTGCACACGTTGAACAAAGATAGAGACCGAACAGGCGCCGAGTTCCCATTAACAACAGATTACCTCGTAAATCACTCGAATAACGAAACTCACTTCCCTAATAAAAAAAAAAAAAAAAAAAAAAAACTCTATACGCGCGTTACGTTCAAAGTTTATTCGGTGTCTACGTAATTTCGTAAAATAGAAACAAGAAATTTTCTTCAAGAATTTACTCGTGTTTTTAAAAACAATAATCACCAAAATGGCAAACGACGATATTAGCGTTAATAACTCGTGTAAAAGGTGCTAAAGAAAAAGTTGCCCTTGGAAGAAAAATAATGTATGATGCACGGTAAAAGATGCAAATCGGCATAAAAAAGCCGCGGCAAGAAGGTCATGCTAACCCGCGCTCGAGAATCAGGTTACCCATTGTAGATACGAATTATCCGGGTCACAGAATATTCTTTCCTTTCTCCTTTTTCTATTTTTTTCCTTCATTTTTTCATTTATCCAGTACCATCTCGGAGTTTGTTATTCTCTTATTCAATACGAAAATTCCAAAATACTCTACCTCTCTACTTTTATTTCACTATAGAATTATCATGTACGTCTATATATGGGCATTTCGTGTTTACCAAAAGAATATCCGGATAGATGTGGATAGGCCCGTGCTACATACACCCTGGGATCATACCGCAACGACTATCATTCGAGAGAGAGAGAGAGAGAGAGAGCATAGATAGGTGAAAAATATTCTTTCTCACTAGCGTGTATATAAACGCGCGAATGCTGGTTAAAGAGGAGCAAAAGAGTGGGTATTGGAGCGGATAATGCGGTGGCGGCACAATCCAGACCTCCCGTCTCGTATGCTTACTCCTCTTCTCGCTCTCCCTCTCTCTCTCTTTATGCTCTCTACTCCGGCTATTCACGGGTGATACGAACGTCCCTCCCCCGCCGCCGCCGCCGCCGCCGCCGCCGCCGCCGCCGCCGCCGCCGCTCTCGCCCTTGCCACCGCACAAACCCCGGTCTTCTCTATGAATCTCTTGGGCAAATCTGCCCACTGACTGAAAATATTCGACGATTTTTTTGCACCTCGAATCTCTAAAGCAATGCGGCATAAACGGCGACGTTATCTCGGATTAATGGGGTAGAGTCTTTCGAATTAGCCCGCGAGTTACGTCTCGGCAATTGAACGAGTTTCATAAACGGGCTCGAGTTAAGAATGAGGTTCAAGACCGATCAGAGCGAAATCATTAACCGAACCCGAGTGTCGACTTATTTCTTGATCTTCTTTGCGAGTTGATCCATATTGAAATGATGAATGTCGGGAAAAAAAGGCGTTGAAATGGAAATGAAATGGAGTAAAGGAGAGTCGCGGTAACGAGAAATATAATTTTTCATCACCTTTCGACTCTCTTATAGCCACCAACCAAGGATGTTTCCGCATGCACGTGTAACATCATCTTGGCAATGTATAATACGAGGAGAAATTCAAAGAGAGATCGATCGCCGCGAAGGCTCTCCGGCTCGCTGGCAAACTCATCGAGAGAACCAAACTTTTCTTCATACATATATCTATACATATAGAGTCCAGCCAAGTATGTACATAGAGAGAGAGAGAGAGAGAGAGAGAGAGAGAGAGAGAGAGAGAGAGAGTGCAGTACGAGAGGCCGGAGTGGGAAACGGAATTTCATATATAGTTTTGTGCTCGAGGCGACCCAATAACCGACCACCAACTTGTATACATATTTCGTGTGTACGAAGGGATAATATTATATTATAAAAAGATGTCGAGTATATAGGGTATTTGGCGTGAGAAGAAGTAAACTCAAGATCTGGATAAAGTTGTTATTTCGGGTTCGCTAGATTCACGGAGAGGCTACCTCGACGGAATAACTAAAGTCCAAAAGTGTCTAATCGCACGGTGTGGCGGCTCGCACCTCACCCCACAAATACCCCATTCCGTTTAGCCCGAATTATTTATGCGATCGCGCGAGCACCGCGATAACCCTCCTCGAGGTTCATCGCTCTCGAGTTGCACATTACAAACCAAACTCACTACAATTTACAATGGGAAAATGGATACTCGATTTATAAATATCAGGGCGTTCTCGAATTTTGCGAAAAATAGTAAATTTAGCCGAACGAATGTATCGGCGGATCTTTAAATTTCACTTGTATAGGGTCGCGCGAGCGTATTCCGTTTGATGACTCGTGAAAATAAGCTGTCAGTGAGGATTTCGTGCGTTTGACCGGAATTTTCGAGGGGGATAGTAGCTGGTGCATCGGCGGGACGGGACGCCACATACAGCAGCACCTCGTAAACTACGTAATTCCTGCGCCGCAATTTATATCGCTATACATATAAGCCCATCCAAGGCCTCCTCAACTTTTCTTTATTTCAAAAGATTTTGCAAAATTCTATCGAAAGAGTTTCAAGAGGTTTAAAGAAACGGTGGTATTTTCCGGTGCGCCTCCTCGGCGAATCGTTGAAAATTTTCATTGTATATAACTCGAAACATGATGTAAAAGAAGAATAACAATTGGACGATTGTTGGAAAATCCAAAGCCATTGGGGTTTCGTTGGACGCGCGGAAGGATCGAACGAAAGAAATTCTTCACCGCGATTTAGCCCGAATCTCGTTGGTTGGACTTGCGAGGATAAATCGGCAGTGAGAGCCGCGAGTGCGGAAAAACCGCGAGACCGCCGCCACGAGCGCCCGTGCTCCACTCCAAAGTCAAAGTGAAGAAAATATCGGTAAAGATAAACACCAGAAAAAGGGATAAAAGCTTTTTCTCGGTAGCGCACCAATGTCCGTCCAAACTCATCGGTTTACTCTGAAAAATAAAACTGGTGCATCCACCGCCGCGACGTATCCTCCTTCCCGCTTCTTTTCTTTTTTTTACTTACTACCGAGAATCCCGCGAGTCTCTCGTTTACACCATCTTTTGCATACACTTACCTGGAATTATTCGATAGAGTCCGATTATTCTCAGCCTCTAACCCTTGTACCTCTCGTCCTCGTTGCCGACGATTTTTTACCTCTCCTTCAAACTTTCCGCACAACGAGTTCACAGACAAGATATTCACCACGCACTAAAATTCAATTTTCCTCGCTATTCTCCGGAAAAGGAAAATGCAACTTTGAAAAATTTCACTTTTTTATTTAAAAAAAATATTATCGAAAATTTGTTGACGTTTCACTGTCGAAATAGAAGCCGCGAATGAAAAGTTCGTAAGAGACTATTGCGTTGTCGTTATTTTTGGAAATGCGATTGCGCGCCCAATTTTTCTTCTCTTTTTTAATAATAGGCAAAGGGGTGAGTAGTCTTTGTGGAACTTGTGGTACGACAAGTGCACGTGTGTGGTTGGCTGATATTCGCGAGAGTGGTAAAACGGCAACGATGCGGCATCGAGAAGTGCACGCACGCACGCACGCACGCACGGACTGATGCGCGCCCGCACGAGTCCAGTCGAGTTTGCTGTTTACCGATGCGACGCGACACCGCCGGCGGTCGCAACCAAACTGAATTCCAGTCAAACGAGCGCTCCCCCCCTCCCGTCCCTCTTGCTGGAAACAGCTGCTCGCAGGAGCGTTGCGTCGCCACATTGCTCACGCCGCTGCTGCTGCTGCTGCTGCTGCTGCTGCTACGTGTCTCTAACCCCCCCCCACATGTATACATATTACGACCAAGTAACCGCTCGCACCAAACTCCGACAAGTGCACATCTTCGCAAAACTCAATGCAACGTCTTCCACGAATCGTCTAATCACAATTCATAATAATAAATAGTACTGATTGAAAATTTTTTGAAAATCCCATTAATATTCACGTATCCACGAACTATGGAAAAGCCTGGCATTATATAGACATTATATAAATGCTATACGCAATTTATAAATTTATTTCACCTCTGGTAAAAACGATTATGCACTTTGATATATCGGTCCTTAAAATGATATGAGCGTTGAGATAATTGCACCCGAGTCCGAGAGATAAAAGCCATCGGTGAGGATTAATGAGATTCTAACGGGGATTTGGATTTATCGTTTCAAAGTGAGAGAGGGGGGGGGGGGGGGGGGCGATTAGCTCATCGCGCGTCAACTCGATGTGCCACTGTTCCTCGCGTCTTATCAAGTGTATTGTTCTTCTCGTGTTGATGGTGCGGCTGCACGTATATCCCGGATGGAACGATTACCGTTAGGAATAATGACCAAGTGGACAACGACGACGACGACGAGAGACAAGAAGACTCAACGAGACCGAAGAAGAGCGAAGAAGACGATAGTTACGACCACGCACCACCCCCCTCTCGCGAGACCCACGCGTCGTCATCCCATTACATTATAATATGCGGCCCTTCGACCACTCGTCCCTAGATTTATCGCAACCAATTATTATTTTTATCTTTTTCTTTCATTTTTTTTTTCTTCCCCACATACCGGCTTAGCTTCCGTATACGAAAAATTATTGAAAAACAAGTTGTCGCCGTATGCTAAACAATCGCTATTGTATTTTATCGTTTTTAAGTCACAGTATGCGTGCATCGAGGACTCTTAATAATATGCTAATATCGTAAAAATTGTACTCAACAATTGTGCCAATGAGCAGAACCTTGGATGATTATTTATTTAGAATATAGGTATTTACGACTATATCGAATTACAATTTATTTACAGTGTCATTTAACTTGGGTCTTTTCCAAAATTCACAAAAACCCTGTCATAGGCTGTCCGATTCTTCAAGCTTTTCTTTGCTATTGCTTTTTTTTTTTTTTTTTTTTTTTTTTACAATTGAACGATAAATCGGCTCTCGCAAATCGTTGAGTAGTAGAAAACTTCTCGGTCTCCATGTTTATCGCGCTCAATACGAAATCCATGTGTTTTATCGTCGAATTATCCAGTATTTTACTTCAATTTCACAGTAGTTTGAGGTTATTAAACAGAGAAGAACAACAACCCCGAAAGGCATAGAGTTTCACGCCCATTATAATTTCGCCAACTCTACAATAATAATATTTATCCAATGAAATAATGGAGAATATCCGCAACGTACATTTCGCGTTCGTCCAACATTTTCTATATTTCACATATATCTTTTGTTGTATATACTTGGCTGCTGACATTAATTTCCGCGCGGGAAGATTCCATTGTTTTGGCACATAGTGGTCTTTCGTGGCTTGTCGTAAATATTCCAAAAAATATTACAATCAATAATGGACGAAATTGTTACACTGAATTTTTAATGGGAAAAAAAAAAAAAAAAAAAAGAGAGGGAGAGAAAAACAAAAACTTCAAACTCGGCGTTTCTGCAATAAATATTATGGACAAGCGAAACCTTCGAGATTAGGCCAATACACTTGGAATATCGATAGTTTTCACGCAACTTGGGTCATTTAATTTATTTTATCTCGGTGAAAAAAACATCGTATACGATTCATAGTCCGTAATGATATTTGGATAATGTGACAAAAATTCGTAGATTCGAATATTAAAAATTGTCAGGGGAATTGCATTTTTTTCAATGTTTCGATGTGTACATTTGAATTTGCAAATGTAAAATGTACGGTAAAATTTCCCATTTATCTTCAAGTGAGTGGGAAAAAAGATAAAAATGAGACACGAAAACGTAAATGTAAAAAATGTATGGGGCACAAAAAATCGAGATGGTAATGGCGTGATTATGGTGTGAAATTGAAAATACATTGTCTACAGTTGTTCCACTATGTCATGATCGTTTATAAAAGGTTTTCTGGCAATGTCTTTCTGTGAGTGTTTCGTCCGTTGCAATTCCTTGGCAAAGTACGATATCGTTTTCTTGAGACCCTCGTCCAGCGGAACTTTGGGCTCCCAATTTAAAAAAGTTTTGGCGCGACTTATATCGGGTCTTCGACGTTGCGGATCGTCTTCGACTGCGGCCAATTCGATAATTTTGCTCGTGCCCCCGACGAGATCTTTGATTATCCTTGCAAATTCTGTGGAAATGCCAAGACAAATGAACAATAGTAACAGCGATTTTTGTGAAATTGGTAAAGGGAAGAAGGCAAAAGGCAAAAAGGAATAAAATAGTGTTACCCTCGATTGTGTGTTCGACAGGATTTCCTATGTTTATCGGGAGCGTATAATTCGAAGCCATCAGAGACACGAGACCATCCACGAGATCGGACACGTATTGAAATGATCTTGTCTGCTGACCATTTCCATAAATCGTTATGGAATCGTTCTGCAGAGCTTGCAGTATGAAATTCGAAACAACCCGACCGTCATTCATGTGCATTCGAGGACCAAATGTATTGAATATTCTCGCTACACGAACTTGAACGCCTTCTTGGCGCATATAAGCGTAGCTCAATGTCTCCGCCACGCGTTTTCCTTCGTCGTAACAGGCTCGGGGACCTAAAAAAAATCGATGAAAATCATTGAAATAATCTTCCTTCCATAACTTTGGCAATCGAATAAATGAAATAATACCAATAGGATTAACGTTTCCCCAATAAGTCTCTGCCTGTGGATGCTCATTGGGATCCCCGTATATTTCCGATGAACTGGCGATGAGAACTCGCGCCCCAACGCGTTTCGCAAGTCCCAGCATATTGATCGTACCGAGTGTGTTGGTTTTCAGAGTTTTAACGGGATTTAGCATATAGTGAGGCGGGCTAGCGGGACTCGCGAGATGATAGATCTCATCGACTTCGAGATAAAGCGGTCTCACGATATCGTGATGAACGAGTTCAAAATTTTCGTGACCGACCCAATGTTCCACGTTTCGCTTTCTTCCGGTGAAAAAATTGTCCACGACAATGACCTCGTGTCCCGCGAGCATCAATCGATCGACCAAATGCGAACCCACAAAACCCGCTCCTCCGGTCACCAAAATTCTTCGTCTGTTTTTGTAATTCAAAAATTTAACGGTAGGAAAGTTTTTGGGTATCCGATTGTCGATCTTGGCCTCTATGTGCCTCAGCTTGTCCTCCAATTCTTGAATCCGGTTTTTCGCCTCCCGAAGATCATTTATCGCTATGTCCGGAATCTCTTCCTCCGCTTCGTAGTCTCTTTTGTCCGCCGTTTCAATGTCGTTTTCTGCATTTATCGTTTGGTACTTTGATTTTCGCTTTGGCTGACGATTCGCCGGATACTCCAAGTCCTCCGTGTTTACGAGGCTCTGGTAAAATCCCAGTACTGCGAACCGACCAAATATCTTTCCTATTATTCACCGTTCAACGACGTTTCTGCTTCTCCCATTTTCCCAAAAATTTCCCCTTTTTTTCTTCGAGAAGCTCAAATTTCTCGAGAGCGACCATTTTTCGCATAACCAAAATCTTGAAAAATTAGTTTAATATTCGCGTGTGCCGGTTCTTCTCTGTTACCCAACAAAGTTGAATTGTCGTTTGATTTTTTTTTATTTATACAAACAATTGCAGGTGGTAGCTGAATTTGAGTAATAAAATGCAGATGAATTGAGAAAGAACAAATGATAAAAGAGAAACTTTATGAAAAGCAAAAAATTAAACACCGATACTTACTCAGCAAAACACAGATGACAAAAAACGCAATTTGCTTCATTTTTCTATGAGTGACGGGCATGACTTTGTCAATTTACATCTCGCTCTTGACCGGACCAGCCTTGGACGTTGTCTAAAAATTTGTATTTTTGTTTTTTTTTCCAGATTTTCGCGTTTCCGCGCGCGGAGCAACGGAGCTTTTTGAGCTCAATTTATTGTCGCTCGGAAACCAGATAACGAGGCAGAGAGAGAGAGAGAGAGAGAGGGAAAAAACGAGTTTGTGTGGCAAATTTTAAGGAGGGATCAGAGCCAACAGGTAAAATAGTTGTGAGTAAAACATAACCCTCGCGATTGACTTGGAACAACGCTAATTCACTGACACTTGTTCTAATAGCATTCGTTGCGACGAACCAACCGACACTAAATTACACAAATTTTCCATTTTTTTCCAGCTCATTTGACACTTTTTTCGTTGGTTTTGGCCAATTTTTCGGCCCCTAGTTGAATCGCGAATTTTCCTTATTAGAAATTAAAGTGTTATTTTGTCGAGAGAGAAATCTCTCGTCGTCTTTAAGAACATGTCAAATACCGCAGTCGGTAATCATAAACTCTCTTCTTCTTCCTCCTCCTCTTCTTCTTCTTCTTCTTCTTCTTCTCTGCCGTATATAGACCGGAGAGTGTCCATTATAGAGGTTCACTTTCCAAAATTGCATACACGCTTGAATTGGATATTTAGACAACTGAGAGATGCTCGGTATGAATTTTCTTTCTTTCTCTCTTCTCCAAGAGTCAGGGGTAGTTAATGTTGTTGTTACTGGTACACTACCGGTTGACCGAGATGGTGGGGATGATGAAAATAAGTGACGCCGGTGCTTATCGTTCTCAACGCCTCTACCGTTGGTCATTTGCACCGTCGTAGCCGCGGCGACCGATACCACGTCGTCGTCGTCGTCGTCGTCGTCCATAGGGTTTGCTGCTGCTGCTGCTACCCCCTATTTAAGCCACACAACAAGAGATACGAGTATCCAGTACAAAGGAAGCGTTTCGAGTGATTTTTTCTACAGTCACGGTGCCAGTGCCAGCGTACGGTAAACATGGCAGACGTCATCGATTGTAATTTTCCCGTTTGGGGCTTGTTACCCAAAAAAGAAACGGGTGTTAATCAATTTCTCATCAAGTATCCCGAGTACGATGGACGTGGTACCGTTATTGCCATTCTTGACTCGGGGGTGGATCCTGGAGCTCCTGGATTACAGGTCAAAATCCAAATTTTTCATCTCTCTCTCTCTCTCTACCTCCCTCGCTCCCCCGCTATGCCTCCCCCCCCCCCCCCCCCCCCATGCCTTATTTTTCTTTTCATCGACAGATTACACAAAGTTCTGATTTTAACGAACGCCGGTCTTTTTTCAATCCCTCGAATGACCGTGAAAATATCAATCCATTATCCCTTTCCATCCATCATCTTTTTTGTGCTCGATACAAAATTTTTCATTTCCGAGAAATTACATTTAAACAAATATATATCGTTTTTATGACATTTTTAAAATGTCCGCAAAATATGTATTTCCTCATTATAGAGTTTTACAATCTTTGTATGTTATTTTTCATCAGGTGACGTCACATGGAAAACCAAAAATCATAGCAAGGTTCGACTGTAGCGGCGCCGGTGACGTAGACACTAGCACGGTGGTTCAGTCCGAAGAAGGTTCCGGATACATAATAGGACTCACAGGGCGCAAGCTCAGGGTATGAAATGTACCTCTGCGTATAAAATACAACAAAATGTTGCCCAAATTTTTTTTAAATTTGTCGCAATCTATCTATCAGGGGCTCACAATTGTAAGAAATATAGATAAATATTTTCTTTGTCCTCTCGAGTAATATAATACAATTATTCAAATATATTCGTCGCCTCGTGTGTTGCTTTCGCAATTTACAAAAAAATTTCAATTATCCGATCAATAGTAATTGTGTTTTTTTTCCAGCTGCCATTCAAATGGAACAATCCTTCGGGGGATTATCATATCGGCGTAACTTATCCGTATTCTCTGTATCCGTCCAAATTGGCGGAGAAAATAACGGCCGAGAGAAAGAAGCGTTTCTGGGACGATGGCCAAAAAACGGCATTGGCCGAGGCAACCAGGAAGTTGCAGGTATAATTTCTTCTGCGCTAAAAGCCACGATGGAAGTAGAAAAAAAAAGAGTTTATCATTTTTTTGTTACTCCTTGAATTTTTATCATCTTTTGTTGAATTTTTTTTTTGTTTTTTGTTTTTTGTTTTTTTTTTTTTTTCGTTCGCGACCATCGACTTGGAAATTGTCCTTGAGTCGGAGATATGTGGAGTAGAATTTGAAACCGAGTCATCCAAAGATAGTGCGTTGTTTGCAGGGGGTGCGTTGAACCACAATGCTGTGCATTTTAATTGGGCCGCGAGTATTTCGGAGCGTGCCGCTGTCCTCTTCGAGCTCACGCTATATTTGTCATTGGCAGATTGATGAGAAGGGAGTCGCGAGCGATCACCCGGCGCCAATTGCATAATCAATTGAGCGATCGACAAGAAGAGACCCGGGCTTAAACTTGTCGTAATAAGATGCCCGCGAATTCGTACTCGCAAGAGGATTGCGGTAACGCGCATTTTAAACAGATGTTCGCGATTCACCGATTGCGATATCGTTTATGATATTTTTGGGACACATTTTTCGTAGCTAGTTTATTCGAAATGTTCACCAGTTAAGGAATGCTCGGAAAAATGTGTAAATGACAAATATTTTCCATGTGAAAAGGTAAAGATAGATATAACGGTAAAGGTTGAATTTATAGGAATTCGAATTAAAGAATCCCCAGCCCACGAACCCCAAGGAAAAATTAGAGAAGGAAGAACTAGAGGCAAGGATAGAAGTGTTGACGAATGCAGAGAAGAAATATCACGACTCCGGGCCAGCGTACGATTGCGTTGTTTTCCATGACGGTGCGGAATGGAAGGCATGCATCGACACTTCGGAGGAAGGCAATCTCGATGCCGGTGTTACCCTTGGCGAATACGCTGTAACTCACGAATACGCTCCTCTCACTCAGGAAGACCAGTTGAACATATCCATTAATATTCACAACGACGGCAATACCTTGGAAATCGTCAGTCTTTGCTGTGAGTGTATCGAGAGGTTGAAGAATATTTTCTTGCCCAAAAAAAAAAAAAAAAAAAAAAAAAAACGAAAAAAAAAAGGAAATAATTTTTTGGATTTTTCAGCGAGTCACGGAACTCACGTGGCCTCGATAGCAGCGGCAAATTTTCCGGACAGCAAGGAGCTGAACGGGGTGGCGCCAGGCGCTCAGATAATATCATTAACGATCGGAGATGGGAGGATCGATCCTATGGAAACCGGAACGGCCTTGATACGCGCGATGATCTGGATAATGCAGCGAAAGATAAAAGTTGACGTGATAAACATGAGTTACGGAGAACACGCGAATTGGACCAACACGGGACGAATAATGGAGTTGATGAACGAAGTTGTCGATAAATATGGAGTTTCGTGGGTCGCTGCCGCGGGTAATCTCGGTCCGGCTTTGTGCACGATCGGCACCCCGCCAGACATAAGCTCCGCCAACATAATCAGTGTCGGAGCTTACGTTTCGCCCGATATGATGGTTGCCGAATACTCCCTCAGAGAAAAACTCCCGGGAATGCCGTACACATGGTCCTCGAGAGGCCCCATGATTGACGGGGGTGCCGGTGTGACTATTTGCGCGCCCGGTGGTGCCATTACGAGTGTACCAAATTTTACCCTCAGAAAGAGTCAACTTATGAACGGCACGAGCATGGCCAGCCCTCACGTAGCTGGAGCTCTCGGTCAGAATTTTCACTCTTTCTATCAAATTTTTATCCCCCGCAATTCTTTTACAATTATCTCTATCTAATACGGGTTATTACTACAAATTCTGTTGCCGGAAATGGCATTTTCCAGAATAAACGACGTAAATAAACCGTGGGATAGTGATTATTTTGTAAAAGGAAATTAATGAAATTTTCAAAATTCTTCTAATATGCTTGAATTTTTGTAATAGCCGTCCTCATGTCGGGACTTAAAGCGAAGAACATCCCGTACTCACCGTATAGCATCAAAAGAGCTCTCGAGAATAGCGCAATGTACATAGACGGTTTAGATCCATTTGCTCAGGGTTGCGGACTGTTACAAGTCGAGCGAGCGTTCGAAAATCTCGTAGAGTACAGCGATGCAGTCGAGAGGGATGTGAGATTTGCGATAAATTGCGGTGTGAACGCTTGCAAGGGTATTCACTTGAGATCCGGGGTCATTGATCGACCAAAAGACTGCACCATCACCGT
This sequence comes from Clistopyga incitator, assembly GCA_947507545.1. Lineage (NCBI taxonomy): Eukaryota > Metazoa > Arthropoda > Insecta > Hymenoptera > Ichneumonidae > Clistopyga > Clistopyga incitator. The sequence goes on from OX382180.1 coordinate 43,278, forward strand.
CGAGCCTGTCTTCCTCGACACTGAAAATATTGGTAATTTCGCGTTTGTTGTGTCACAAACAATGAAATAACTCGATAAATATAAATTTATTTATTTTGAACTTTTCTTACTCATCTCTCGCAGATCCGCAACGGAAGATTGACTTTAATCTTCGTCTGTCACTTATATGCGATGTCTCGTGGGTACAATTTCCCGCCCATTTTGAGCTGATGAACATGCCCAGAGCGTTCGCGGTTCGAGTGGACGGTGTGAAATTATCCGAGGGTGTTCACTCGGCGGTAATCCGCGCCTACGATGTCGAAAACGTCGAGAAAGGTCCAGTTTTTCGTATACCGATTACCGTCGTTCAACCGTTGACGATACCAAAGACCGCGAATCTTCCCGATTTGCACTACAATCATGTTCTCTTCAGACCCAACACGATAAATCGTCACTTTATTCTCGTTCCCGACGACGCCACCTGGGCAGGTAATCATTAATTTCATACAAAGAGTAAGAAAGGACAAATAGAGAGTAGTAGTAGTAGTAGTAGTAGTACAACATCCGTGGATAATGTTTCCTTTTCAGTTTTGCGTCTGAAAGGCACCGATAAAGAAAAAACCGGCCGATTCGTCATTCACACTGTGCAACTAAAGTCACGGCTCCTCTGCAAAACTCTTGAGCTTAATAAAATGATTAATGTAACGTCCCAATCGGAAACCGTCCAAGGATTCGCTGTACAGGTATCCAATTGAATTGTCTCTCATTAATATTTGCAGTAAATTATTGTAAATTAATTTGACATTGGTTATTTCGGGAATTGACTGTGAAGTTTTGTTGTAGGGAGGATTGATATTGGAGGTGGCGGTTGCAAAATATTGGGCGAATTTGGGTGAAATTTTCGTCGATTATTCGATAGAATTTCACGGTATACACGTCGTGGATGGAAACATGACGATGCAATCGGGTGACGGTGTTCATCGTTTGGAGCTACGTAGTTCTCTGAGACACGAGGAAGTCGTGCCGAGTATTACTCTGAAAACTGCGGTCCAGGTTCTACGACCGAACGATTCCAAGATCTCGCCGCTCGGTGCACGCGACATTATTCCACCCGCTCGGCAGATCTACGAATTGCAGTTGACGTACACATTCCACGTAGCCAAAACCACCGAAGTAACTCCCAACGCCTCGTTACTCAGCGATCTTCTCTACGAGAGCGAGTACGAGTCGCAGATGTGGATGATTTACGACTGCAACAAACAACTCATATTCTGCGGTGACGCTTATCCATCAAAAGTAAGACAATACTTAACACAGCCTTTAACACAATTTATCTCTCAACTCGTTGATGTCTTTTCATCGACTTTTCGAGAATTCTTACTCGTTCCCGGAACATCCAATTGATCACGTGTTATCGTTACAGTATACGGTTCATAAGATGGAAAAGGGTGATTACACGCTTAAAATGCACGTGCGACACGAGAAGAAAGATCTTCTGGACCGCCTGACGGATATGCCCATTCTCCTCAGTCAAAAGCTCACTTCACCGATAAACCTTGACGTCTACGCTCATCAGTCGCAAGCGATAATCGGTGGCAAAAAGATGGTCACTGCATCTGTACCGCCGGGCCACATTATTCCCGTATACATAGCTCCTATTACCAATGAGAACAAGTGAGTAATCTTATTTTATACATGAATTCTCTCGTAATAATTATTTAATTGACACATTGAGAAGAAGAGGAAAAAACGTGTCATTATCTAAATCACCGATTTCTTTGATTTAAATTGAAAAGAGAAAAATGATTTTGACAAATTAGTTTTCCATACTCGACTCATTTTATTTTCTTTTTTCCTTTTATATCGCTACGCAGCTCAGAAAACAAGTGAGTCATTGGTAGTTTGAAAGAAAAGAAATAAATAAGGAGGTTTTACCCACATTTTACTATCACTCTCGAAACATTGCTCTTGTTATTGTTGTTTCGAGAAATTCTTGAGCATTGCCATAAACGCTTCTATCAACTGTACAAAAAGTGTTGCGGAAAAGAAGCATTTAATTTTTCGAAGATTTTCAATGATTTTATCTTCTTTTTTCTTTTTTTTTTTCTCGACATTTTTCTTCCCATCGAAAATTTCTTTTTTCACTCGATTTTTGCATCTCGACTAATTATAATCACGAGCGGTTTGGTCCCCAAATTTCGTAATCTCTGAAAAACACATAAGATTCTTCGAAGAATTAGAAGCTGATTATTCCATGTGTGTTGAAAGTTTTGTGTGGTTCGCATCGCTACGAAACATTAACGACTCATCGCTCGCTTAAATTCATATTGTCGCTCCTTATTAATCGTCAATGCTCAATGTTTTTCTGTCTTTTTCCCAAATCTAAAGAATATCTAAAGGCGCTAGCTTGGGCACGTATCTACAAGGAGCCGCGACTTTCTGTAAAGACGAGATTGGCAAGAAAGTTGATTGTCATACGTTTAAATACGTGCTTTGCGAGCCTGCGAAAAAGGCAAATTCGACGGTAAAGCCCGACAAGGAAAAGATCAGTAAGTGGGACGAGTACAAGGACACATTGAGGGACGTTAAGTGCACGTGGCTCGCAAAACTCGGTGAGTAGCCTTTTCAATCGTAAAAAGCCATTCTACATTTCTCCGAAACTGCTTCAAACGATATTTTCACATAACACAATGAATACAAACATTTTACGCGTTACAAAAAAAAAAATTTTAATCGACGATGAAATAATTTTTATTTTATTGAATAATGCATATTTCTTTCGGTTGGACCTTTTAGCCCCATCGATAAGTAAGTCTTGCGAGATCTATTCTTAGGGTGTGTTGTGAAAAACCTCGTGTACTTGTACGTCATGTCACTGATGAGCATTCGCGTCAAGTATTTTATTCAACATACATATATATATCCCTGATTGATGATAAAGTTATTCCTTGCATTAAAAACCATATATTCTTTATTCATGAGATACTTTGATGTTTATAACGATTTAATAATATTCTAGCACAACAAAACAATTCCTTATTGTTACGTTTGAAAATGTAATCGTGATAAAAAATGTGATAGTGGGAGAAATAATAACACATTATTTCGTTTTTCATGGCGTTCTCTTCGCATGTTCTTTTTGATGATTAAAAAAAAAGATATGTATATATGTATATCTGGCGTATTTGAACCCTCAGAGCCGGGCGAGCACGCGGTTCATCTTTACAACGAGTTGAAGATCGCGTATCCCGATCATCTGCCCGTTCACACCGCGATGCTGACTTCTCTGGACTCCCCGGAAGCTCGTCGTCACTGTCACTTGCCGCACGACGATCTTACCGAGAGCGCGGTAAGCTTCGCCGATCAGATGATCGACGTTGCGGATGCGGTAATTGGCGCTATAGATCAAGAAAAATTGCTGGCGTTCTACGGTATGAAGAACGATCAGCGACAGGACGCCTCGAAGATCAAAGCCACGATGGACAAGCAGAAGAGTTGCCTCATCGAGGCGCTCGTAAAAAAAGGCTGCGCCCTCGCTAGAATATACGTTAACGCCGAACGAAAAGGACAACGCGAGGCGCCGAATTACCTGCGTCAATGCGGCGAGGTGTGGAACGATGTACAGAAATATGCCGAGTCCACCGACGTCAAAGTAAGAACAACAGCAAAGCAAAACAAAACAAAAAAAAACTTTTAAATTCTTTAATAATTCCTATTTCTCGCTTATTTCAGGTGATAATCTTTTCTCTTTGGCACGCACACATCAACAAGCATTACGGCAGATACCTCAAACTGTTGACTCGTTTCTATGAGGAAAAACCACTTAAGGAGATTGAGGAGAAGAGCGTTGAGATTTCAAGGGTTCTCGGCTGGCAACATTTCGTCAGGCATATCACCAACAGAATACCAACACATTATCCCAGTGCATACAGACCATTTTGAATGGAGGTGAGAACTTTAGTTTCTATTTCCAACAACCCGTGTATACCAAAAAATTCCCGCCTCTACAGTTAGTTTTGTTGAAAATTTCCTTTCTTTCCCATGTATATCGAAATTTGTTCCAGATTTTATAAGACTTGAAAATTATTATCTTGACACTGAATGACGGAGGAATCATGGACATGATTTGACAGAAATCCTACACTCCGTTCGCCAGGGAAACCAAGTGTAATACAATTTAAAACTGAAAAAATAAACAATTATTCGTATATGTATATATATATTATTTTGCAATCGAGGTCAGAGTAGGAAATGCCCCCCCCCCCCCCCCCTTTGCGGCGCTCCAATTTTCTACAAAGATACGCGAATCCAAGTTGAATGACTCGCGAAAAGCAAACTTTGTTTCGTTATATCCACAAAGTCTTGTGGAACTTTGTACGGAGCGTACAAACGTATAACGTCAAAATCGCGCTAGTTGTAGCGTTTATAATGAATATGCAACGACTGAGTTGAAATATAATGTCTTAAAGAATTGTATTGTTGTTCACTCAACTCCACAATAAGACTAATGATATTGTACCTTTGAGGATCACGTGTATACAGCTGTATATATATTCTCGACAAATCTTCCTCCGTCAGAACACTAAATTCGTTTGACATACGTGATTTTTTAAAAATCATTGCGGAGAAATGAGCAAGAAGCAACGCACGAGGTTCTGCTTTGCAAATTTTCATGGAAAAATCCACAATTACAGGTAGGCGTAAATTTTTGAAGAATAATATAAACGACGCCAAACATCTGCTTGTGATTCATTTATTCATATCATTTACAAGATTGATTATCGTATTGGGGTGCTTATGATTCACTTTGTGTGTGTTTTTTTTTCTTCTCTGAAAAACTATAATAGCCTAGTAACGCATTCGTGCGAGACGAATGCATCGTATTTACAAGAGTTTTTGTTGTGATTTCTTGCAGACGTTGAATCCGATACCGTCGAATTCTCGTAATTCCTCCTTAAAACTTTCACAATTGATGAATCGTTGCTCCTCATTCGAGTGAAAAAAATACCGGCTATTTCCATGATCGCTCCACAACGAGCGATCCGTGATGTGACGAATACTCGCTGTACGCACATCGATTCTCGATAATTTTGTACTAGTTTTGTGTCCATTCTTTAATATTATTATTTTCATACTTTTGTCATTGAACAATCAATTAACGCATTTCATTTCTTTCTTTCCTTCTTTTTTTCTTCTTGTTTTTTAAATTACAACACACTCTTTCCCCACCAGACAAGAGAAATATAATTGTTAAGATTCAACCGCCAGTACTGAGAGATCTTAACAAATATACCCTAAAAATATAATCTACAAGTCTTTGATATAACGTAGCATTTATACAACGAATAGGACTAATTTTTATTATTTCATCTCTCGTCGTTTTTTCATTCACTTACTTTTTTCTTTGTATGTACAATTCTCTAAACGTTTAGCTAGGAAAATTTCATTTCCAAAACTGTCTACGATAATCTTGAAATTTAGTACGACAAAGGGACTTAAGATCTAAAGTACGAATTACATTATAACTTTCCACTCGAATTCCCATAATTCATAATGTCGTTTAATCTGCAACGCATTAATCTCATCGTTTAACCTTTATTTCCTCGAATGATTTCTCGTGGTATTTTAATTTTTCATTGCCAAATTTATGTAAAAATTACGGCTGTATATTCTACTTTTTCGCAAAAATGGAAATCGCGGTTTTCGCGATCGAAGGCCAACAGTACAAAAGATCTTATCTCGATATTTAAGCTTTAAAATGACAACGGCCCAATTTCTGGCACACACTTAAAAACGTAGCAGCATTCCATGAACTTGGAAAAAAAAAATAAAAAAAAAATAAATAAATGGAAACAGAAAATCTCTCAAAAGTCAGGAAAATTCATTGATAAAAAATCGAACTTTTTTTGAAAATAACAACAGCAGTTTTTTTCTTCATTGGCATCTACATTGACGTAAATTTTTATCTTATCGCCAAGTACTCAAATAAATCGAAAACATGACGAAAAATAGAATAAAAAAGAATCAGAAATTGGTCCGTTTGTGGATTTTTTCGAAATCCATAGAGAGAGAGAGAGAGAGAGAGAGAGAGAGAGAGAGAGAGAGAGAGAGAGAACCGTAACGTAATTGTAATAGTCGGGGATATCCGTATAGTGTACAAGATAGCGGCGCATCGAGAAAAATTGTTCAAGATAAATATTAGTTGGCCGAAGGTATGTGTGACGTCCCTTACACAGGGCGTCTTTATTCCGGATGTCAAACATCGATTTGTATGTCACTATCTTCGGCCTCGCTCTCGGTGCTGACTATCGCATCCTCACCAACGAGCAAAGCCGCGGGCAAATTTTGCGGCACATTGTCAATGTCGAGTCGCGGCGTCGAATAAACGTTGAGAACTTGGATGGTCGTTGGCGAGGTGGAAAGGCATTGTTGAACCGTGGCGAGAGGATCGGTCGCCAATGAATCACAGTCGAGGGGAGCTGAAAGCTGAAGCTGCAGGTTGTGAAGCTCCGGTATGTGCGGACGGATCTGAAAAATAACACGACTATTTATCAAAGATTTCCTTATCGTCGATAATCGGTTACTCTCTACAAAAATATTTCAAGGCTAAAAAATTAGTAGACATTTTCTATACATGGATTTTCTATAAACTTGCCTATACACGAAGGACAACAAAAAGCATCGTATTTTATTTTTTCGTAATTTCTATTGTTTGTGAAATTATCGGTTTTACCACAATTATCGGATTGCATGTTATTTATTTAGTTACATACGATGATGATGATAATAATGACCTTTAATCCGTCGGCGGTATGAGGATTTCTGCAACCCCTGCATCGGCATTCGATGCAAGGTTTGCTCTCAACGTAGCAGGGACATCGTTGCCCACAACACGTAAGTTTTCCAGGTATGGCGGTCGCGTTACCGCACCTGCATCCTTTTCTTTTACTCCTTGTGGAACTCGATCTCGGCTTCTTGAAGCTTCCCGAGGACTGTCGTTCGAAAATTCACATCAATACCTTGAGATATCTCACATCGGCTAATGAATTAATGATAAATTATACGTACAGATCAACGTGGATCAAACTACAAGTGATGAGGTACACATGTAACAACGATCAACGAATTTGCAATCGTTATCTGTTTTTTTTTTTTTTCTTTTTTTTTTTTCGTCTACACTTTAAATAGACTTTCGGGGAAAAAAATAACGACAACGTTTAATCGATTTTTCACATATCTTGGAAACTGCATGCCAGCGATATCGACTTGCTTTAGGTATAATCAACATTAATCTGTATTATGGGACTGTTGCGGAAAGACAAAGAAGGTTAATGATGAAAAAGTGCGATTAAAGGGGTTGGAAGAAAAGCTCGTGATTATTACAAGTTCTCTCTGTAACGAGCGATTAATGTTAATTTCAATACTGGAAAGGAAATAATAACGGTTATCGAATCGAGACGTTTCTCCGGAACCGGATAAATTTTGGAATATAATTTTTCAATTTATTCCTCATTGTAATTTCATAGTGTAACCTTGCGTTACTTTATGAAATAGAAATATTTAGTACAATTAATTTGGGATAAATATTTGAAGAAAGAAGGTATTAATTTAAAAAACGACGATTAACGGAGGCGTACAATCGGCGGTGAGCGTGTTATGGGAATTGTCGTTAAAAGTTAATACGCAAATTGATGGATCTATTTTGAGAATTACTTTGCTGCCTTTCGAAGACTTTTTCTGAGAAGAAGTCCCATATGTAAGGTGGGAAGACGGAATGCATTTTACCCCTCCGACGGCTCCTCTAGCGGACACATCCATCTCCCGATGAGCCAAGTCCGTGTCGTCCACGCTCGTCGCCGCTTTTCTTTTTATCGTTATTTTGTTACCAGAGCCGGCGTACATCACCGAGTAAATGGACGATCCATTGGACACTGTCCGTATCGCCGGTGAGTCCGCTAATCGCGACAACCAAAAAAACATTAAGCGTACATTTAGTGGTGTTCCCTCTGGACGAATCTTGGACGACGAACGGTGGGAAAATGCTAATAGAAATATGAAATAGATATTAAAAAATGATATGTACCGGATACCGTTTGGGGTAAATTTTCGACATTCTGGAGAGAATTTCCCTGTGTCTGGGTGGATGTGGTGCTGGTATAGACGCAGGGTAATATACTGTAAGCGGATTTGGACAAGCCGGCGGTACACTTGAATTCATCTTTGAAACCTGCGCCTTCCTGTATGAGTTCGACGAGACTCGTGGCGCCCATGTTGGGAGCTCCGTTGGTCGTGGAGTTTGACGCAACGGAGATTATTAAATTTCTGTATATGCATGTGCTAGTCAAATACTCGCAGAGCTTTTTGTAACACTGCAGGAGTATTCGTAGCTGGACATTCTCGATGTACTTGTCGTAGTCTTTGCACCAACCGCACGAGGGTTTTAATTTTTTTCGTCCTCCACGACAGCCGCGACATACGTGATGCTGGCAATTGGTTTCCGTCGGTGTGTGAGGTTCTATCAAGAGATTCGAACATACGGTACAGCTGAGACTCTGACGAAGGTACGGAACTAGTCTGTAGAGATCGGTCCAAGAGTTTGGATCGTCAACGTCGGCTTGCAACACCAGTCGACACGTCGACACGTAGAGGCTCGTAGCGTTCATCGCTACCCTCCAAACTTTCCTTTCTCTCTTATTCTATTCTATATGGGCTCCCCAATCGGTCGCGCACCCCTCACTCCCCAACATTCGTACCGCACTCTTTTGATACTAAAAAGTATATTTAATCGAAACATTACCGAACGGCATAACCATCTTTCCACACAAACAAAACATTCGCCATCTTTCGACAGAGCCCTCGTCCCCTCTACTTTCGGATTGCGCGCGCAATTACGAATATTCCACCTTATACACGCACTTTTCGTCTTGTTACCGAGCGAGCAAGCAGCAGCAGCAGCAGCAGCAGCAGCAGCAGCGCGCATAATGTTAACCATCATCCGGTAGAATCTAGGCGTCGGTGGTGGTTACTAGGTAGGCCGTCCGATTCACGACAAGTCGTGACAGCGAGTAACGGACGCGGCGATACATACACAACCTCAAAGAGTTTTTTGTTTTTCGAAAAATCGAGTAACCCGAGAACAAAAGAAGGAGGATGATTGTGCGAAAAAAAATCTGGCCAAAAACATTGAGCGACCTCGCGTCAATGTCATTTATCGTGATAATAGTGCCTCTGATGTACTGGTTTGAGCTGTGGGTCGTTTTGCCGGAGCTGTACGAGCCCGGGACGATCCCCTGTGTCCTACACTTTGTATTTGGAAACTTCATAATGATGAACATTGTTGGGAATTTAACGTTCACCGTTCTCTGCGACACGAGCACGAGAGAAGCGTTGCTGATGCCTGCGGCGCACAACAAGGATGACGGCTGGAGGCTCTGCGCCACGTGCGAAGCTCCGGCCCCTCCTAGATCTTGGCACTGTCCGACCTGTGACGTTTGCATCCTCAAGCGGGACCATCACTGCATCTTCACCGGCTGCTGCATAGGACACAACAATCATCGTTACTTTCTCATGTTTATCTTCTATCTCTTTGTAGCAACCACCTATGCTTTCCATTACAACAATTACTTCATCTGGAGTAGAATAGAATTTGAATTTCCCATGTCGATAGTCAAAATTCTCTTTCCATTGGCCATTTTTCTCTTTGGCTATGATCCTTCCGTGGAACAGTTCTATCTCATGCTGTACATTGTTTCGGCGGTAGGGATGTGTTTTACGGGAGTTTTGTGCGTCTATCATTTTCATCTGGTGTTTGTGGGTGGCGTCTCGGACGAGAGAGCCAAAGGTAACGAGAGATACGACTTGGGATGGCGACAAAACGTTGTTCAAGTATTCGGCGAGAGATGGTATTTCGCTTGGCTGGTACCGTACGTCTCCTCCGATTTGCCTCACAATGGGATATCGTGGCATACCTCCGTGTCGTGGAAACAGGAGAGTAGCAAATCGAGATAGCGACGCCGCGCTCATTCATTCCTCCTCTTTGGATTTTCCGTTGTGTGTGAATTTGTGAATATCCGCTACAAAACAAAACAGTATTAGTACAAGTACTTTTTCTCTATAATACAAGACGCTTTAGAAAAATTTTTGCACGCCGCCTTTCCACCTTTGGCGTGCGTTTCTTATTATTTTTTATTAATTTTGTCATTACATATCGTTCGTTCCATAAATGGGTATTCGAGTCCAATACCGATTCCCATTCTTCCTAATTTATTCCGTTACAGATACATTGTCATTTACGTGTTTATATGTTTTTCACAACTCCGACTAGTCCGAGACCGAAGAAAAAAAAAATATATATATATATATATATATCCATATATATACGTTTGTGAAATAAAGGACCAAAATGTATAAATTTAATTGACGATAATCTTTTACCTCTTTACACCCATAAAATAATCGATTGACACAAAATGAGAAAAAATGTATGGCAATTGATTGGAGCGAGATCGAGGCTATTTTGTCGAGAATGAACGCTTTGACGGAATAAAATGATTTTGGCAGCGTTCACAGCTGCCTGCGTGTTTCAATTACAACGAATTTGCCGCCACTCTTTATTGTCAATTGATTATTATAGTTTAGTTGAATTAAGCGAGTTTATATTAAGCCCGAGAAAGCGTATATATATATATATAGAGTGAGGGTCTGGTTGACCAAAAGTGACTACAGGTCGAGTAGGAACAACTGTTTTGGCAACTCTTTCGATACTCTGTTTCGCATTGCTTATCCGCAATAATAGACCACCAGGCATATCTACCAAATTTAGTTGCTACATCATCGAACGTATAGCAGAGGTATTTACGAAAATTGTACAATCCCAAGACGTCTCGTCGAGAAATTATATTCTTGTCGACGAAAAGCATAATAAGATAATACACGGATAAAGATAAAAAATAATAAGAATTTGGGAGACGCAATTGTAGATCGAAGGGAAGGAAACACGATCATTCGAAATTGTTGGCAGCAACCACCAAAGTCCATTTAGACCGCGCGCTCTCACTGGCGACCAATTGCCACCATTGCATTGTGCCTATTTACCGTAGGTAGAGGAGGGCTAACGTTGTCCATGTATTTTGGCTATCTCGTCGAGCGTCACTAAACGCCAAACGCCAAAAGCCAATTTATAATTTATGTATTTTGAAAGGTCCGACGACTCGTGGTGGCTCGTGCACGCAGCCTTTCTCGGCTTTGTCCTTTCGCAAGCTTCGGGCAATTATATTATGTAGGTACTTATATGTACACGCGAGAACTATAGCCCAACCATTCTAAAAGTAACAGCCGCCCTACTGCTCTCTCTCTCTCTCTCCTCGACGTTGCCGTCGCGATGATCCACTTGACGCTATATCGTATATACCAAACACCAAAATAAAATAGGGCTTACCGGTGGCTATTCGGGTGCTCTATTTGCAAAATTTCCAAGAGTCAAAAAAAGCGTTAAGCATATTGCTTATATAAGCGTATGATGAAACGGCAATGACGAAGCAATGTCAAAGGTGTTTTTCTTACACCTTCTTGTGGCTTCTGGCATTTTTTCCCAGGAGCCCCTTTGCTTTGTTATTTTTAAGCCTTTTTCGAGATACGTTATCGCTCGAGGAAAGAAACTGCACGGGGTGTGCGAAAAAATAACGGCAAAAAAAACACGAGAATTTGGTTAAAGTCCCTCCCCCCTCTTTTGTTTGCCTCCTTTTGTTTGCCTCCGGTTCGTGCCCGTTTCGTGATCTGGGAAGGGGTAAAGTTAGTCAAAGTGGTGTATAGAGGCCGCGTCGAGTGGCAAAGGAAGAAGCGTCGCGACGCCTCCGTGAGAGTCGCGCTGCTACTTCCGAGGACACCGCACCTTGAGGAATAACTCTGAAAAAAACCATAACTTAGGTACGATTAATTCAATTCAAAAAAGATAAAAAGGATCAAGAAAATTTCGATAAAACGATTATAATATTAATAACACAACCCTCACGCCCCCCCGCCCCCCTCCCGCGTTTATTCTTCCGTGTGAATTTACTCTCTAATACAACCAACAACAACGAAAACAACGACGACAATGAGAAGAAAAGTTGGAATGAAACTTGAACGTGTTGCGTGATTAGAGTTCGGACATGAGCGAGCTATGCGCTCTACGAATTGTTTGCGATGTTCGCCATGTATATACACAAAGAGAATCGCGGTGCAATGCTTTATCGATTTACGATTGCGTTAAACGCTATTTGGCTTGGTGTGACAGAGGATCGTACTCGGATCTATATTCCATTGCGTAGCCTTGACACGAAATCTCCTTGAATTATACGGGGCCTATTGTGCTGTATTCGGTGTCGTGGTGCTGTATTTTCAATGCTTCGATCGATCGCTGTGATACTCGCAAAATATACGTGTTTTTTTTTTTTTTTTCTTTTTTTTTTTTCTTCCCGTCGTCCATCCAAGACTCGCGATTTTTCGACTAACACGATTCATTTATATTTTCCCAATTAATTGCAACCACCTAAAGGCCATTAATTTACCAATATGATAATATCATTTTTGTTGTTGTATTTTTTTTTTTACATGCCATCGTATCCGTAATTACAATTTAGATAGATGAAAATAATTCAAGATTTTTGTCCAATTATTTCTCGAAATTTTCAATATAAAAACATGACAAATGCGTGTGAATATCTCTAAAGAATTTTGTTAAACATTACGAGTTTATGTATTTTTTTAATAATCATGAGAGAGTCGAATTTGCGTATTAAAAAGATAATTGAGTGGTGGTAAAATATTGTAATCGATATCGTCAACGAAAATTTTATTTGAAGGAAAACTTGTCGCGTCTAAATTTGGCAGAGATCGGCGGCGGCGGCGGTAGGGTTCCCGGCCCCGAGGCGTACACGAGGCAACCTGTCTCTCGACGCACTCTTGCCCCGTTTGTTAATGCCTGTTACGCAACCCGAGGCGAGGCGGTATAGCCCGTCGCCAACCGACACACGAACCTGCTTCGTGTCATACTTGAAACTCAAATTTACCCTTAGCAATAAATAGAAGCAAGAAATTACGAATAACTCGATTCAAACACGCTTTCTTTTTTCCTATTCAAATAGGATTTTGGCAATTTCGTAATTCGTAATCGTAAAATTGATTTTTCAATTTTATTTGCAATATCTATATATTTCGAAATACGGGGAGTATGAGCGTTAAACTCGTGCGGCGTTGGAAATTTTGCAAGAAAATAGGTAAATCGAGTGCACGTGTCGCGGGACTTTCCGCCCACTCGGCGCAGCTCGATCTCTGGATTTCAAGAGGTACCGCCGTAATGGTCTTTCTATATTCGTCTACATAAATACACACGCGTCATCGAGAAATTCGACAAAGAAAAGAAACAAACCAACTATACGATACGAGAAAATTCAATTATAAAACACCGATATTCGTTCATTTATTCGAATGATAAATCAAAGGAACATTAATCATTTTGTAAAACCATAAGAGTCTAAGTCGGAATGATTTTTGTATTATATTTTCTTTTGTTGGAAAAAGGGGAAAAAAAAAGGTAGTCGGTTGTTTTAGGTGGCGCGTGGGTTGGCCCGGGTCCTCGTGTTTTTTGCACATTCGACGTCCGTCGTCACCGACGTTTATTCGCTGGCTCTTTTTGTTTCTTCGACTTCTGAGTTATTCGTACGCTACAGAAGTCGCGGGTTTTCCGGCTCGGGTTCGAGGCACCACTTCTCGCATCACACGGCCAACCAAATTAGATGCGATCTATTTTGAACTCACGAGCGCTCCCGCGCACTACCGACTCGCACTGGTTAGCAATGACGCGAGCACAGCATAAACCACTACCAAACTTTCTGCTCGTTCCAGTTTCCCTTGCTCTTCGTTCGCTCACCTATTACTTTGTTCGCAAGAATTTTCACCTGCGACACTTCGTGTTACGTAAAAAGAATTATTTGCCTTAGATATACTGGCGTCTCTAGAGATATTTGATAAAGAGTGGCGGCGGTAACGCGAAAAAGAAGATGAATCTCGAATTATCGTTGTTTTTCTTTGAATCAACAGATTACCGGAGGAATCGTAGCGGCCGATCGCGCGCCAAGCGGACCAGCGGACAGGAAGACGGAAGAAAAAGAAGGAAGAGAAAAGGAATAAGTATCCGACGATTGAAAGATGTCGAGACCAATATTGAGCAGGCCGCGCACCCGCGTCTATGGATGCAACTACGACAAGGGAGAGTCCTACTACAAGCCAATGGTCGATCATCTCGACCGCAAGTACAGCTCCCGTCCGCTCTTCAGCGAACCGAGAAACTCGTTGGCCGACGAGATCGCAGCGAGGCGTAGCGACATCGGTAACATCTTCAGTCGTTTACCAAAGTGGTTTTGAAGGAATGTTCTCGAACGTGTCAAACTTTCACCCTCCTGCACCTGCATCCTACTGTGCCCCACCCTCTTATTTCTCCGACCCCCTCCATCATATTTAAAAAAAAAAAAAAAAAAAAAAACACGAAAAAACGAAGAAACAGACATAATAATAAACAAAAACGTCTCGCTGAGATAAAACAATTTTTGTCATTACAATTTTCCACACTCGGATACATACAGATATCAACAAACAATCCAACATTTTTTCACTTTACTTGTGAAATTTCAATGATATCCGAATAGCAGAGTCGACTACATAAATTTTGCCTAGTGTAAAAAAATGCGAGACATTTTCTGGCGTTGGAAAAAGATGCGCACTTGAAAGAAAAAACAAAACAAAAAACACGTCCACCGATCCATTAAACTTGAAATGTGTCATGAAATGCCCGAACGGTTGCGTTGCCAATATACGTTAGAATAGTCTTTTGTTGTCGTTGTTTACGTTGTTTTGTTGTTGTTTTCCTTCATAATACTCCACAGTTGTCTTTCTTGCTATCCACAAGAACAAAGGAAACACACGAAAGAACATACAAAAAAAAAAAAAAAAACAGAAAATAGAACCAAAATGTTTGTTGTCCGGCAATTGTCACATTGTATCGCACATTTGACTGTTTTTAAATAAAATCTGTCTTTGGTTTCTTTTATAAACCGCCTGATACATGATGATATATTTTGTATATATACCATTGTGGTGAAAAAACGTCTTTTTGTAACACACGCTCGAAAAAATCCATCTTTTTCGGCCTGCAACGTGATGAAAACGCGCGAGAAAATAACTTTTACGCGCTGACGCGCACCAAGTGTGCCGAAGAGTAGCGCATTCTCATTCTTTTTTTCTCATGCCTTGACAAAAAAAAACACACCACGCGCTGCCAGGCATGAAAAAAGGGAATTTTTCGTACATGTCTTGCAAAAGTACTATTTTTAAAAACTCACCAATAATCTCGTATTCATTGATTAACCGGGATAGAAAGTGATGCCGAATAATAACAATAATAATAACAACGACGTAGTTGGACGACACGATTGTTTGCGTCGTATTCTCGCATCTTGCACTAGCAAACCTCCGTAGTGTCCTGTAGCCTTCCCAATCGGTTAATTCAACTACGATTATGCTTTTAGAGCTTTACAGAGAGAGAGAGAGAGAGAGAGCAAAGCAAAGAGACTCGAGGAAAGCGTTAAAGTCGGTGATTTCATTTGACTTTCAGCATCTAAAACCACCCCCGCGATACAATTTTTTTTCTCCAATAATTCACATTCGATAGACGAACATATGCCGAGACCACAAGAATGTTTGACAATATTTATCGGGGCACCGATTTGAAATAACCGTTTGAATAAATTGGGAGATACGAATTGTAAGATAATTGCGTGACAGGAAATGGAAAAAAAAAAACAAATCAAATTAATAGCTTGTGTAATATTACAAAATCAACGCATTGAAAGAAAAAATACGCGTGTAGCTTCCAGTGGACTTTGTTCAGGTGGTAAAATGAATTGGTGATTCACTCAATTTGAATATTTAAATAGAAATAAAATCTGTTTTTCGAGTTTTATGTACTATATATATATATATATTTGGAAAAAGAAAAAATGAAGAGTGCTTTTGAGAGGAATGTACAGAGATAAGAGAGCTAAGAATGCCAAGAGAGAAAGAAAAATAGGGATCGTGGGCGCGCGTGTGTGGGTGTGTTGGTGTGCGCGTGTGCGCGTGTGTGTGGGTTACCACCGGGCTGACAATATTTTGATCGTTTGCAGGGAGTCGCGGTGACCTAGCGGGTCCTCGATCCTCAGGGCGTGACCTTGACCTCGAATTCGATTCACCTCGACCCCGCACCCATGCACCCCCGATCGACCCCCTCCTACACGACGACGACGAGGACACGGTGTACGACATTCGTGGACAGCGTAGCACGAGACGAAGTCTAGCCGACGATTTTGCGAGTGAAATTGCATCAACGACGCGCCGATTCAAGGCTCACTCCTCGATCGGTTTGGACGACTCGCGGTACACGGATTTTCGTCGGAACGACGACAAGCTCGCCGAGGCCACTAAAAATGCAAGAATAGCCGCGAAGAGCGCCTTCGAAGAGGCCGATGCTTCGTTCAAGCGTCGCTCAAAGCTTTTGGGCGAAGAAATGATGGACCGAATCGGCGAGGAAAAATCGGCACTGACAAGATGGTCGAAATTAGCGGCCGAGGAGGATAGAATCGAGAGCGCCGCCGCTGGGCGTGCCAAGCAAACTAAGGCGAGGCTCAATGATCTTGAAAGTGAAATGGAGGAAATGGCCGAACGGCAGGCCAAAAGGGAACGCAGAGCCGCCGCATTGAGGGCCCTCGTCAGCGAGAACGCCTCATCCTCATTGGACGATCAATTTTCCCAACAACAGCAGTCCTCCTCCTCCTCCTCCTCTCTCGCCAGTACCACCGCCAAGAGAGTCTCCGTTAGGGCCGAGAAACACGTTAATTTCTAAAATTAATCCCGCCATCTTATTTCCTTTATATAACATCCTACCATGACCTTTTTCTCCAACACATCAATGGATTTCTCTCTCTCTCTCTCTCTCCCTCATTTTTCCCTTTTCTTTCGCATCCTGGAACGTACGCCATTTCGCTTTTCCTCAATCATCGATTGCGAGAGATGGAAAGAGACGGAAATTTATTGATATTTTAGGGTAAAAAGCGTAAAAAGACTCTTTAAGGGAATTGATAAATCTGGGATGACGATACGACTACTTACCACTTGCGGTTCCATCTTTCTTTCTCCACTTATTTATTATACACACACACACACACACAACATGTTCCTCCTTCAATGTTCGACTCGATTGCGATTTATTTACCATATGCTATATACAATATGTGTATATATTATTATAAATATATATATATATACCATTATTATACTACGAATAAATAATGATTCCTGAACAGCAGCGAGTAAATCGAATTTATTGCCACACAAATTCCAATGTGATTAATTTTTTTTTTCTATTGTCCGATTGTGAGATTTCGTTGTTGTTGTTTTATGTGTACAGTTGCATGGTTTCCTGGCGGATGCGGAATTCTTGATTTCTCCACTTGGTCAATTTTATTTAGTATGCAGAATTTACACCAACGTGTGTGTGTGTGTGTTGTTTTTTCTCACTCACCACACACGGAAATAGAAGCACCAATTTTAACGTACACAGGTATGTTTGACATGTGGTATTTACATTGGTATTGATTTTTCGTGCAATAGCATAATAAAGGGGGAAAGATGAAAGGGAGGGAGGTATAGTAGTAGAAAGTAGAAAAAAATGAGAGCGCTGCGTGGTTGGATGTTTACAAAGGATGTTTGTCGGGGATATTTCAGGTTCCCGGAGTCTAGCGGGTTCGCGTACGATCGACGATGAATCGGAGGATTTTTTGGATGATCGTGTGGGCGACGGCGGTGGCGGAGGCGGCGCTGGGGGCGGCGCTGGCCCAACGTCCGAGGACGAGTACGATGAAGATTTTGTGGCTTCTCATCGTCGCTCCAAGCAGCGAGCCACCGAGGCGTTTGAGAGGGATCTCGCCGAATTACGACAGAGACGACGAGACATGCAGGACAAGATGTTTGACATGATCGACATAGGGGCTGAGATTGAGCGAGCAAAAATGATGCTCGACGATGCTAATTCGGCTTTTCTTCGACACGCTACGAAATTCGACAACAGTGAGCGGACGGAACCCGAGGACGGTCTCTCTTTGGCGGGAAAAATCGATAGGAATCGGCTAAAAGATAAGATTCAAGGGGCATCCGTTGCCTTTGAGAAACCACGGGAAACTCCCAAACCGAGAATTGCCCCCTTCAAATGGACAAAGATGGAAGAAATTGAAAAAGATCCTCCCGGCCTTGTTCAAGGGATTTACAACCGACGAGCTAGAATTAATTCGATCATCGCCGAAGAGGCTCTCACCGATAATCCCGGCATCATCGAACCTCTTCAACCTCCACCAAAAGCTCCCAAGGAACGCTCCAAGAAGAAACGCTCATTTATCAAGAGAAAGAAGAGCGTCTCTTTCTGAAGGCACTGTCAATGACGATATCGCATTTTTTCTCAGCTCTCACGATTTATCCACGAATAATCCTTAGCCACCATTACCTTCTTCATAATCACCCAAAAATTCGACTGTCTTTAGAATTGTTGCTTCAATTATATATTCGTATGTTGCACATTTTTTGGCAAAAATTTCGATCAACACGAATACGTGGACGAAAATTGACAAGGAGTTGGTTTAAGAAAAATAAAAATCTTGACTATTCAATTGCTCAGCTTGAACCATCATCCGACAAACGACAATATTCTCACTTTTCATTAAAACAATATTCTCATCACTATTGACACTCGTGGTCGTTCTTAGATTGTAATTGTAATTGCGATTGTAAATGAATAAACGCTTGGAATAAACATTGAAATGCCCGCTCTTTTTTATTTCGTTTTTGTTTAACAGAGGCTCGCGAGATTCGAGTGACTGTGCTCTTAAATGTTCACGAGGCTACTGTTGTTTGAGTGGTTCATCCGCGTCGTATGACACGCCTCATTGATTTATAGTAAGTAAACCGGAGTAGCGTGTCAGTGGTGAAATTTGCATTTCGAAATGTCGGTGCGCGGCCCTCCCTCCCTCCCTCCCTCCCGCCCTACGGGTTACGGATCTGCGTGACATTTGTCGTTCTCGATTATGAAAGCGTATACCCCGAATTAATTTTTTAGATAATTCCTCTCCCCGGTACAATCGTCACACTTTATCGATTAAGCCCTTGTCTCGGATATATACACCTTTTTTGTTTTTGTCTTTGTTTTTCTCGTGACACGTTATGGGTTATCGGCGAGAGTAAAAATAGCGAGTGACGAAATTGAAAGGTGATTCGAAGGGTTCTTGGATGGATGGATGGATGGATGGATGGATGGATGGATGGATGGATGGATGGATGGATGGATCGACTATAGTGCGACCGTACACGAAATATCGTCGCGGAATGCACACGTTGAGAATTTAGCAAGAGTGAATAAGAGGGAGTTTTACCAATTGGCGATGATTACAGCGGGTTCTCGATGCCAGGGTCTCACTCCCCACTCCGCCATATTGTTTTTTTCATCGCCATTGGGTATTTTTTTGAGGAGAGGGGGAAAACGCTCGACGTACCTTTAAATGTTATAGGCTCTCGAAATAAAAGCGTTACAAGTGTGGGCTCTTGATAGCGTGTACATCGTAGAGACACGAGGATTCGACACTTGGTTTTTTCATCCTTCCAAGTGCCAGTCAACTTCGTAGGGGCTTAGTACCGCGAGGGACGACTGCAGTTCCATCAGGTATCGATTAATAATCAACGTCAATTCGTCTTATTCTTTTTTCTTTTGATTGAATTATTTCACTCGGCTTTCTAAATAAAGTTGTCGTGTGGCCCGTTTGGCTCGAGCTTTCGTTCTCATTCGATCTTTCTCCTTGTATCGGCTCGAAAAAAGTTGGCGCGTTGCTCGATCCGGTTCGGCCGGTGTGTCTGTGTGCTGGATCGACAATTACTTTAATCGATTGGCAGGTTGCGTACAAGTGTGAAAAGAAGCCCCGTGAGAATCGAATAATGGCGGATGACGAGCCAGCGTCTTGGGATCTTGGGGATGACGAAGCCCCCGCGGCGGCGGAGGAGGAAGCGCCCGTGGTCGAAGCACCCGTAGCGGGAAAGAAAGATGAGAAAAAGGAGAGAGTCAAGTTGGACATTTCTGGATTCGCGAAGGCGCCCAAACCCAAGTACACTCTACACTGGGTCCGTCCACTTTTCCTCAATTATCGTTATCTCTACGACTACAGGTAAATCATCCTATTTCTCATTTGATTTTATTGATGTACGAATGATGGCGCTCGTGGGGCTTGGAGCGATATTCATGTTTCGATGTTTACATTGAAAAAAGGCAAAATTATTACAACGACGTGATCGACTGGATGAACAAGCGGAACAGGGGTATATGGCGGGAGGAGCCCAGAGCCGAGGAATGGGGCGAGAGAATGTTTAGAACGTGCGACGCGAGGAACACCGACAGAAGCTACAAGCGTTCGGCCGACATGAGATGGATAACGGGCTACAGGACCGAGCCACAGCACTACAGTTATCATACGCGTGCATACTACAGTCTCAAATATATGAAGATTCTTTGAGGGCATTCTTCGAGAGCTCGAATCTCGGTGCGTTGACATCCCTCCCTCCCTCCCGCCTCTCCATCCTTGTTCAATCATCGTCATCATCCAATCTCTTTTTTTTTCCTCACTCTCCTCATCGATGATCCCTCTATCTCTCCAATATTTCTGCGTTACGAAAAATACTATCTTGAAAAATATCAAAGACTTATAGCACATCTACTATACTTTGATTGTAATTTTAATCAATATACAAAATAAACGAAAAATTCCTGTCTCTCAACTTTTTATTTCCCATTTTCCATCTTTGGAAACCCACCACACAATTTCAATTGGTCAATTAAATTTGCGATAAATCAAAACCCCCATATATTCCGAACAATACTCGTTTTTATGGGAATGATAATACAGATTTCGAGGAATGCACGCAAATATAGACGAAGGAAAATCTTTTGACGGGAGCCTCATTAAAGGAACGCATATTGAACGAGTATAATATCAACACTTTAATGTAGCAATGAAACTGATACACAAGTCGTTCCTTTGTATTTATAATAAACAACTATTAATAACTATACTTCATATTAAATATATATATATGTATATGTGTGTGTGTGTGTATATATATATACATATTTATGAATATATAAGTATGGATATATACACCTATTCGTAAATCGCAAAGCAAAAGGAAGGAAGAAAAAAAAAACGAAATAAAAAAACAGTTTTATCGACATCTCCTTAATGGTCTTGGACAAAAAGTCCCGGTGTTTCGCTCCCGTTACAATTAAGACATTATTCAGAGAGTAATTAATTACATACACTCTGATCGAACCTTTTGAATAACATATAGAACGAGTAAAGGATAATAATATACGTATCTGCTACGGACGAGCATTCGGTACATGTTATGAGTCGCTTTTAAAATCTTTATTCCACGAAATTGGCTGCGCTTGTGATCGTTGAGGAATGAAGAAATGAAAAAAATGAAAAATAAAAGATGTCAATTCGTTTTTATCTTTTCATCAATTTTTTTTATTATTATCTTTATCTTTAGTTTTAAGTAACATGTTTAAAATTTTTCGTCTTTTATAATCGCCATTAATTTATTAGACCGCGCGCCATTTCGATTAATTAGTTTTCGATTAATTGGCATGCACCCCCCGCCCCCCCCCCCTCTCCCCCCGCCCCTTCTCTTTTAATCAAGCTTTTCATTTATTTAGTAGCATATTGTGTTTTTTCTTTTTATATCGGTGAGAAATTTTAAAAGCGTTATTTTTCGTTCCTTATTTCGAGTAAACTACAGTTAAATGTCATGGCGAGAATGTGTATATTAGAAACGGATATACAAGATCGTGCGGGTAATTGTCGTAATGTCACAATTTTGGCGATTCTCTCGCGGATTAAATAGAAGAGAGAAAATCACGAATTAAAGCAACTTGGAGTTGACAAATGGGTTGTTGTTAATCGATATACCGACTACGAGAGCTTTCGAGGTTATTCGCATGAAGATGTATTTTCGTTGAATCGCGACATTGTTTCGTTTTTCATCAAACGAAAAAAAAAATCGTTTGTCAAAGTTATCGATAGATTTTCGAAAACAATGGCTCATTGTGTGTTCTCAAAAGACGCTAAAATAAATATACCACGTGGGGTAGAGTACTAAATCATAATATATTAATACAAGTCTCACACTATCGATGAATAATTGAATAAAACCAATAAGAATTTTCTTAATAGCTATGAATTTGTTTTTCCATAATTGTTTGTCGATACAACACAAACAATTATCACTAAATAGTAAAATAATAATTGAAATAATAAGATGGTTGGAATTTTGGTGGTTGGGGCGGCCTCGTGGTCGTCGTGGTTGTGCGTCGGAAAGGTGGCAAGCGTGAGAAAGCCGACTAGACGCGGCCGAGAAATCGACAATAGCCACTCACGAAATAACAACAAAAACACATTCAACAGCGGTATATCATTAATTTTTCGTTACACCACTTTCACTTTATTCATTTAACTTTTATTTCATTTAAATGTTAATTTGTTCCTGAGGAGAGAAAGTACACTAACGAGAACGAGTGTTATCTCTATCGTAGACGCATGCAATAGTGTTGAGAGTTTATTGAAATTTACTCGTCCTTCTTTTTCGTCTTTTTATTTTCATTCGTTTTTTAAATTTTACTTTTGATAATTCCTCAATGAGGTATTTTGTGAGCTCTTTCTGTACATCTTGACTATACTATCAGCCACTAGTCGCAATTCCACTCGTCAACAGGATTATCACCACCGTAAATTCAAAAAATACCATTTCAAAATCACCTTATTTCATTATCAATTGCATTAGTCAATAATAAGATGAATATTTAGGAAATAGAAAAAAAAAAAGAAAAACAAGAGATGTATAATCCTGTTTAACGTGACATTGGGGAATTCTGACATAGATATTTTTACTGCAATATTTATCTTTTTCACTCCAAATACGTTACGAATTTTCGATCGTTTTGCGAACCTTTGTCGTTCTCGCCTGTAAAACAGGCTTGGTGAAGCCAATATACTCATTTGTGATATAAAAAAGGCCCGAATAAGTCGTTCAAACGCATGCTTTTTTTTGTTTTTTTTTTTTCTCTTTTCTTTTCTTCCCCCAGCCCTTCCGATAGCGTGGCTCGCGAGGATCCTATTAATCATTTCACGTTGATATTCGTATTTATTGCTTCGTAGATTACGATTAAAGGTACGATACATCGTAGCAGTACTCTCCATTTTTATCGCTATCAAGGTTTATACATTTTTTTCATTCGGCTCTTGAATTAATAATTTTCTTTAGAGTTAAAAGGTGACGTTTACAGAGAACCAGAAGATGCTGCATGTTTAGTCGGTTATTCATTAATAGTGACTTTTTAAAATTGGAAGATGCAGAGAAGAAAGCATTAACGATCGTTTTTTCATTTATAGTATAATTATTTTAATTCGTTTTTTTTTAGCAAATCTTAAAATTCTTAAACTTGGATCGAGACGTCTCGACTTTTTTCAAAGTTATATAATTAATAGCGCTTTTCATTCTTTATCATTTTAATAATATCGACGATGTAGATTAAAAGTTTGATATAGTCATATAATAGCTCTTATGACTTGATCTATCAATGAGCGCAAGACGAATAGATTTACACCTGGAGATAAGTTTTAGACACTAGAAAATCTGGATGCTTTGCAGTTTGCATTTTTTTCGAAATACCGAACGCGAACGGGAGATAAACGTTGTGTCGCGATATCCAAATGGCAAACTAAAAAAAAGTAACACGCCAAACAATTTTACCGGTGAAATTTAACCTACACGAAATACTTGTTCTCTATTGTTTGTTTTTGTAAAATCTCGATAAACATATGCAATAAAATTTCGATGAGAATAAACATTGATGATGAGTGACGATATGACAAATAACTATTTAAACATTATTTCTCTAGGCAACGCTGTTCCTCACATTCATGTTTTTTTCCGTGTTTGTGTGTGTTTTTGGTTGTGTGATTTTTTCGCTTTCTTTTCTCGTATTACAATTAATAATAATAATAATAATTAATAAACATTCGCAATCGCAAGTTGCGTTAGTTTCGATTTCTTCACGAATTTTCGCGTCACACTAAACTTGTCCATCGTATTTTATTTTAATGACGCGCGACAGGCACTCACGTAGTAATTGGGAGACACACACGCTCTAAATCGCATTCGTAATGGTTTTTCAATTTTTTCATCTTTCTTTAATGTTTGCCTTTTTCTCGTAGGGAAATGAGATTCATTCTCAAACGCTTATAACCCACGCCACGTCTTATTATTACTTTCATTCGAAAAAATAAATCTCTAAAACGCATGCTCGGGCAATATATGATTTGTGATTTTTTTTTTTTGCTGCCGTTTAACGGATCTGGACTCTGGACTTTGCGACGAAACTAATCGAAGCCTCGGAGGCCAGTCGCTCGGCACAATATACGTTTTCTCTTGTTCATTATTAGCTGCATCTATTTTTTTTCTTCTTCTTTTTATCGTCTTTTTCATTTATTTATCAGTATTATTACTCTTTTTTTGTTTAATAAATGTTTCTCGCCTTTCTTTAATCGCTCATCAACATCATCACGATCATCTTTTGTAATGTCTCATGTATATTCGTATTCGACAATTACGTGAAAACGCTAATTTGTACTGACGAACATCATCATTTTTAACTCGATCTTTCGACTCGCGACATTCCAATCGTTCGACCGATATACCGAGTTTACGAATTTCTCGTATTTCTCTCTTTTACGGGAGTGAACGTGTTGGTACATCGTCGTAGTTACCGGCAGAGATGGCTAATATTCGGAAAAAAGAAAAAAAGAAAAAAAAAAAAAACAAGAGCGGCAGCAGCAGCAACAACAACAACAACAACAACAACAACAACAACAACAACAACAAGTTATTCAAAATACCTTTGGAAATAACTGCACATAGCTCTCGACGGCAATGACATTATTCGTTTTCCATAAATAAAGAAAAGTCATTTTTGATATCTCATTTTTATTATCACCCGTTTTAAGGGATTCTTTATAGATGTTGGTAGAAGCGCATTTTGGATATAACTTTATTCGAATATCACTCATCGCTGTCTACAAGCTGTGAGTTATGAGAGGAACGGGGAAAAAGGGAAATTCTCGATGATCCTCGGTACAGGATATTTTGATGCTATTTCAATTTGTGCTTTCGACGTAAAACCGACGTATATAATAGTCGGAGTATCGCTGCATCGAAGATGATTCGAAATCATTGCCGCGATACGAAAGATCGAGACTCAAAAAATAGCTTAGATATCAAGTAAAAAGTGATGGAACGTCAGGACAAAATCATGAAAAATAATAATTTCACTTTATTTGCCCAACTCTTGAGAATTCAGTGTAGTCGTTGAATGTTGAAATATCAATTATGGGAATCACGCGTTACAGGCAAAACGAAATATTTCATACCGGAGAAAATTACGGAAAAAAATGAAACGCCGGAAATGGAAAAAAGGAAAAGTTAACGATTAGATTATAATAGTAAATAGTACAATAATCTTATGTAGTTGATGCAAGTGTTTTCTTGTTTCGGGTTATTTGAATAATTTTTTTAGTTGCTTTCTTTAAGCTTAATCTCTCCCTCTTTTTCTTGTTGTTGGTGATGATAATAGATTGATTGGAGGAGGAGAAACGGAGCGACTGGACTAGCCTTACAGACTAGCTTGCGGTCTGCGCAAGCGCGCTGGGCCCAGTGACCCTGGACCTGTCGGGTCCCGGTACAAATTACACCTCTCGTTAACGCATGACAAACCCAACAAGCGAGAGCGATCATAGACGAGTCATCGTACAATTTGCCCATTTATTCTTCTTCTTATTTCCATTATCTCCAAGATATTTATATTTCGGCTATCGAGTGATGGAGAGGGATTTATTTATCCTTCTTCATTTTTCCTATCAACGATTCTCTGTACATTTCAGTCCATTTCACGACCATTCGTTTATTTGATAAAAGTCTCTTGACATGTTCAATATTCCAAGTATACATTCGAATTTTTTCATAAATGTAATTGCAAAAAAAGAACAAAGAGATCGAATAATAAGACAAACGAAGGCATTGCGTAGGAAAATGTTACGTTTGCTTGCTTGTACCGCGAGGGATTTATAGAAATTTATCGGGCATTTAAGGGGCATCTCCGTCGATCACTGCGATAGCACGTGGAGCTCGAGAAAAACTTGGACATTGGCTTATCCTCATCCTAATGTCCTCACGAGCGACCATTTTTTTCTCTCTTTGTTTTTTAGTGTTTCTATTGGATATTTAAACTAGTACTATGTCTTTTATATTTTTATCACTGCGAGTCATCACGCGTGAACGCACGTTGTGGTTTCAAGTTTGCGTGCGAGTCACAGAATGATCACCCACTGTTTTTGCGTGTTGTTTCCTTGGTGCTGGGAGAATGGAAATCTGGAGAAGGGTTTCTCTTGTTCTTTTTTTGGGACAGAGAGGGAGGGAGGGAGGGAGGGAGGGAGGGAGGGAGAGAGAGAGAGAGTGCGAAATTGGGAAAGACGAAAGCGGTTGGACTCCTCTATGACACAGTCGATTGGTTGGGTTTTCGCTGGATGACAATTGGCCCGGGCCCCGATTCGGGGTCGCTAACGGCATTTCGGCATACATTCGATCGGCCAGGGCTTCACTGAGCCTGTGCACTAGGATCGCACTGCAACAGTCGCACTATAGACGGATCGCTCTTAGCACCCTCGATAAACTCGTCCAATGACAACTTTCCATCCTTGTTCTTATCCATCTGACGGAATATCTTGTCTGTTCTCTTCTCCGGCGTCGATTCGTCTTCCGGCATCTTCATTACCGTCCCGACCATCTTGTAGATTGCCTTTAATAACAAACAATCGCTCATTTATATCCACAAATAAATACCATACTATACTCGTCATATTCCTCTATTTATCTAATAAATGGGTTTTTGCCGAGTATCAATAAAATACGTTAATTTCACTGACACGAAAAGGTGCAAGATTTTAGATAAATGACATTGGTATAATTATGTTAAGGATATCGGAGGCCTCGAGAACTAGGCTGTTATAGGGTACCCAATTACCGCTGGTTCACCAAGGACTCTATATATCTTACGAGCCCTACAGCGCTATATATATATATATATATACACCGTGGATTCTTTCTATCTCGAGTCATCCAACACACACTTGGATTGAGCGAGGGTAGAGAGGGTTGATAAGTGGTCTATTTCGAGACGCTTTGAGGGTAAAAAACCGAGAGAGAGAGAGCGAATGAGCGCGACAAGGACAAAGTAGCCACCGTAACGCGCCACACACACACACACACACACACACACACACACACACACACACACACACACACACACACACACACACACACACACACACACACACACACACACACTGATATACATACCGTGACAATTTCAAGCATCTCCTGTCGAGAAATGTAGCCATTTCCATCGAGGTCGTACATGCTGAAGGCCCACTTGAGCTTTTGTTCCAATTTGCCCCGTGACGTAACGCTCAGCGCGCACAGAAACTCCCGGAAGTCAATGGTGCCGTCCCCGTTGGCGTCGAACGTCCTAAAGACGTGCTCTGCGAACTGATGGCAAACAGAGACACGCAATTGTACCTCAAGAACATTGCAACATTTAATACCGGTAAATAGAATATATTTATCATAATCGAAACGATAATTTTTGTCGTCGTAACAACTAATGCGACGACGGGGTATTATTGATTTTAAATACCAATAATATATTGATGAATTTTTGGAAAAATTCAATCACGTATTTCTTCTTCTTTCATAGGTATAATGTAAAAGTGAAATTTCGATGGAAAATGATTTGTTGCACTTGAACGTCCTTGTAAGTAGATTTTTGTCGTTGTCGTTGTTGTGTTGTATTAAGAGAGAGAAAAATAGAGTGAACAAAGCAAGTCGAGCGATACACACAGGAATTTTATTGTTGCGAGAAAAGTCTGCGAGTTTAACCGTTTGAGGTAAGTTTGCAGAGAGGCGGACAGATGCAAAGAAGCGAATAAAATTCGAGTAATAAATATCGGAAACTATGAGAATATACGTATAGGTGACGACGGGGTATACGCGCTATACGAGTTATCGCATGCACGGTGCTAGGAATATTATTTTTTTTCACGATCAAAGCTCGTGAATAATGCTCCGGAGAAGCTTGCAAAGGCTGCTTCAACAGCTTTGTTTTTACGAGTTTGAGAGCGAAGCACGGACATTCGGATATCGCGTTATTCGTTTTATCGTGGTTCACTCGAGTCTCCTGATAATAACGTGCCTTCTCTGGTAAACTCTTTGTGTAAGTTAATGCAAAAATGCAATGTGCGCGAAGGCCCAAAATGTGTGGCATGCTTATGCTTTTCTGGGCGATAGCTAAACACCTTTACCTTTTTCCACGTCGCGTTGTCAATGAATAATAAATGAACGATTGTAGGAAAGCGATTGTCATCGATGAATTAACAATATCATTTGTTAATTTATATTCGCTGCGTTAAATCAGTGCCAAATCGTTTGTACTCGATATGACACTATTAAACAAGAAGAAAAACTTTTCAAAAAATATCAATTGGTCAATTAATTCGCGATTACCGATTAGTCGGCACTGATTTAAGCGTAGATGTAAAGCGCTACAAAGATAGTGTAAAGCGCAAGAGTGATTTTTTTTTACCTTGGATGCATCGCCGTATGGGAAAAAATTGCCGTATATTTTTTTAAACTCCTCGACGCTAAGATGCCCGCTTGGGCAGTCCTTCAGGAAGCCTTTGTACCACTCCTGAATCTCGGCATCTGTAATAACGACAAAATTAACATATTTTCGTGAATCTTTGGTCGATTATACACGAGTCGCTTTTATAGACATTTTCATCCCTTCCCGCATTCTTCCATTAAAAAATCAAGTATCTTTATTTATATTTTTGGCCTATAGGGCGTTCTCTCTCGCCTCTCCTCATCTTCCACGTTTCTCCCGAAAAATGGACTTTGCGCAGCGAAATGCCGAAAAAATGACTTTTTATGTCGAGTAATTTGGGAGGAGGTAAATTTGAAAAAGCAATAGCTACGAAGGTTGTATGGAAAAACAAAATAAAAAATACCTGAGAACTCGGTGTTTTGCTTGAGATCCTCGAGGACCTCGGGCTTGAGTTTGCTGTTTTGTTTACCCATCTCTGACGCAGCAGTGCCCTCCTCGGCTAGAGTTTATTATACGGAGAGTAATGGCCGCCGAACACGTAACTCACTCGGCCGTCACCCAACCGCGTGTGTGTGTGTGTTGTTCGTTGCTCGTTGTTTCGTTCTTGGTTTGTTTGTCGGTGGTGCGAATGGCGCGTCCGACGAGACTGCCTATAACCTCCTCTCTCCGATACGAATTTTCCGGCCGGTAACCTGCAGCACCGGGCACCCCCCTGCAAAAAAACGTCATGGAATCATGAAAAGTCGGTTGAAAAAAGTCGGGATATTCATCGGGAATGAGGAAATAGGATTGGCCATTTTAGCGGAACGATTGAGAAAAAGGAAAAGGTACCGTAATCACTTGATTCGCTCATTCACAATCACACAACCAACCTCGCGGCTGAAACATAAACAAGAATATATTGAGTAGACACAACGATTATACACTTGGAGTATAGTGCGATTTATTACAATAATAATAATAATAATCATGATAATGACTATGTAGGTTCGTTCGGTACGTGTGACCCACATACAAAATACGAGCTTGCCGCTGTTTGTTTCTCCTTGTTTTTGTTTTTTGCTTTTTTTTTTTTTTTTTTTTTTTGATTGCTTGAACGGAATATCATTAACCTTACAATAATAATCAATTTTCGTTAAATGTATTTATATTTATTTATTTATCTAACGATGTTATAATTAGATGTATGTTATATAATGTATATACATAGGTGTATCTATGAGCTTTTTTTTTTTTTTTTTTTTCTCTCTCTCTCTAATGCACGAGCCCATAAATACACCGATGAATAGATGATAGACGAATATACGAATGTGTCGCGTGGGCAGGCTGATTGCCAGTCGAACGTTTCTTCATACGAAAGTGTTGGCTTTTATTTTCCGTTAACCATCATTTTGTCTGCAAAAGATTTTCATTTCTCCTTCGTCTCGGTCGCCTCTCGGCGTATCTTCCATACATTCTCCCTTTATCCGTTATCCGCGTTATTTAACAATTATTATTCCATAAAAGCGTCTCACATTCTTTTTCAACTACACACATTTTTTATTCGATAATGATTTTTTCGAGTTATCTTCTAAAATCAATGACACTCTGTTGAGAAAGAAAAATACATCGAAAAAAACGAACCCATTGTCGTTCGTTACAATCGTTTGTGGTTGTTTAACAAGTAAAATAAAAAATTCGCCCATTGTGTAAAAAGACAATTACACTTTTTTTTTGTTTTTCTTTTTTCGTCGGAATGTCGGAATAACGGGAAATTAGTGTTTAATAAAAATACACAATTCTCGATACAATATTTTTCGACCTTTTGTCGTTGTTCTAAATCTAGAAAGTAACGGAAAGAATTGGAAAATTTCTGTTAAAAGTACAACAATTTGAGTGTAGTTTTTGATGTAACAATTTGTGAGTTTTAATGAATAATGCTTGGGTAAATTTATTATTCACCGTTGAACTGTGTGCGTGTGTGTGTGGGTAGATTTTAGAAAAATTAATGAATGTAGGAGCAACGCGTCACTGGTGGGAATAACGTGCCGGAAATGAGATAGGCGATAGGACCGGTTGTGAATTAATTGTTGGCAGACGTCGATTGTCGAACCGTCGAGCTCGACCACCTCGACTCGAGATGGCTCGAGATTAGCGAGAGGAGTGACGCGGCGCGTTTTCCCTCACAGCGGATTAACGACGCTCATACACAACGGACTCGTACGAGAATACAATTGTTTATCGGCTATCTGCCTCGAAATGCTGCATGCATAGTTGCTATTATACGTGGCATAAAGTGAATACCATGCCCGCAAACTCTATCGGCAATCATCCCGCATACGTTATACGGATCGCGCTTCATTAGATCGGGGTGGCGGGCGCCCGTGGGAGGTGCTCCACTATCACCATCCACTCTGCGCGTTCCTCCCTCATCCAACCAATTCCCTTCTGTCAAATCATTTGTCATATCCGAGGACGATAATAACACACACATTTTTAACAAAATTAGATGATATACCTTTCGAGTTATCATCCAATATTATGAAACTTTTATCCTGGATTTATACATATTTCAAATATTCTACAGTTATTTGATAACCAATCATTCATCATTGCAATTATCAAATCTCTGTGAAATAATGATAATTCGTGTCAGGAGGGTTCAATATTGGAATCTCATATTATGATAATTTTATGAATATTTCGAGTTTTCTTTTTCAAAGGGGGTTAATAGAGTTGCAATTTTATCCTGAAGAGAAACACCGAAGAATTATTGCTTTTGTCTGTTTCCATTGATTTCTATGTACATTTGAGGGGGGAGAAGAGTGCTGCGGAATGAGATTTTTCGTTATAACGCTTGACTAAACAGCGAGAATGAGAAATGGAAAGAGAAGGAGAAATTTTCCATTTCCATTTTCTCACTCCCTTAATTCGCTCCTCCGTCGCCCGACATATCTTCCCGCAGTCACTCCAAACGACTCGACTTTTTATCCCAACGATTCCGACATCGAATTTATCGATAACGAGTTGCTTAAACTTTTTCGCTTCCTCCTAGTCCTTGTCTATTAAACCAGATAACTTTGTTCCTCTTTCCCCGCTATTCCCGACTCTACGCTATTTTCGGATGTATTTCGCTCAAAGAGATAAACGAGTTCCGTAATGTTGCACGAACGGTGGGGTGTAACGCGAAAGGAGCGCTTTTAACGAGCTACACGAAAGATTCCCCACCAACGAGGAGACACTCCTTTACTTTACCAACGTTATTCTCCTCCCCTACCAAATAATTCCACGTATTTCCTTAAATTTTCTTTTTTTGCCCTTTCTGGTCTTCTCGCGAGTGTGTGTGTGTGTGTGTGTGTGTGTGTGTGTGGGTGTGTGCAATGAGCCGAATGATTGGACGTCGTCGTGCGGCGAATCCGAGCGTCTAACAGGTAAATTGTACGAGAGAGCGAGAGAGACAAAGTATGGGGTGAACAAACGTCCGAAGACGCGGAAAGAGAGCAGACGAGAGCAATCGAAGAGAAAAGGAAGAAGGAGATTGAAGGCTGGCCCGATATATTACGTTATGTGCAATCAGCGTGCAAAGGGCACCGCGAGCTGACTTTACAAAGAAACTTCAACAGGACAAATAGATTATGAAAAAAGAGGAGGAGGAGGAGGAGGAGGAGGAGAAAATGGACGATTTCCGAGGCTCAAATGAGGCGAGAGAAGGAAAATGAGAGTGACAGAGCGTTGCGAGGGGCACGACGGAAGGAACAGTAGAAAAATATAAAATTGCAGACATTATATAGCACGATTAAGACTCGTTTAAGCTTTGGTACGTGTTCATTGTTTCCCTCAATTTCGTTTATTTTTTATTTTTTTGCCCACTTTTGACAGTTGTCATCCTGTCGCTTTTTGCTTTGTTAATCTTGCGAAATATTCCTTCGAGCTACTTTCCCTTGTTTCCAGTGGGGATTATTTAAAGCGCACACATCCACACAGCCTTATAGAGCGTAACGCGAGCGCGGTGTGAAAATTTATTAATTCGATTGTCGATGCTTGACTTTCTAATAGAACGGTGGAGCGTGTGGTGCGGTTTCATCAGCGTTTAGCCTGCCTCTCGTTACCCTTATTGTAACTTTTACTTTCCCTCAAATACTCGAAAATCGTTTCGTCACACACGTTTTTCGTTGCGCATTTATCGAAATACCGCGACCCACGGTTTTTTCTTTTCATTCTTATTTTTATTGATTATTAAAAAAATTATTTAAAAAAAAAAAAAAAACGTGCATTTCGACATTATAAAATACACAGCAAGGACTGCAAGTCTGTCATATCGATAAAACTCAATAACGGGATTTAGTTGTTTTCGGCACATTTTCATTGACCGAAATGCTTTCGAGTTCACATATTAAGACTGTTGGTGCAATACGAATTGGAGCAATTGTAGCTCAATATTTAGCTAATTCGAAGAGACTCGAGATCTTGTAACGCAGTGAAAATATTAATTGTTGCGTAGAAATAAAACGAGACCTCAAAAGCTAAAATCCATTTAATAGCATCTCGCGAAAGATGCGTTGAGCGATCATTTTTATTTAATTTCTCAAAGCATCCCAGTACATTGTATGGCTATGAAAAAATTGATTTTTTTTTTCGTTCCATGTGTTTTCGATACATTGAAAATCTAATCTTTTCAAAAGCAATCGCGTATCGCTAATGAAAAGTATTTTTTCATGTCCTCTCTTTAAGTCACTCGTTTGCCGTAATCTCAAACGCAGAATTGCTCTCTCGATAAGAGTGTTTAGACATTGACGTAATAACGAATCTGCACGCGTCACTAATAATGAATCTTCGCGAGACGGATCGCGAATCTTACGATTAACAGTAATATAGGTAGAGAGTATAGTTTTCTTCGGGCTTGTATCTCCTCCTGGTCATTTAAAATTGACTTTACCGTGTCGAATATTACAATCAAAGCGCGTGAATGACATATATGTTTCATTGGAGATTAACAGGTGTGAAAAAAAAAGAAAAAGAAAAAAAAACGCTAAATCGCTAATTATTTTTGCTTTGTCTCAATTGTCGTTGGTTTATCGCGTATTTGTCATATTCATATTAATATATTATATTGTAGTTATAAGGTGGAGGGACGCGATGATATGTGCCTAGCCTAGAATATGCGACTAAAAAACTGTTCCGAATAGCCGATATTCGGTTCTTCGACGATTCGGTTACTATTGGAAAGGGGAAAATTCCGTGATTCCGTATTTTTGGAGGTTTTAAAAAGAAGAAAAATACAATGAACGATTCTCCTAATTAGAAACATGCAATTGGTCGAACTCTATCGCTAATAAAAAGAGACAGCTTAAATTTTCGAACGTCCCACCACAACGCGTATCGATAAAACGATCGTATTTGCAAATTTTGCAAAATAACCATTTTTCTCATTTTCCTAAAAATTGTCACATTATTTTTTTCGCCCACTATCATCAGCGGAACGGATTGCGAAAGATAAAAGAGAGCCTACCGTTGATGAATTCGTTTTTTTCTCTTTTCTCTCCTTTTTGTTACTCGATTAAAACGTCACGGTAATAAATATCAGAGATGTGAACGCGTACGCACCTATTATATACCTCGCGTGTGTAATTAGTAGTAGTTGTTGTTATTTTTTTCGTAGTTTCAGTAATAATAGTAGTATAATAGTAGTAATAGTAATGGTAGTAGTAGTAATAATAATAGGTACATGGGCTCTCTTAGATGTCTAATATTCTATCCACAAAGAGTAATGATTGTTCCGAAGGGAATTATCTCGTAGGTGGTCGATTATCGCGATTTGTAATTATTAAAAGCGCGTTTCGCGAATCGTTAATTTTTTTCCTCCTTCTCCCCTTCCCCGTTCGTATTTATATATATATATTTATTTATTTATCGTATATATACGAAGCTAGTATCGTTAATAATTCATCACGGTTAACATAATAAATGCTCGGCTGGCGTGCAAATACTTTTTCTTGCGTTTTTATGTATCCTCTCTGCTATTTTTTGTATTGTTTATATAGTAGCGCGAGCGCCGTTTGCGTCCCAGAAACAGGATTGTGCGAATCGATACACTTGGCGTATATTTATCCTTTTTTTTCTTTTTCTTTTTGTAAACTACAATTATTACTATACATATACACGAATTCTCGCGCACCGTGTGTGAAATTTTTACCTTTTTGTTTTTTTTTGTGCTTTTTTTTTCGTTTACATGTAAGCGCGATAAAGCTTTGTGCGCCCGCGTCACGAAGATAACGAATTTACGAAGTCGAAGACAAAAAACTTTTTTTTTCTATACATATATTTTTTCATTCGAATGCCATTTAACGCTGAAAAATGCATTTTTCACTTCAATAATTTGTCAACCAAAATGTCGGCTCACTTCCGTCGCATCCTCGAGTAAAAAAAAAAAAAAAAAAAAAAAAAAAAAAAAACAGTCGCGCAAATACAGAGAAAAGACGTAGAGAGAGAATCAGGCGAAAAGCAGGGTAATAGAGATTCCATCGTTTTCAGCCGGACGTGAAAATAAAAAAAACCAAAATATCCGAAAATCCGGGATTTTTGTCATTCTTATATCTTCTAACCCGCGATATTCGCTCGACGATTTTCGCGCACGTTTTTTTCTCTCTGTGAAGAGTCAGGGTCGTTGTTGAAAATTTCTCTGGCGCACTGGTGGGTGTCGCAAAGCCTTTGTACACGGAGGGAGAGAGAGAGAGAGAGAGAGAGAGAGAACAGGTCATCATCGAATCGCCAACTACCAATGCAATTAGTCTCTGACTTGTTCGAGAACAAACAGCCCCGTGTCGTTTTCCGGGACCCCGGGAGTCGACAAAGTTGGACAATGGGCAAGCCGGCAATATCATAATTCTCTTCTTATCTCGCTCACTCGCTTCTAACATCACTGCCTTTTGTTGAGGTATCACAAAATTAAAAAATTTCTTAAAAATGTACCGAAAGAAAAATTGATAAATTGACTCTTTTTTATTTATTTAAGGGCTTTGTTCAACTAAACACTAAATTATTTCCAATTTTTATTAAGAACAACGATTTTATATTTCACGATACTCTGTGAATTACTCCGAAATTTAATTGAGATTGGGAGAATAATTTTGTTTTGAGTTTTTTTTTAAATTCGTGAAGGCCCTTAATGGCACATAGCTCTGACTGATCTCTCGGCCACGTGACGTATATAGCTTACGATCAATCGATCTTTGGCTTTTAAGCCCCGTTGAGATAGGAGAGGCGCACGCGAATGCTTTTAACACGAGAAAACCGATGGATTAGGTACAAATCGTGACGCTCGACAGCGCCGTCTACGGAATTGCACGTGCAAACGTAGCGATGCGTGATCGTTGAAACATTTTTTTGTTGTTGCAGTTTTCCGATTTTTTTTTTTTTTTTTTTTTTTTTTCGTCAAATGGAAAACGCTCAGAGCTTAACAATGCTTTTAATCGGCGGCTTTTACGCTCGGACCGAGTGGATTTGTGTCCTCTCTTGCCCCGTGAGATATTACTTTTGTTTGTTGTTGTTGTTATTGGTTCTTATATATATATATTTCGTTAATTTATATATATATATAGTATGTTTTTGTGGTGATATTAGCCGAACGTGAGGCGTCTCGATTAAGGAGCCAGCATCTTGGAGAGCTCCTCGTCCTGCAGGCAACCCTTTAGGAATTCGTCCTGAGTCAGCTGACCGTCGTTGTTCTCATCCATTTTCGCGAATATGTTCTTCGCCCTCTCCTCGGCACTGTCGGCTGGCCGGTTGCTCGAGCACGCACCCAACATGTCGTATATCGCCTGAACAAACAGAAATACAATTGTCTTAATATGTTCGTTTTGTATGCCGTGAAACATTTTTCTGTAGCGCAAATCTCGATGAAACTCGTGGGAATTGGATAGCGAAAATCCAGGAGAAACTAGAGGTCGCGATTTCGATAAACCGTTTGTCGCTTGATAACCCAAGCCAAGCCTCATCCATAGTCCCTGGACACGTATGCCGGTGGTCGGGCCGGGCCGCCCGCCGCTCCCCATTATTCCTATTATAACGAGAGCTCCGGATTGCGGTCGCCCGTTCGGATATTTGCATACGCGGTGGACGGCAAGTTCCCGCGTGCGTCGACACGCATCCCCCCGTCCATTTATACCAATCTACCACGTATACGTAGCTCGTACCGAAATATTCGAGAGCTGGAATATGCTCCGAATTTGGTAAACAAAGAAAGTGCCGATTCGCTCTGTTGTTCCGGTTGATGTGCCAATCTTCCCGTTGCCATTCTATCTACACATTTATCTCTCGTGTAAATTTCATTAACCCTTGTCGTCTCTAACGATAATCGATCGTATCACCGGTGGAGCTCGGCTCAACGAAAATTTAATAGCAATTTTAATCGTCACAACCGCGGCTCGTATCTCTCAGCAAAATTGACAAATAAATATTAGTCGTTGATTACTGGAAAAATCCAAGTTCGAGTCCTCCTTACTTTGCGAAATAAAAATTTTTATTTTTCAATAACTGCAAGAAAAACAATGATCCGCAGTTGGCGAACTCATTTCCAATCGATTTTCAATATGAAAAATGGCGATAAAAAAATATAAAATAGAATTTCGTGACAGACGAAACAATTTACGTGCTATTTAGTTGTTACCATACCTGTACGATTTTCGTCATTTCCTGAATGTCTATGACTCCATTACCGTCAACGTCGTACATGCGGAATGCCCATTTCAATTTTTCCTCGGCAGTGCCGCTAGACGTGACGTCAATCGCCAGGAGGAATTCCTGCAAAAAGACAAAAGAAAACAAAAAAAAAAAACGAAAATAGCCCAATTAAAAAGAGTAAATCTTGCGATAGTTCGGTAAAAGGTAATGTAAAATAAAAAATTAAAGAATGACGTCGAGTCGTTAACCGCGTGCATCGAGATCCCGTGGTAACGGTCAAACTTGGGAGCGATTGCGGCAAGTGGTCGAAAGAATTTTTCGTCAGACAGCACGTACCGCCGGTGCGCAACGCTGGTGCGGCTGTCCGACTAAAAGCGCCTTTACCACTGCACCGCGACAACACTCGAACGTAATTGGAGAATTTACCGCAATTAAACGGTGGTTCTCTAAAAAATATTGACACTCTACGAGATCTCTCTTATCTCTGTATAAATAGAGATCCTCCGTTGACAGTCGATGATTCAACTGGTATCACCCCGCCACGAACAATAAAAAGTAGTGGCAGCACAAAAAACTATTGGAACAATAGTGCATAAAGCTGTGAACGAAAAAGTGCATAATTTACCCTCCTTTGCCCAGTGCCTTATTTTGTTATTCTCCGGCGTTCCCAGTCGTTGCCACATCGTTAATACAAAGTTTCGAGCGTCGTTAAAAGTATGGCCGGATGAACTGGGTCACGGTACGCCCGAGGTGGAGAACCAAAGCAAGAGCAGCATCAGCAGCAGAAGCGGAAGCAGAAGCAGAAGCGCCGAGCGCTCAAGCCGAGCCGAGAGAGCCCGTGGAGGGCGGCTTCGCCCAGTCCGCCGAGTATTACCGAGGCTCACGGAGTGCGGAGAGTGGACCGCCTCGCCTCGCCGCCTCTTTGCTCTTCCCGACCCCTGGAGGCTCTTCTTCTCGGCTCTCTGCCTACTCATATTGACCCTACCGACATTCCGCAAGCCCCACGTCCCAACGCCAACCACCCTTTACCTTCCAAGTTGCATTTAGATGCATAGCCCCCCTCCCATCGCGCCTTCCTTTTTTCTTTTCTTCTCCGGAGAAACTGTCCAAGATACCTCGGGCACTGCGGGCTGCCGGCTGCCCAACGTTTTCGAGAGACTAAATGAGAATGGCGTCAACTGCGGAGACTAACAGGTGCAGAAGCGATATCGCATCGTCAAACAAGACGATAAACTTTTCTTACAATATGTTAACACCGACATTCACTGTAACGACGATCATACGTACTGGCATCTGTCGAGAGTAAGTGGGCTCCGCCGAGTGAGTTGACGAAAAGAACGGAGATGGGAAAGGCACAAGAAAAATCTAGACAAGAAGGTTTATACAGCCGCCCGTCAAGATTATTTAAACGAGGCAAAAAAGAAAAGAAAAACGAAAAGACTGGGATTTAGTTTTTTTTTTCTGTCCGCGAGAGAGTCTCGTGAGACTGAACCCGTGGGGCGACCGAGTGGGAGGGGCAAAGAGCGCGTGAAAGAAAGCCTTTTGTACAAGTAGCTCGGGCAAAACTTCAAAGTCCTCGAGCACGTCGTACAATTACGTGGATGAAAAAAAAAAATAAATAAAAAGAAGAAAGTAGTTCACGCAGCGGAAGCAACTTTGCACTGTAGCACAGTCTTTATAACGTATGCGGGGAGGGGGGGGGGGGGGGGGGGGGATGTAATTGATAATTTACGGGGGAGAAAGAGCCTATGCATGTTGGAAGTTTCGAAGCAGCACGGGGAGGACGTTATCGAAGTGGGTTTTACGCGATGATACTGGCATTACCGACTGTCGATTTATAGACGTTTCGGTGTGCGACGTGGCGCAGCGTGTCGAGGAGGATTTACCATTGGAAAATTGTAACTGTACGGACAATGGTAACTACGCCTCTACTGTGTGTCATACGATGTTTGTACTATTCTCTCTAGCCCGATCTTGCTGTATGTTTACGCTGTCGTGCCAACCCATGTGCATGTATATCACTGAAGCACACCGCACGCAAACCTCGCGTTTGCCGCCACGTTCGGGCTTTCCTATACAACCCACTCAACTCGCGTTTGCCGCCACGTTCGGGCTTTCCTATACAACCCACTCAAATAGGTACTACACTAACGATCATCGGGAGACTCTACGGCAATTACGATGTACCTCCGGGCTTTGTAGTTTTCGTGAGTTTGGTGAGATAATTTGCAATTGAGTCACTTCTATAGCGGTACATATAGATATAATATAAAATCATCCGTCGATTGAACACGTTTATTCACACTTTGTAAGAGGACACAAAAGTAAATGATTATCCCTCAAGAGAGTCGAGTATCGTAGATATTTATCGGACTATTTGCGCAAGTTTTACGACTATACTATTGGCCGTGTGGCAGTGCACACGGTATCTCGAGTACGCACGATGGTTCGTTATACGTTCGTTTTATACGCCCCAACGGAACGCGAAGTAAGTGTATGTACCACCGATGTATACCACCCCTAGTTCCTTGGCTTGCCTCTATAGTACGCTAAACCTCTTACCGCGTTGTACGCGGAACGATGAAAGCGGGATTCGAGGGTGGTCCAAAGTGTTTTGCTTTCGTGCTTCGAATATTTAATCTTCCGCTTCGACTACTACCGTTTCTGTCACTGAGAATTTAACGCTTTACCGTGCCGTTGCGTGTAACGTCGCGAGACTAA
Organism: Clistopyga incitator; assembly: GCA_947507545.1. NCBI lineage: Eukaryota > Metazoa > Arthropoda > Insecta > Hymenoptera > Ichneumonidae > Clistopyga > Clistopyga incitator. Next base: position 83,512 of record OX382180.1, read on the forward strand.
GCGAACATTGTTTTTTTTGTTTTGTTTTCTCTTTTTCTTTTGTTTTCAACGAGTTTTCGCTAATTTTCCCACCGGGATTAGAAATTCTCTAATCGTAAATGCCGAAAGTGCGCGAGACAATGTCCCGAAAATGGTTTCCCTCCAGAGCCGAGTAATATACTATTTACCATATGTATTTTCCAATTGGAGTTTCGATAGTTTCAAGCTCATATGTACACACGAAACGTATAGTGAATTTGCACGAAATACGTCAAGGATTATAGAGTATAATTCCACTTGAATGAAATGCCAACCTAATATCAAAGCAGATTTTGCCTTTTTTACGCAAGTAACTTAGAGGTAAGATTGGGAGATATCGAAACTCCAAGTGGAATATCTGGTAAATAGTGTGTATTATTGAGTGAATATGTTGGGTGAGTTGTGTGGTTAGCGTTGTCTCTTTAGGCCGCCCCCGTGGCGCTACCTCTTTTCCTAAACTACACTATACACAGTGGAAACTTTGACGAAAGTGTAAATAGGGGCCGAGAAGGGGTATTTTGTTTCGAGCCACGGCGAACCACCACCACCTCTTAACGTCGTAACTTTAATTAACGGTAGTAGTGCGGCAATGTTCGGCCCCTTTTCAAGTACCACTATTAATGCTTCCACGGTTTTTCTCGCTGCCTTTCGTCCCGGCTTTAATTGCAGTGTCGGGGGGGGGGATGGTCTTTCACTTACTTCGATATACACACAGGCAGCTTCGCCGTCCGCAACGAACCAGAAAAAAGCTTTTTCTCGCCAAAAGATTCCGAGTACCGAAAAGTCTCGGTACTCAAGAGTACTCGGGGGCGTTTCATAAATTTTATTAATCTTTGTTGCTATTGATAATTCAACGGAAAATAGGTACTCGATTAAATATTCAAATATTTTGGAAACTCACAAAATTATCGTCTCATGATATTTTATGCCGTTGGCAAAGCGACCTCCTCACTACGAGACAATCGATTTTGGCTTTTTCACTGAGCGGGTAAACAGCGTTTAATAATAATCATATATCCATATGAATAGGCATTTTATGTTTCTTTTTCAAATTTTCTTTGCTCGCGATGCTTTTGATATTCGGATGAGTTTACAGCGCGAGTTTCTCCCAAAGTATATCGCGAAAACGAAACTTCTCGTGTGCGCATTTTCCCTACGAGAGAGAGAGAGAGAGAGAGTTGCCTGCAACTAGTGACCCATCCTCGGGTTTGTTCGTTGACGACAATCAAGATTGTTGATGCGACAGCTGCGAGAATGCTTGGACGGCTAACGATAATTACACCAAACACGCGCTCTGACCAAACTAATGGCATCTTAAGTTGCTCGGATAAAGTAGACCCGCTCTGGTGGAATCATGTAGAAACTTTCTTGTTCCGGTATTCGGTGAATTTCATCCTGCAAAGTTACAATCTGTTGAATATGGCGACTCGGGAAAATCCAAATGTCGAGCTGCAGCACACTATACCGGCTACTGCTACTGCGAGCGCAACTCTCGCGAATATCACATAGAGACAATTTCACAGACCAATTGGAGATTTCGAAAAATTCCTATGAGGCATCATCTCAAAGACAATGAAGAAAACGACTGAAATATATTTGCATAGCGAGGTTATTGCGAGACGATCGCGAAAGCTCCTTTTCAAAGCTCGTTCTCGTTCGCAGCGATATACGTGAGCGTCAAGGTCCCTGGCTGCTGCGGTGCCCAAGACCGAACAAGCGATCGATATGTATGAGTATTTGTGCGACCAATGGGCGTGGATACCGCGTGCATCAGAGAGCCCTCTCTCTCTCTCTCTCTTCTTGCCTTGGGAGCTTGCGGGCTCGTAGCCAAGAGGAACAGGACGATGGTGCGAGGTGGCTCGTTAAAATGAGAGCTGTGCACAGGTGTGCAAAGGCGCAACTTACCATATATATATATATATATATATATATATATATACATATACACAGGTGCTCCATAGGAAGATTTTATAGAACGTACACCGTTTGGCCATAATTGGGGCCTTTTTTCGTACTAGCCGAGTACGAAGATTTTTTGTCTTTTTGTTTTTTTTTTACTCGATGGATAATAAGAAGGTTCCGAAAGAATAAAACGCCTCATATGTGAATATCGTCTCCGGGGTGTGTCAGGGGATTGGCTCGTGTCTCGTTTTTCTTTTATCCTCACGTCTACTCGTTTTATTTTTTGTTTTAACCTCACCCATTTCACCTCTTTATACTTCTCCCTCGAGTTCTTTATTTTTCGAGCTTCCTCTCGTTTAATCGACCACCACCGCGTAAATACTCGACGAAAAAATAGAGAAGAGCACGATCGTTGGCGAGCGCATAGTTACCGCGATAACACCCTTGAACGATTTCGTCATCCTGACAATTGATTTCAGTGGTTACGAGAGCGATGCTTAATTTGAATTTCGAGAACCTTCGAGATGCGTTATCGGTCGTACCATAATTCCGATGACAATGATTTATAGGTGGGGTGTATTGTGGAAGTGTCGAAGAGGGGTAATAATAACGCGAGGCGCTATCGAACAAGAGGGGTATTATCGATTGTCCGGCGCGAGGAAAGATGCCGAAAGAGAGCAGTATCTCGGGGTCACGTCAACGGAGCACCCATTATTATCGACGACGAATTCATCACTTGGAAATTGCATGTCGAAACTGAGGTTAGCGATTACGGGGGGGGGGGGGGGGGGGGGGGGGGGCTCAGCGAAATCCCACCACCTCATTTGTCGCGTTGTTTGAGGACGCAATCCGAACCACTCGGCGGCTCCTCCATATTTCAATCCTCGACGATTGACGTGATCGTGAATTTCCCGAATTTCCCGAGTTTCACACGGTTCGGGGAATCCTATCGGGAAACGCTAGTCTATCAAACGCGGCTTTGACGTTTCATTCAATTTCTCCATTGTTGTACTACACCATTGATCTCGTGGTAATTCGGTTCATGTGCAATTAACAACGCAAAATCGACGATTGTCTTGAACCGACTCGTTGAGATTTGTCGGTAAACATCATCACGGTAATTTTTTGATTTTCACAAAGAAAATGTTAAAATTCAAGTGAAAAATAAATTGGTGACTTACCTTAAAGTCGATATAGCCATTTTTGTCCATATCAAATGTGCGGAAAACGTGGTCGCAGAATTCCTCCGCGTTTCCGGACGGGAAGAACATTTTGTACATGTCGACGAACTTGGCTGGCGTTAACCGGCCATTCGGGCAGTCTTGCTGAAATCACACGACAACCAAACTTTTCATACATAGATCGACTGCTATTTTACACATTTCGTTAAACGAATGATTATACAATATATTAATTGTAGGGCAAAGAGCGGGCTGGTAAATCTCGGTTTCTTTGGTTTCGGGCGCGTATTAATTCGCAACCTCCTCTGTGCTCTAACTCGACCTACATTCCTTTAATCATTTAAAATAATGTAAAGGGGCTAATGCAAAGGAAGTCATTCGTTCACCTCCTTAATAATTATCATCATTTCCCTCACTTATTTTTTCACAAAATACAAATTTATTGGGATTTCAAAAAGTGCCAAAACTAAAATCAAATTTTTATCGTGCACGCGTCTAGAATTATCTCGAGCGCTAATTCCAAGTAAACCTTGTGAAGAAAATAAATTTTTCTCTTTATTCAATCTTGAAGTGCACAAATAAAAATGTTAAGGTGTCACTGACAAGTGTACACATCGATGTCATTGGACGGAGGCTGCTGCCTGTCTTGGTGTTTCATTAGAACGCGAACCCCCCCCCCCCCCGGAGCTTGGGTTCCCGGTGCGAAAGCTTTGCTCGACACGCCGAGTGAACAGGGCAGGACGTATAGTATACACGTGTTTGAGTGTATTACGCAGGTTCTCTTGGGCAAGGGACGTCGAGCGCACAAAGGAAAAGCATTTTCCTCGCATTGAAAGCGGCGACGACGACGACTAGGCAACACCGGACAGTGCACCTCCGTCAAGTAAATAAAGGCAAATACGACGAGACTAGTATTTGCTCGTTCTAGTTTCTCGCCGGTGTACAGCACCGTAGGCAGAGAAACGACAGGGTCATTTAAATATCCTCGAGATATCTGTGTCCCGAAAGCTTCCTCGCACCATCAATTTTATTCTCTTAATATTTTCCCACTGCAACATCTATTTCTATTCGAGATCTATTAAATTCTCAAAAATAACAAAAGTAAATGTTTAATGAGTAAAGGTGAACAATGAAAATGTATACCTGGTTGAGGGAGAGTTTACGATTTATTCTTTGATGATTTTTAAATTAAATGAGCCAAATGGAAATTTCTAGTTGACGCGTATAACTCGGGATAACGCGGAGTTATTTATCCACGTCTGTCAATAAGAGGACTTTTATCCGATGCCTTGCATACACGTTGGACACACGAATAGTGCATGAATTGAATTTTCTTTGGCTCGAGGCGCTCGAGGCGCTCGAGGCGCTCGAGGCGCGAGGGATGCACTAAAGTCTCCACTTTTCCCTCACCTTCTCCGGAAAAGGGATTATCCCATATCCATCGATCCTCGTGGTACAAGCATTGCGGCGCTCCATATTCTGGTTGCAAATAGCACATTCCTATCCGTTCCTGCCGCTCACCTAGCGAGTCCATGCATACTCCTACTCCTACTATACTACGTACTTGGAGTGGATGCAGTGGATCGGAGAGAGGCAGTCCAGCAGGACACAAGTTTCCAAACTCTATCGTGCCTCGCGCCTCTAATGACCTCGTGGCCAGTTGCCCAGTCAATTAAATTCATCCCTCTTCTCCCGTTCGCTCTCTCTCTCTCTCTCTCTCTCTCTCTCTTTGACTCACACTCGGCCGTTCCCTGGGCAGTTTAACATTCTGGCTCGCCGGGGGCCAAATCCACGCTTCCTCTCTAATCAACCGGGGAAACGGCTTTTTGGGGATCGAGCTTTCTCTTTCGGAAAATCGGCAGTGTCCCCGGAATTTTTCATAAAAAATGTCTATTGTGCGTGTAAAAAGAATTTTTAAGAATTTGAGGATTTACGCAAAAATTTCAATTCATCATTTTTCCCCGTCTTGAGCCGCAGATATTCCTCGTTATATTCTCTATGGACGAGCTGGTCGGGTCGTTAATAAAATTTCCGTTAAAAAATGAATGGTGAAAGAGTTTGGTTGGAATGGCACGAGAAAGAAGGGTCTGAGTTGGCGTATTGTTCAGGCTTCCACGATCGTTTCTTCACTTTGCTTTACACCGCTTTCCTCCATCCTATCTATCTATATATCTGTGTGCCTCTTTTATGTGCTTTGGACGCGCCGCATAGAATCGCGGGCTCTCGCCGATGAAGCTGACGATTGATAAACGTAGTGATCGCGGCAGGGCTTGAAATAAACGAGAGAGAACCGCAGCGCTTTTGCTCGTGCGGTGTACTCCCTTCTTTTCTATATAAAAGAGCATGTGTCGCTATAAAGTATCGCTAGCGAAATAACATCCAAGTGGATGGAACTTGGGAGCTCGGCGAACGATTCGCGATAAAGAAAAATATAGCCCCCCCCCCGTCCGTCCGTCCGTCCGTCCGTCCGTCCGTCCGTAGGGACGATTATTCATCGCTCCCCGGTGTGCATTCTCCAATTTGACGGGAAACCAAGAGGTATCGCCATATCGTTTTAAATAATCCAACTCGAAACGGTTAATCGCATCTTACGAAATGAAATGTCAAAACTCGAATTTATATATTGAATAATAAAAATGTTAATATTAAGAGTTTGGGTAGGACAAAACTGATGATGGACTAAAAGAAGAAAATGTTTTCGTTTACTCGATAGCGAGAAGGAGGGAGCCCCGATAAAGCAGCAGTCGCCTCGCCGAGTGAGAGAGGGGTCGAAGGTATGCCGGAGGGTATATATTGATCGACGTTGTAGGTACGCGCTCCTCTCCTCTGCTCCGCTCTGCCCCGAGCTAGACCGCCGCGCACCCTTATCAGCGGCCAAATCGTCGGATACCCAAAAAAAAACGAGAGACGAGGGTGGTAAAAAGATCCAACGTATAAGAAGAGTGAGGGCAGTTTCGAGACACTGTGAAAGCAAAGGAGACAGGAAGTGAGAGGAAATATCGCGCGCGTAGGGCGAATAAGAGGTTAAATAAGTGGCCCACCGAGGGAACAAAAAAATAAATTCACGTCGGCCACATTAGGCTGACTCTGCGGATTATGATAAGCCGAATCGATTCGAAAAGAGGCAATAATCAAGCACGGTTGCCCCTTCCATCTTGTGTGTTGCCCTCTTCAACTTTTATTCCAACCTTCCCGATCGATGCATTTTCCTCTAGCATAAATTCCATTAGCCGAAGAATAAATTATCCGATTCGAGGAATGACAGAGTTACTTTGGGTGTGCAAAGGATTTATCGGTTCGGCTGCCACCATCTATCTCCCTTTCCGCTGACTCTATTTTTTTTTTTTTTTTTCTTTTTTTTTTCTCCGACGACTCTTCTCGTGTCCCTTCGTCCTCAATCACGATACATCAAATCAAAGGAAAATTTATATTTTATAACTATGCTTCAATTCAATTTACCTAATTGACGTTTAACAAAAAGTGACCATTTCACGCTGACGAAACGGATTAAAAAAAAACAAAAGAAAATGAAAGTGCCGATCGAGAGAAATCGAGAAAATTGGAGTTATTGGGTCACCGGATCGGATGTGCCAGTGGTAATTCTTAGCACTGCAAAGTCAGCAAAGGTTATGCAGAGTTGCGAAAAAATAGTCGGCAAATGCGAACGATCTTGGTTGGAATACACGGGGGCTTTCTAGGGCTTATATTGGACAAGTAGCCTCTGACACTGTACACACAAGTGACACGAAGAATTATCGACCGAATAAACTGTGATGAGAAAGAGAAGTATTTATGTCGAGTCATCCTATAGTTATTTGGACAACTGCGGCTGCTGTGCCATGTTGTATTATCCGATATCCACTCTTCATTTCCGTATGTAAATGAGGAGAGGCCCTGTCCATTATTCGCCGTAAAGGTTATTCTTTTTATAACCGTTTATCTCGATAAAATATCTGCCACACTCGGTTTCACCGAGTGTGGCACTCTATTTCTGGCATTCGTAGGTCAAATCGATAACGGGATTAGGTATAGTTCGGTGAGTTCAACTTTTGCTTCAACACTGATCCAACAAAAACGTCTAACGAACAGACTAATTTGTGATTTGTGTGTCCTACGGAATGACTCGTGTATCGAACTTATACCGGGCAAGTATCGATTCTATTTTCAATCCCGAGATACACCCATGAGGGTTTTACAGTTGGCCCTTCCGCACCGCCCTACCACTCCCTACCCGCACTTGACCGAGCTAACCTAACACGTACGTCCAATCGGCATCAGTCGAGACTCTATTATGGCTATCCGCTTGATAAAGTATAGCGGTTATTCGAGATTCGATGTTAAGTGGAAAATAAAGGAAAAGAAAGAGGGCCGGTAGAACGTACGGAAACACCTACCCCCGCAATCCCCCGCTTCTGTTTTCAATGGCGCTCGGTGGGGGTGGGGTGCTTCACCACACGGGCGGCTATAAATAGCCGACCAACACTTTGCATTAAAATACGTGTACAATCGATATCTTTGTACAGGTCGACTGAGAGGGCCGAATTTTGTACGAACGGGTTCACTGGGCGGTGCGGATTTTCGTGAAATCGGGTGGCCGAATAAATTCAAATTTCTTCGTGTCTCGAATAGATAGAAATGGTATTGGGAAATATGATATGGGCTCGTGGATGTCACAAGCCTATATCGGTGGGGGCTTCGCGTACGACAAAATGAGGCTGGTATGAGAGCTTTGAAACGACAGTTATCCGAAAGAAGCTCGTAGCACTTGTTTTTCCCTGTTCATCCGTAAAAAAACGCACGCTCCACACGGAGCCGATTAAAAATTCATACTTGACGATAAATCGAGTTCGATGTACACGAGAGACGTGCCACCGCACTCACGTTTATTCCCCCCTGACAATTTGTTCGATCGCGGATTATGTGTCCGCGTTATATTATCGTTTTTCTTCTCGTTTCGGTCTGTTTATCAATCTTTGTGCAATCTCCCTTTGGAGGTGCGCGGCTGCCAAGGAAAGTTCCGAAAGCGGACTACTAGCGTTAAATTTCCGGTGGCTCGTACAGTGTTTTCGCTTCTCGTATCAGCCCCGAGCGACGAGTCTTTTTGCCCTCGTCACGTCAGCCGTTACATCCTCGTTCGTTTTCCATGCGGTAGTAGCGTGACGTATCGTTAAGGTGCTTCATACGTTTAAAAATATACGTACAGACTACACGACTATGCCTTTCTCCCGTTTACACCCGAGCTTCGGAGAAAATACGCGAGGAGAACTTTTAATAGCCGAAGGCTAATCTTTTCTCTCGTTGTTGAACAATACGCGTTGTTAACTTACTTTGAAGCCTTTGTACCATTCCTTGATGGTCGCCTCGTCGTAGCGCGTGTGCGACTTGAGGAAATCCATATCCTCCTTGCTCAGCTTGTCTTTGCTTCCAAAACAACCCATTTTCACAACTGTAACAGTCAAGTGGAAAAAAACCAATTAGTCGAGTATTTTTCGAGTATTTTTCGAGTATTTTTCGAGTATTTTTCGAGTATTTTTCGAGTATTTTTCGAGCATACAACATATATCGTATCTGTATTATACGTGGGAGCTATTTTTTGTCGATAGTTTTGGTAGAAAAGAAGATGCAAAGGAAATTGTTGCTCGAGAGAGTTGCAGCGCCGGTAAAGGAATTCCCCGCAAGGACCGAATAGGCCGGATAAAGGGTTTAAAGGATCTCGGTGAGAGAGTGAGAGAGTGAGAGAGAACGTGGACGGAGAAGAGACTCGCGCCATAGGGAATTTCCTTCTCGTTGTGGAGATGTAGTCTTTTCTCAGAAGGAACTCACTCACCCCGACGTCAAGGTTTCAATTTCGTTGTAACGAAACTCCCCCAACTGGCAGTCCCATCGCGCCTCTGCCAGTTCCGCCAATAGTTGCGGCGTGTTACTTTACCCTCCCCGACACCTTCTGCCCGTCGAGCGTCTCTTCTTCTTCTTCTTCTTCTTCTTCTTATATATTTATATCTTACAAGAGCCACACCTTTCCTCCCCCCGTGCTCGTCGTTTCCCTCACGTGCCACCTCCATCGTGCATAATTCGAGGGCCTCTCGCGGGAAAACCTTGGCATCCCTCGACGCCCTATAACACCTCTGTGCTTGACATTCAAGGGGAGAACTTACGAGAGCTCGTAAAGTAGGTAACTCCTTGGTAAGCGTACCATCGTCGTTTCGCGAATGAGCAATGCCTTGCCATAATAACGAAGAATCCAGTTGTTTAATTATCGGTGAAGATTTGTCCAACTAGAAATGCTACTCAACTGTGATTAGCGTCGAAACGATATATCGATCGCGCTGTACATCCAACTGCCGTTCGAGTGTCTTAACTGGCGTGACTTATATCCGCGAGCTACGGCCGATCATATCCGAATCCACGAGATTTATTGGAAATGATAAATCCTCGAGGATATCGGAGAGACCCGTATCTCGAGCCAATAGTTGGAAATTCGCAATAAATTGTCAACTAATACGAGTCTCGATCGTAGCGTAGTCCGAAGAATCTCGTTGTATCAAACGATTCTTCGGTATCGAAGGCAAGGCCACGGGGGCATTGACCGAATATCCTCCATATATCGTTCTTTAGCTTCTTCAGGGCTCGAAGCTAGCGGTAGCTAAGCCTTCCCCCTTCAAATATTTCCCTATACCTTTTAACCCTTTCCACCCCGATCTCGAAACGATCGCGAAACGATCGCGAAACAATCGCGAAACGATCGCGAAACGATCGCGAAACGATCCAGACCACACTCACGACCATACCTCCCGTGTATTCCCTCGTAAAAGCATACGTACAACAAGACGGCTAGGATATTGGCTCTTTTATCCATATGGAATTCTAACAATTTCATCAAATGTTCATCGTTGAAGAGACTCTTCGGGTTTTTATCCGTATCGAGAGTTTTCGTAAAACGAAAATCGAGAAGGATAGGAATGGACCTCTCTCGTCAAAAGTTTGTAACAAGTACTGTACTATGTAAGAAAAACACTCGATAAATCGGTATTTTATGGTAAACCAGCAACCAATGACTGTAAGGTTTCAAGTTGCGGGCCCGAGTGCTGTATCGTGCTTTCGCTTCATCTCCGCACCTGTAGTTACCCGCAGAGCGAAAAAAAGTGCAGAGCAAGCGGGAGAGAGAGAGAGAAAAAAAAATAAATAGGGTAGGAAACTAGCTCGTTGCCTCTGGAGAGTCGTTCGGTTAACATGGACCTCGTCGCGCGTCCCCGTTACAGTAAATTTACGGATCTCAGTGTGCGTAGGACACTAATCTGTAGGTAGTTTATTATGTGGCTTTGTGCGGCAAGAAAAAAAAAAAAAAACGTGCACCGTCAAGTATATATCTCAGAGGCTTGGTTTATCGTTCCTTTTAATTGACGCAACTTTTTTTCAATTACATTTTTTTGCGCCATGTTTGAAAATGTACGTTATAGAAAGTTGTGTATAAGTGTCAGTGGTTATACTTGTAATTAAGTAAGTTGTTTGCGGTTCACACAGGGGCGAAAAAGAATATATTTTGCGGTTAGCAACGAGTATTTATCGTTGGACGTGCCTCGGCTAAACATAAAAAAAAAACAAAAAAAAAAAAAAAAAACATTTCAGCGGATTGGTGAAAATAATTCTCCATATGGAAAAATCTCGACAAACGCTAAAACAATGAGATATCGAATATTTCAAAGTTGTTGTAAAAGTGGAGAAATCAAGGGGCAAACGAATTGACAAAGGAATAAAAAATAAAATTCAAGATCCGGAGATTACGTGGATAAGTGTGTGTGTGTGAAATAAAATACGGAGTGACGTTGACAAAGTAGCGGTGTCTCGGGAATAAATTCACGGGAATTGGGCAATAAAGTTTATTGGCTAAGTAATGGCTCGGAGGAGTTTGTCAGACAGACGCGAGTAGTAACAACAACACCTACGCTCGCGCGACTAGTGTACACATATTACTCTTTGAACGGTGAAGCGGCACACCGGTGAATAAGAGGTGATGGCGGATTCGTGCGACCTCGATAACTTTCACATCAACCACAGCTGACGAACAAACTAATAACCCTCAAACACGCATAATCTTTTTTCTTTTACCAACAATTTTCGTCTCCCGGTATAACCGATATATAAGATTTAACAAAATTTCGAATTTTGTGTGAAATCCATTATAAAAGCACAATTTATCGTGGGATCAGGGCAATTGCTTTGCAGTGTCATAAAGTTGATCGTCTATTTCATGGAGCTTCTAAAAGTGTCGTGAGATTTTTAACGAGAAGCAAACACGATTGATTCGTTAGAGAAAAGTGACGAGAGAGAGAGAGAGAGAGAGAGAGAGAGAGAGAGAGAGAGAGCGCTCGTTTATGAGAATAGTCATGTGCACGCACGTATTACAAAGCGAGAAAGCGACGTTATGTTTGTCGAATAGCGCGCGGATCGATTGGATGCCGCCGCACAGTGACAACGACGGGAAATCGTGCGTCGCGGCCACGTGAACGGCATAAAGAGAGGCCGTGAAAATAATATGAAAATGAGCAGATTCGATACGTGGCAAGAATAACGAATCGCATACCCCTCCCGGGTTATCCTCATTCGAAAGCTCTTGAACAACAAAAAAGACAATTGAATATGAAAGTAAATCCGATGTAGAACAATATTTTCAAGCCCCACCCACCCCCAATATTCTTAGTCATCGCTTGGAGTCGATAAATCGCAAATCGTGTCGTAAAGAGGGAAAAAAGAAAGTTTCATAATCCTGGCACGGTTGGACGTCATACATCTCGCACATACCGGAGGGAGAAAAACAATTGTCGCCGAGAATCCTGCTGGCAGCGATTCTCAAAACGGCGATAAAACCGCTGTACGAAAAACTTGTGTGACATTTAATAAAAACAAAAGAAAAAGAATAAATAGAGAATAAATGTTGTCGTACGTGCGACGACATGGCCTCTTTCGGAAAATCCAAGTGTAGCAAATTCGGAGTACACCGGATGAGCCAAATTGAATTAACCCGCATCTGCCGTGCGGCGGCAGAGCAGCGCGACCGACAATAGTAAGCGCGAAGCGTGCTGGAGCGTTAATTAATCACCTTGGGGGTAATTGTAACGCGGAATGGTATAGAGTAGGTTGAAGGTGTCGCGATACGTCTAGTCTAGTCGGGATAGACGGGGGGCATAGCTCGGCATAGTCGGCATAGTCGAGGCGCGGCTCTCACCCTTGTCCGTATACACGTATAATTACTTGACTCCCTCTTGCATCTCTCGAGTCCATCCCTCCCCCATTGGTCACTCACTGGAAAGGGTTCGCCTGTGACCCATCATCATCATCCCCCACCCCATCCCCTGTCCTCTTCGATCAAAGCCGACAAATCGAACCAAACGTCTCACACAAAATCAGTATTACTCGAGTGAATCAATTCATTTTCTTGTAACATTTTTTTCGAAAATATCTTGAAAAATAGAAAAAAAAAACTCTCTCGTTAACCGAGTTGTTGGTATTCCATTGATTAATTAATCGGGGTTGAACAGTGGAACAACCGACTGTAACTCCAACGCATACATCAATTTCCACAGATACCGGTCTTGATATCGGTTTACACGGTAAGAGCGCGACTACTCTATATGTACTGTACAAACGACGTACGTAATATACATAAAGGATATTAACGAGGCCCAGACCACATTTCGCTTCTCTGCTCCATATGTGCGAGCTAATGCAACGCAGAACCTACTGAGCAAACAAATAAAGTACTCCACGGTAAATGGAGTGATGGATATACCCGTTGCGTTGAGTCAATGGTGAACCGAGGAAAAATATTTAAAAAAAAAAAAAAACAAAACTATAAAATATCCGAATGATGGCAGCCGAGGATGATGAGGTTACATTTGATATTCACGGAAATCTCGAGATACAGAGACCGATGACCGGATTATTTGTTGCATAATGATAGAGAGTGAGTCCATTATCGAGGACCTCTACCGCGGCCCGTGAGCTCTCTATTGACGCTGGATGATGACGCGCGCGCGCGCGCGCGCCCGCCGGTTTCGCTCGACATAAATCGAATTGACCGTTTTCACGCGTCGCTAAGCAGCCGACACACTCCATGGATGAAAATGCGGTATATATAGACTTGGTTTGTTTGTCATGTCATCCAACGCGTATCTTGAAAATGCAATTTTACCGAAGAATCTTTGCCCCAAGTGTAACCCGATATATAGAGTGGGTTAGAAAATGACTTTGGAATAATCGAGCAATCTGGATTAAAGCCTCAGGCATTAAAGTCTCGTAACGCGTCCGTCTTATTATTATCCTCGAGTCTCGCTGCGGCGCATCCCACCGGTGGTAGTACGTACCTTTGGCCTTGGACTTTCTCTCTCCTCCCTCAGTTAGCTCTCCACGACTTTATATCAAAGGCCTATATAATTAAACAATTTCTTTGTTCCGCGATAAATAGTCCAACTTATAGTCTAGTATGAGTATTTGTCGGAGGTTCGGTTTTTCATTGAGAAAATGAGCGAAGCTCGAGGTTACAAGAATAAAGGGTAGCTAAGAGTATCGGGGTACTATTGGAATTTAATTAACCGATTTAATCTCGGCAATAGCAATATCTACTTATAGCGGTAATGTGGGAAAGCAATTTTCCTGTGCGATTGCAATTTTTAATATCATGTTTCTTGGAATAAGATAAATTTGAGGATAGCAAGGATAGTTGAAAAGAGAAAAAAGAAAGAAAGTGAAAATAAATTGAGATGCGCAGTGCAGAGTAATGCGGAGGGTTTTGAATTTTCAGAGTAGGCAAGTCGTGGATAGGACCACTGCCAAGTGTATTTCAGTGTTATTCCTGCGGCAGAATCATTCGATTAGGCAAAGTACATCAACTCGGCGAAGAGCTTCCGACTGGATAGCGATCACCTGGCTACACCCTGGAATACAAAGTGGATAAGCTTCGCGCCTGCTTCGCTCCTTTCCAACCTCATCTACTCTCATCTACCGTACAGATGATAAATTTGTAAACAAAGTTGGCCAAACAAACTCGCCACTTCTCCAAGTGCGCACGCGTGTTTTTCTTTTTCGTAATTCTCCAATTGCTTTTGCTTAACTTTACTCTGAATCTTTTGGAAATTTTCAATATCCTTGAAAAGAAAAAACGGTCACGGCAACGTGAAAAGATTGAAATTCTTAGCGAATGTTGTATGGAAATTGCGCGTCCAATGTCTCGTTGGGATTTGCAAGATAATAATGAGAGACACACACACACACACACATCTCTGGATTACAATGACGAGGAGGTGGTTGATAGTCTGGTAGAGTGAACGCGCCAGACGAGGTCGATTATATTCTATCGAGAATGGTGCTCGGTGCGAATAGCTATTATCGCTTCTATCGATGTACATTCGATACATACGCGGATTGAAAGAAGCGACTATATCTTATATAGAGGGCTTTGTACCGCGAGAGATGCAACAGCGAGGCAAAGATAGTCGAGACGATAACTGGTCTTTGCTCGCGAGAGTCAGCAATATTGTCCTTTGTTCTCACCGAGGAAAGTCACGATTTATTCACTAAAATTCCTTCGGTTTAGACTATTTTTAGACGAGACCGATGCTTTGCATATCGATCGAACGTCGCGGTATAACGTCGCCAAGAAAATCTCCGACAATGCGAGACTCATTTCCGTACGTATTACGTATTCCGTATGTAATTAGTCGCCATGTATCCGATTACCTTCGACCACAGTTATTCTATTCCGCTATTATTTGTCTTGTTCGCATGGAATATTCCCCAATCGTATTTTCTCCAGTATCTTCGATATCCCAAATATTTTAGTAGCTTTTTCTTATTATTGCAACTGAATATCAGTAGTAACATTTGTAAATCAAAGAATCAAGGAAACCCGTGTGTCGTTGTCGTCCGTACAAGTGACAAGTGAAAACCGCGCCGCTAACCGGTCAGACGGCAGCAGTGCCAGTTTCCTCGAGAGACATTACATTCTACATTCTTCCACATAGATCCAGCGTATAAACCCGGAAACTCGTTTTTATATACCACATTTAACATCATTGCCACTATTATTACTATTATTATTATCATCGCATGTACGAATTAAATTTTGGGCGTGTGTAACTACAGCGATTGGTGTGAAAACTGGGAGAGTATGAAAAAAATTAAATTGCTGACCGTGACATTTAAAAATAGTCACGGACTAGATTTTTCGTAGCGAAAGAGGTGGAATGAGGAGGCGGCGGCGGCGAGTCAAGAGAGGATGACGAATGATCGTCGATGGCGTGCTCGAGGTTTAGCTTGGAGAGCTTCGAAAGCCGGCAAAATCGGGCCTCGATCTCACCACCACTCGTCGTTCCTCTCTTTTGCTCCTTTGCTCTTTTCAGTGCATGACCTCGACTACTCACCGGAGGAGGCTTACGAGAGAGAGAGAGAGAGAGAGCGCGCGTGTCTTTCTTCCGGGTAGCGCATAGGCCTCGCCGTTGGCCTATCGATTTTCGCGGCAATAATTTGAGCTCGCGAGCTCTCGATAAGCCCGTAGCAATGAAATAGAATCGAGATCAGCCCAGCAGGAATCCAACATAATGAAAGAGAGGGATATAGAGGAGAGAAAAGGAGCGGGGGGGGGGGGGCTTTAGAGAAAGTAGCATAAAGAGTCAAACTCGTTTGACATCTTCGCACCAAGTGCTTTATCAACGGTTTTCGGCAACATTTCCTTGACTTTTTATTCTCCCTGCAAATACACGAGTATTTCCAACAGTTTACAAAATCCATTGTGTACGGCTTGACGAAAAGTCGTTGGAAGAAAATAATAGATTTCTCGTTGGAAAATAATATATCCCTGTGGTGCGCGGTCATAGTGACGCAAAAGTCGAGGAGCTCTTCGGTGAGCCAAAGAGATAGAACGGAAAAGAGAAAGAGATTTTCCGTTGTGTGTCGAGGATCCCCCCCCCCCTCCTCTCAATTCACTCGCTTACGTACCCAGGCAAACTTATGAATTATGCAGCGAGTGCGACTCCCCATTTTCCACGAATTCGTAAATCGGATTCGAATGTTGCGGTAGCGGATTGCAGACGGGTAATTCGATCGCATCGCTCGCGAACCTCACGTGCCCTCTCCCGTTGTCCCCTTTTTTTTTTTTCTTCTGTTGTGCATGCCTCTCTCTCCCTCTCTTCTCGCTTCGTTCGCTTCGATCTTCCTCCGACGGTACGAAACGAACTTTTGGCAAAATTGATTTATCGTTTACCTTTGCGCACTTGGACAGCACTCGCCGCGGATATATTGCACCCTGGCACATATAAATTCTGTTATGGAGAATACAAAACAACATCGTTCGTGAACTCTCCTATATAGGTGTTTTTTTTTTATTTCTCTGTACACATATTATTTTCTCGGTAATTGATTTTTTTTTTTTTTTTTTTCTTCAATTTATTTGCGTCGATAAAACGTCAAGTGTAAGAAATTTTAACAACACCGTCGTCTCTCACTGCCAACGGTGATAATATAAAAGCAGTCGTTGCTTTAATTATCCTTGAAACTGATGATTAAGGGAGTTCTCTGGTGTGCAGGGAAAAATTTCATGCACACACAGCCGAATATCGTTAAAAATGCTAGCACCCAAAGTTCGCATGACCCCGTAACGATTATCTTGTTACTTTTTTTAAAAGGCGTTGTAAAAAGTAATTGGCTCGGCGACTATTTTTTGTAGCGTGCTCGTAATGGGGATGTAAAAACTCTTTGGAGATGAGCTCATAATACAAAGTGCTAACGAAAATGTGACAAAATATTGCATGAAAAAAGAACAATGACACATTTTCCATCGTTTAATAACATTGAATGAAATGTACTTGATAAATGGAGCCGATTATCGAAGATAAAAAGAAATCTCGAAGAAAGTTTTCGAGCGAGAAGGGAGCTTTCAGACGTAATCTTACCTGTGATTCGTTTACGATTACACGAGCTTCTCGTTTTCCGCGAAACGAAGCGACAAAATCAGCCCGTCAACAAGATATTCGGGTCCACCGGTTATCCAATCTCGAGTGAGCGTCGGTCAGGTAAAAAGCACAAAGTTATAAAATATCCGTATATCAATATAGTTTCGTTGATTCGAAGCCAACACCACTTTAATGAAATTCGCGCAAACGCCTCGTGAGTGAGTTTCACACTCTTTTTCCTCCTATATTCACTGTTTTATTTCTCAAACACCAATGTGACGAAACACCCACAATAAAAATTTTATATCATATCGATATCACTGAGTTTTTTACAATTACGATAATTAGTAATATTATTCCAGGAGAGCACTGCGCAAATGACAGAAGCACAAGGAATTGGAGGAAAGAGCGGGCGAGCCGAACGATCATGGAAAATCGACAGTGGTTTTTCGCCTCAGGGACATGAACCTTCCGCTGCTATAAACTCTCCACCGCTTTCCCGCTGCGTTTCTTCCCCTCTCTCTCTCTCTCTCTTTGTGTATATTTTTTTTGCCCTACCGTTCGTTCGCTGCTGCTGCTGCTGCTGCTGCCCCTTCTTTTTCCACTTTTCTTCCGTTGTCTCTGGGTCTCTGCCGTACGTTGTATCTCTTCTCTGTGTTATTCCGTCACCCGTAGTCGGTTACGCGACGTCCCCCGGTACTCTCACCTACCCGCTTGTCTCGGTCGTTCCGACCCTTGCCTCGACGATCATGCAACTTTTATCCCAGTAGCAGCGGCACCGCGACCACCATCACCACCATCACCATCACCAGCACCACCAGCACCACCACCGCCACCACCTCCACTACCACCACTACCGCCACCAAAGACAAAACCCCTCTTTTTTTCTCGCACTCAATAGCATTCACCAAACTTGACCGAAAATTCTCCAATTGCAATCTTCATAATATAGAAAAATTGGAATTTTCACTGATTTTTAAACAAATTTATTCAAGTTTTTTGCGGCGATTAACGTAGTTGAGTGTAGTGTCCATTAGGGTTTTATTAGTGCGTGTAACTCTTGAAATATTAATTCTCTTTTCTTTTGATTCTGCGACGACTTTTGTCTATATGTCAGCCACGTTCTTCTCCGTCGAGAGCGGCGGACATACTAGCGAGCGAGGCGGCACCGAAGGCCTCCGGCTCGCGCGCTCTCTCTCTCTCTCTCTCTCTCTCTTTCACTCTCGGTCGCCACCGTGCTGATCCTGCGTGCTAAACGGCAGGCGCCTAGCCGCCTGTGCCGCCGCCGCCGCCGCCGCCGCCGCCGCCGCCGCCGCCGCCACTACCACTACCACTACCACTACCACCTCGAACGGCGCCACGACTACGACTTCGAGCTACCGCTCAGCACCGATACGGATCTGTCCAAGAGGGCACAGAGCTTCTAAACACGAATATTCCAATATTTCGCTGTTTTCAAACTCAATATTTCTCATTAAATTAATCAGTGCTGTAATGTAATAATTTTATTGAAACGAATAAACGAGGAAAGTGGCATCCGATAATGATAATAAAAGCTCAGGATTGTGTTGAAGAACGAAAAATTTTCCTAGGTACGAAGAAGAACGTCGGGTAGATGAGCAAAGAGGGAAGAGAGAGAGAGAGAGAGAGAGAGATATGTGCATACGAATTTGCGCGGCAGCTTACCGCCGGCCCGTTTCTCTACTACACCCAGTGTGGTACTGCATTCTGGATTTCGAATCCTCGCGATTGTGGAAACGCTGTTCTCGCACTACGTTTCGAAACACTGAAACTCGACTAAGCTCTATTTGAATTAGTCAAGCTTACTCGGTTTTTACTTTCTCGTGCCTCAGTAATAATTCCTCTTTCATTCGCCTCCTCGACTTTATATTATTATACGAGAAGTATTTGATAAACCAAAACATTCGTAATGCGAATTTAAAAAACTTGTAGAAGTATAAAACACCGATCGTATTGATAAGCAGATTTTTTATTTATATGGATATACATATTATTATTATTATTATTGAGGATAAAAGGTGTTGAAGCGTTTTGGTTTTTTTTTTCCACCGAATGCGGATTTCTCTTGGAGGATTTTCCAGTGGAAAATAAAAAGTGCAGAGTAAAACTGGGCCGGCCACTCGCGATCCCTTTTTCGCTTTGTCGAGTCCCTCGGGGCATTCGGTCTTGGCGTCAATGTGGTATATTTCCACCGAGAAGAGGGAAACCTCGTGGTCTCGGTCCGCACGAATCGAGTCTTATCGTCGTCGAGGCAGAAGTCCCGCCGCGTTGTATTGTCGTCTCCTCGCGATTCCCTCGCGACTCTCGGTGCGGAGTATCGAGAGTGTGAAAAAGGGAGGGGAGCGTGCAGCGAGACTCTTTGCTGATATCCCAAGCGGTACAGTCGTTGGCCGCTAAAGTAGCCGATTAATACAGTGATTGTCGTTGCAGTTACTCCGTCCGTATTTCCAATACCATTCGCAATGTAAAACCCATCGATGACCACACCGAGTGCGATGAATATTTTCCAAGCCCGCGAATTCCCATCGCTCCGAAAACAAATTTTTCTCTAGTTTTTTCGACGGTACATCGGTATGCTAGTGAAAAAAGGGGGAAAAAAAAATAAACGAGAAAGTAAATTTGCGCTTCGGGAATCTTTACCGTTAGATATTTTTCCAAGAGAGAAGCTCGAGTGAGTCACGGGAACTGAGGTTGCAGGAAAAGCTAATATACCGTTCGGTCTGAATGGAACGCTGCGGTAACTCCAAGTTGACGGGTTATCGTGAGCGCACTTTTCGAAAGGATATACACACGGTGTCTTGGAAAAACAAACTTTTGAGGGAAATAGGTAAACTTGGAAAGAACGCGAACGCGTTCCAAACATTGTAGTACATACAGGCACGTGGCGAATTAACGAGCACACGGTCCGAGCATCTCAATTACGATTTTTCGTATAATATGGAAATGTTGTTGTTGTTGTTGTTGTTTTTATCCCAGAGCACTTTTTTCTAAAATTTCGGACAATAAATAATCTTGAATGGGAAGGAATAAAATTGTGGCCGCAAACAAAGCTCTATCTACTCGAGAAAGGATGATCGATGTCCACACGGATCGGGTGGCACCGAGTGATTTTTATTTCCTCCAACCCACTCGCGGCCCCAAACATTGTCGCATTCACCGAGGTTCAACTTGTGTTACAATACTCCGTTGGCAAAACCTCACTCTGTATAAAAATATTGACAAAAAATTGAGAAAAATCCGGAGAATGGATAGATAGAGCCGGGTGTGTGTTGTCATGATAACCCAGAGTTTATATGTAACTCGAGTGGTGCGATGGTATTCCTTATGTGTAAACGGCGAGAACACACGGCTCAACTGTCACAGAGAGGTGGATGAAGAGACACAAGTGACACGTTCGGCACGAGAGCGACATGGCAAACATTCTCCAATATCTAATGTGTGTGGGTGATATTAGTTGGAGCTCTCGCACGGTCGCTAGTCGATAGCCAACCAACGACGGAGAAACATACAAGCCGAGAGGTCTACGGATATCCCGTCATCCGACTTCCCGCGGCTCAGTAGTCAATCTCCACGGAATATCACAAGCTCGTACAACCGCGAATTCAAGATCTTTGTGTCTACCGGTGGTCAACTTGCCTGCCAGAAATTCGTGTTACAAGTTTTAGTTATAGCGGAGAAACTTTAGTAACGAGTACACCAAGTTCATTTCAACAAAGTCAACTCTGTTATAGCGTTGACGGAAACTTTTGGCCTCGAAACGCTTATATAGCGTCGAAGGACCATCTTTGGTCGATTATCACACGATTATACTATAAGGGCGCTCGCCCTTATAGTATATCGAGGAAATTTGTTACGTTCATAGGGTGGTAAAGGAGGAAAGGGATCGAAGAATGACCTTTGCTTTGCTTCCTCTCTTCTCGCTGTGCACCAAGTAGTTGCCATTGTATTATATACATTTGCTCGGATCTCACGAGGAATCACATACAACACACGAGAGAAGGGAAACGCGTGGATATTGTTGCTACGAAAATAGAATGCCAACGGGGGAGAAAACTCGAGGAACTACGACACAATTTTAGTAACGACTTTCACTATATGCTTGTGCTTCTAAATGTATTCTTCGAGAAAAAATAATCCCTGGATAGACGACCTTTCGCTTTTAAGAAGGCACAATACAGAAAAGAGCCAAAAATTAATGTCCCTAATTAAATGGAAAATAAGAAATGATCGGCAATTTCTTATTTCCGCATTTCATTCGATTTTTTTCTTATGAAATGGTATATACCGAAAAGAGCTTTAGCGATACACTTGTAGCGATAGAGATATCGTATCGGTTAAATGAAAGAGCAAGGTGTGGAACGCATATATAAGCTGTAGCTATTTTTGTGCGTGACGAAGAGTGTCCGTCTTTATTGAAGAACCTCATTCTCGTTTCTCGTTTCATCGGCATTACCGAAGGCTGAACAAATGACAGAGTGGTCAGTGACGCGGCCCGGTCTCTCGTCTCTCGTCGCTCGTTGCTCGCTGGTAATCCGATGCGATAGGTCATGGAATTGTACTCTCTGCAGTCAAAAAGTTGAGAGAGTGGGATGGGGGGCGGCGACCGGTGGCGGTGGTATACGTAGTAGATAGTACGTCGAACGTCGTAGTATGTACGTAGTACGCTCGGCACGCGATTAAGACTATGAGCCTCCCTCGCCTCACTCTGATTTCTCGTGGGAATTCTTGTCGCGAGACGGGATTCCATTCGTTCCAGAGCCCGTTACCACCGCCGCCGCCGCCGCCGCCGCCGCCGCCGCCGCCGCCGCCACCACCACCACCACCCTCCTCTCTCTCTTTCGTCTTCCCTCTTCTCCTCAACCTCAAAACCCTTTCAATTTCTTCGATATCTCGAATCGTTGTAGATTAAGATCTGTTTTCGTGAGAATATTTTTTTGTTAAATCTCACAAGAGGCAAAAATTGTCCAACAAGTAGTCGCATGTAACGTCATTCGCTTCTCTGGATTCTACATTTTTTCAAAGAATTATTTTAAGAATTTTTGACCCATGACGTTGAATAGCGCGTGAGTCTCGAACTAACATTGAAGAATGCAGCGTGTTTGAACGATTTTGTGAAGAATCTCAAAGCCACCGGAAACGAATTCATTTACGAAGGAAAGGGAAAAGCGCAGAAATGAGAGAGGAACGCGAATAGAAAAGATCGGAGGGTGAGTTTGTGGAGAGGTTTCAATATGGCTGTACACGCGAATCGGTATTTCACAGCGATTTACTCTTCATCCGACTCATCGATGGCTGCTATTTGTACCGGTACAGCTGTGGGTTTGTCGTCCCTCTACCAGCCAACCAGTCGACGTACCTCCGAGCTACTGGCACCACCCGACGACAATTCAACATCTCGATAGCTATCCTATTCGGAAAACGCCGACGTACATTCTACCTACCACCATCGAGGGCGACCAGATTTCTTTGCACCTTCTTTTTCAATCTGGTCCCAATATCTGTTGGCCGACCTGCTGCTGGATGATAATATTATTCAACTTCGACATGTTTGTAAAGATATTTTATTCAATCGAAGATCTTGTTTTACCGAATCAATTATCGAAACGATATGCCGTTATGTTTTATACATTTATTGAGTTTTTTTCTGTAAAACAAAAAAAAACGTTGAGTTGGGTGTTTGTGAATGCGTACATGTGGGAGTATAATATAGGAAGAGAAAACGAGAACGGAAGACAAAAGAGCGGAGGAAAAGGCATCTCTATTTTCGCCTCGTCCAACCCGAACCACCGGTTTACTCGTTAATATGCATTAGTATACAGAGCGGTGGTGGTGGTGGTGGCGGTGGCGGCGGTGGCGGCGGCGGCGGCGGCGGCGGTGAGCGCGCTGTGTTCCGACAGTTTATAAGCGAAAACACCCTAGCGAGACGCGCAAATGCACGAGGACGAAGAAAAAAGATGCGAAACAGATAGCGAACAAAATATTGCAACGTTATTATATCAACGGGTTAGTTTGCTTGTAGGTAGATACACGCGCTCAATCCTCATTCTTTTTATAATTCTCATTTTTTCTGCTTGGTTTGTCAAGGAGGTCCTATACGAATGAAAAAAAGTGATGAGTGCGACCGCTCTCGTGTCTCAAGGGAATAACCTCAATGTGACTGGCTATATGGATAAATGCGGGAAAAAGAAAATACGGAAAATGAGCATTTTGGGCTTACAAGGAGGACAAAAACTATCATTCCGTCGTGTATTATAATAGAAAAAATAGATTTTAAACAAAGTAAATAAGTCGAAGCGGAAAAAAATATGAGCGTATTTGAAGAGAAAGCATGTCAAGTTTGATTGCATCATACGTGACTTGGATTGTGGTGGTACGGCAACATACTGGCCGTAGGCGCACATTGTGCGGCGGTTCATTTCAAGTGCGAGACGAAACAGAGCGACGAGGACTCGGCGCGTCAGATACATGTGGAATTTCGGGCGTTTCGGGATAAGCCGTCTCTTTCCCTGCAATGTCTGTTGCTCGTTACGAGCGCCAGCTTGGTACACATCACAATGATGCGCCTCGTGGATATCCCGATGTACAGCCTAGAACTCCGGCTTCCCTCCAGTTAACACACCCCACACAGTAATTTTACATCCCCGTTGTAGCTTGGAACTCCAAGTTCCCACTAGAGTCTCTTGCACAGTTAGACCCTCGCAACACATTGTACGAGCAATGCTGTTCAACACTCGCGGCGTAGAGATTCCGGTGTGCCAGAGGGAAAGACAGAGATACTTGGGGCGTGGGCGCGTATTAACTTTTCCACTTGTCGGCGCTTCTGGATACCACCGAGGGGGGATAAAAAAAAGGCAGAGTCGAAAAGAAAGTGAGAATAAGACACGTGGAGAGAAATCCTACGGGTACAAGAAGAGTACGTGAGGATTGCGACGTCGGCAGGAAGAGACTATGTTCGACAGCTATAATCCATGTAGAGTGCGGAGACGTGGAAAGAGCGAATAATACGCATAATAGAGAGAGAGAGAGAGAGAGAGAGAGACGCTTTGCGCGTCTTGTATTCTCTCGTCGTTGTGCTTTTGCCTAGCTGCGGTACATTACATTAGCTCTGGTGCACGTGCTGATGGGTATAAAGCACTATTGTACAAGGTCTACGCGTGTGTAGATTATTCATGTAAGTGAGGGGAAAACACAAACGAGAGGCGTCAGACCTAATTTCTATAGGTGTCACACATCCAACTGGCAGTGTACAATTGTTACGTGTTTCGAGCTTGAAAAGCATCGGAGTGACATTATAAGGCACTGGGTACGGTCGTTGTTGTTCACTCACTGCCTGAATACTTGGGCTTGGAATAGACAAGAACCGCCTTCGACTCAAGGAGATGATGTCGAAATGATACATTTTACGCAATATCACATCGAGCCTCTTCCGAAATTTCACAGAATCCGGATTAATCTTCATACCGATTGTATTTGAATAATTTAATGTGGGGGGATATTCGTGTTTCGAAGCAAGTGAACGGATAATTACAAAGTAGTCATTGCCGGTGGCGCAACATCGAGCGGGGAGAATTTGACGATTGGTGATGAAGATGAGAGTAGTAGTGGATGCGGCCCCCTCCCGGTTCGACTTGTCACATTGGTCCCCCCTATCACGTGTTTTCGGTTCCCATTTGCCACCCGCTATCTCAACGTTTCCATTGGCAACAACAATACCTATATAGGTCAGTGAAGGCGGTTCTGCGGATAATTGTGGAATTTTATTGCGAGAGTCGGTGACGGCACGGGTGGGTTTCTATCTTTATGGGATATCGTGGACGAATCGTCGGGCCTCAACCGAGCGTTTGGCTCTTCACAACGAAATCCCGTACTCGATTATACGCGTACAACCCTCCGGGATTCGTATGGTACGCTGGTTGTACACCCTTGGCGTATAATGGGACTTTGGGCCTCGTTCGCTCGGTCCTTCACTCGCGTCTATATAATCCTGAGGAAAGCACGCAATCTCCCAAAAGGCGCTCGTATACCCGAGGCCCTCGCTACTACGCAGTTCCAACTGATTGCCAGAGAGACACGTACACAAAATACCATGCTTCTTTGTTTGTTTCGAGGATCATTTGGAAAAGATCTCACCCGGAAAGCACTTTATTCTCCTTTTCCCTCAACTCTCATCCCTCATGTCTCACTCACAAGCGGACGCTCGTCCGCTAGAATCCTCGCGGACACTGCGTATTTTACTTATTTCATGGGACTGAGATAAATTTCGTCGGAAAGATCGTTTGCGCGAAATACGAGAGTTATATTTATCGTTGAGGTCACGATTGGACTCGGATAAATTCCTCGTGAATTGAGGAAAGACAGGCCTTCCTCGACATTTACGCGTTACACGCTTGGTGAGCAAACCCCAATTACCGAGTTTATTTCACGTATCGAGTACCGACAGGCACGGTAAACGCGTATTCCAGCCAGATTAACACTCACCCAACGATACGAGGAAAACTCGGAAATTTTCACCCACGCAACGTCTACCCCGTCTCATCGCGCAATGCCTATTTTTCTTTTCTCTCATTTAACCGATAATAATAATAACGTTTATCCTCGATAGAATGGGGGCGATAGATCGACGTCGTTGATGTGTAAATAATGATACGGGGAGAGAATTTTGAAATCTTTTCATGCGGGATAATGGCGAACGAAGAATTTACGAGATGTTCCCTCTGCCGGACACACGATAGACCGGCGACGTTTAAACGTTCAAACGTTTCAACACGCCCCGGCGAAGGCAACGGTTCCGTATAGCAAGATTCCGCCTTTGGCTAGCCGAATTCTCGGATGAGAAACGGCTGCCAGTGAATATTCATGAGAGAGTACCAACTTGACGAGGCTGACAAAGTTGCGCGATCATTTACAAGCCTCTGCACTACGATGCGCCCAAGGATATGGACGAACGAGATAGGAGGAAGCTCTAGAGGAACCACTGGATGGCTTTTCACCACGACGCATGAACAAATTTTCATCTCTACCGTCTAGTTTCTCCAGCTACTCTCGAAATACTCTCCACGCGCTGCCAGTTTCTCTTGTCATTCTCGAGCACTTTCGGCTTTATGGCTTAGCCTACGATTCGAAACTACATGTCTTTCGGGAAACTTTTCACGCGACAAAATTAAGTGGACCAATTAAAATTTAATTATCGTAACAGAATTAACGTACCGTAGCTGTACCAATGATGGAGAGAATCGTTGGAAAAAAAAAAAAAAAAAAAAAAGCACGAACGCGATGGAAAAAATGGCAGAGACGAGTGAAAATCATGTAACTCGCGCATTTGAAAGCGCACTCGCATAACTTTCGAGCTCTCGTCTAGTCGACCCTAATGAATATGCATTTATACACGAAATCCTAGCTTTTCGTCCTACGATCAAGTGCCCACGTACACTCCGACTATATGCACGAGAGATTCCGAAAATTCTTCGCATCGCGAGCTAATAACCATAATAATTATTAACCCGATATGTACAATAGCTGGTAAAAAAAAAATAGATTTCAGAATACATCGGCTTAGAGAACTCGTAGCTCGTCTCTCTTACTCGAGAACAGAGTGCTTGGGTGGCAAAAATACCACTGCCGACAAAAATGACAATAAATTTTAAGTATTCTATATCGAAAGTTTGCGGAACATATATTGGCTGAGCCAGTCACGTCGATAAAGTTGTCGTGCTCGATAATTATCGAGGAGACGCGACACGCGTTGAAAGTTTCTTGGTTTTTCAAATAGGCGAGACAAACTTTGGTTTGTCTTTTTTTGTTTTTTGTTTTCCCCCTTTTCTTAGAGACTCGGCGGCGACACCTCAGGCACGTGATCGACAAGTACAAAGCTGAGTCTAAGGAGGCGAAAATTCGTCGTCTATTTGGGGCTTTCGCGAATTCGTGTAATGCTCGAGGTGGATTTTCGGGAAAAGGTTGTACGAGGAGCGAGCACGTTACGCGCGGCTTATGTGTCTCGTCTCGTACCGTCGTGGAAAATGTTTTCACAAAAGTTTATTGGCTACTCGATTCCCCCGGTCCATTCTGCAATCGCGACACGTAGAATTAGGACTCTTTGATTTCGTCTGGAATGAGCCGACAGTTCTAGACCGTCGGCTCGTGGCTTGAATTGTCGCGCCAACTATATCGTTTGGGAATTTCACGGGTAACAACCCCACAACTCCCAAACTTTCAATTGCTTTGCCATTGTAGCTTTGGTTTTTTTTTTTTTTTTTCGTCGATGGCCAAAACGTGCTGGAATTGTCACGAGTGTCCAGGGTCTCGTACGGAAGAGACGTTGACCGTCGGTGCGGAATATCGGGAAAGTTTGTCCAATTAAATTTCGTCACGTCAACCGAGACTCTATTTTTCAAGTGTTTAATTCAAATGTGGCTGTGAATTATTTTGTAGCGCTCGGTGAATAAGCGAGATTCACGCCACTCCCACCACCACCACCACCACCTCTGTCACCGATTAATCGTATGAATAACATTCACTAAAAAAAAAGCATCATTGCCAAAAACGAGCGTCAGTGTGGAAACGGCAATAACTGCATCGTTTTCCCAATATCTATTACACGGTACTGCACCAACATCTAGAACGATGCAATCGATGTCGCGCGCCTTATAACCGTCCGCACACTTTTGCCTTGGTGGTTGCTGTAACACATAGAGAGAGTCTGTCGCGTGTCTTATGAATAAAATATATCGGTTCGACGGTCCGAACTAAACGAGAAGGAACGTCTTCGTGGTCGTTTCTCGTTCGTTTCGTTTATTCATAACCTATTGTAGAATATCGTGTACATGTATTAGGTATTGCAAGTACAGAAAACTGATAGCAGCATGGAAATTTGTAATTTTAGTTGAAACGAGAAAAGAAGAGAGGTTCGGTAACGAAAGGACGATCCGGACAAGTTATCCCGAGGCAACGAGTGAGCAAGCAGGCGTTGCGTCAACGCGGATTCCAACGAGCGAGCGTTCCAATTACACCGGACAGGTAGGTACGGAGAAACACCGCCGTCGAATCTCTCCTCTCTGAATTCACTCGTATGTTTTTGCTCTATATCGAAGCGGAGAACACGAACGAGTGACTACACTCGATATGTCGCGTTCCAACGGAGCGTCTACTGTGTCAGGGAATGCATCTCCTGAAATCACGACTATTCGACGAGCTACCTCGTGTGTCCTTTATATTTACATCGGCATCCCTATGAATAATTCCTTTGGCATTAGAACGTGCAGCCCACTGTGCTTTATAGTTGTGCCATGTATGTCGTATGAGTGAAGTTAATTGCCGCATTGCCGCTCCTCGACTTACCACAATACTTTGCCACTAAATTCTCCATTGATTATGCAAATAAATGACTCTTGACCCAAAACCTCGAAAAAGAATGATCTTTCGGAGCGGTCCAATGATATATTTGAAAAATAGTATCCAGCTTGAATGGTTAGATCCGTTTGAAGGATGTCGATACTCGTGTCCAACGAGGGTCTGGCATCGTATTGGCGGAGGGTCGTGGAAGACGTTGGAGGATCAGCCAGCAGTTCGGCGGATAATATGTAGCTCCGAGATATTTTCAGAGCGGTAAAAATGTTGAGCCACGAGGAGTATCGTACGATTTGGCATAGAGGCCTCGATGGACGAGAGGAGGCTAGAGCGAAGAGTGCGTAACGCGAATGCCAGAGGCAAGAGGAATTTGAAACTGGCCGCGTGCGACAGTGATCGACAGTCCTGCGGATCGACCCCTTCGATATGGACCTACACAATTTTCTCTTGCTTTTTTTTTTCCCCCTTTTTTCATACATATATATGTATACGTAACGCGCATAGTTTCCTTCATCCTTCACCCTACCGAACGAGAATGGGGGGGGGGACAAGTACGGCGATCGATCGCTTCGCCAAGCACGAGCTACAACGTTTGTGCACGCTGCTGATGTTCCGCTCGTGCCGATGTCGAGCTGGCTCGAATAAACCGTTCTCAAAGTTAACATCTGCTCCGCGAGTTCCTACCGAGCTTTGTTGCAGATGAGATCAGCCTCGAGGTGATAAACCCCCTCTAAGCTCCGTTCATCACTCGGGAGATTAGGAGTCTGGTATTCATTTGCACTCTGTGAGCACCAGCTGAGGCTGAAGGGCACTTCCAATCTGAACAAAAAAAAAAAAAAAAAATGAAGCATATTCGGAAAAAAATTAACGCGATTTACAACGACCCAGCTATGACCAATTTTTCGTAGAAATCAAATGTATTTTTTCATTGATCCTTTCATTGATTTTCAAGCGATAAATGTATAACCCGAGTTTTTATTTATCACGGGATTTAATTGCCAGTAGAAAAAATCCGTTTGCAGGTATTATTCGGTGGCGTCTTGACCGTTCTTTGATAAATTTTAGTTCAACGTCTCTATCCTCCATTGGCCGCCAACGATTAATCAAATATCGGAGTAATATGCCAAAAGTAACTTATGTAGACAGCGTTAACCACCAATTTCTCAGAGTCGATTCTGATATATATATAAATATATATATATATATATATATATATATATAGAGAATGCGTATACCGCGGAAAACTTGGAGGCAGCAGTTCCCGGTTCGCGCTTGGGTAAAGCTGGGTCGCGGTGCTATCGATCTCCGCCCACCTGGAGACCTCCGCTCTACACAGGCTCTGCACCCCTGATGCCGCCGGTGCCGGTGCTGCTGCTGCTGCTGTTGCTGCTACTACGAGCACTGTCGATGGTGGCTGTTTCGCAGGAAAGGCTAGGGTCTCTTCGAAGCAGACTCTATAGCTCTTCTACCGTCGTCCTATAGCCGAGAGACCGAGAGAGTCAAGGGACAAGGATACACAAGGGGACATCCAGGAGTTGGCGGAAGAAAATTATAGTAGTGCACAGTAGCATAAATGGAGACGCTGTCGTCGAAAAATGACAAAGAAAGGACGACGTTGTTTAATATCAAGACCGGGATAACGAGGGAGAGGGGACAAGGACAAAAGAAGAAGGAAAAAAAAAGCAAGATAGAAATGGAAAACACAGATAAAAGACAATGACAGTGGGCCAGAGAATCGAGAGTAACCGCAGGAAGGAGTGAGCGTAAGAAAGAAGAAGCAGGCATGCGTGATGCGAGGTAATACTAGACCGAGAAAACCGACAGACCCCCACACGGTGTGACCCCGACATCTCACGTTTTGCATTATTGCACGTACGTTTAATTCGCATCGTTAAATATGCATCAACAGTTCTGCCTGTGCCATGTATCCCGCATGTATTTTTCATCCACAAGTACATACAGAGACTGCAGTTATTAACTCAATATTATGAACTTTGAAATTTTACATTTCCATGGGTCAACGAAGATTTTATGCAATCAATTTTTTTTGACGATCTCCAAGATGACCGAATAATCAAGTTTGAATTTTTTTAAATTTGTATACATATATATATATACACAAAATAGAGTGTATTTACATGCGGATTTCATAGATATATTCGAGCCTGAGACGATACTTGTAGCTTGTTACGCGGCGGCGCGCATATTCCTCTAAACCGACAAGAAACTCGAAATGTCATAAAGGGAGTTTCCAGAGGTTGTGACTGTTGACACTTGATCCTTTGACGATGGAGGTTCGGTTGAAGGGCTTGGTAAAGGAACGGAGTTGATTGAGGATCGAAGGTATTTCGCGAGAAATTTCAACTCCCGCTCAGCCGATTGCCGTGTGCTCGCTCGGATGTACGTTACAATTAGCGCTAGTCTCGCGCGTTACGCGAGTACGTAAGTGATATAGTGCATTAGCGTGTTTCTAATGGAGAGAGGTAGCAGCGAGATGCGCGGGACTCGAAACCCGGTAATCCGTCTAACGAACATCTTTCGAGAGCCTCAAAGAGTATATCTCGGGATGTCGTATTGATAATCGGTAAAAAGTTGGCCTTTTTGGTGACTTTTGTCGTCTGTTTGGTCAACGGTTCACCGATTCAACCATAATCGAAGCGATAAAATAATTACTCGACGAGCACCAATTGTACAATACACAAATGCTTGGAAGGCAAGTTTTTTTTTTTTTTTTTTTTTTTTTTTAACTACGAAAGCTCGCTGTACCGCAAAAGTGGCAGGCAAAGTCCGGACTTGCGATGGAAAGAGTCAACGGGAGGAGAAGAATTTGAAGAGAAGAAGGTCGTTTCGTTCTTTTCAAGTGTACTCGCTATAAAGCCGAGAGATTTCGGACAAAGCGTCCCGGTACAACGACGAAAGCTCAGGCCGTACGGCATTCATTAAGCTCGCGAGGGGTCGCGAGGGTCGAGAGAGGGGAAGCTCTGCCCGAAGCGCGTACCCTAAGAACAAAAGCTTGATTCCTTGGCCCGGGAGGGAGGGAGAGAGAGAGAGAGAGTTTTCCAGCCACGAATCCCCGAGACTCACCCCCCTCGTTTTTACACATTTCCGCTTCGTATCAACGATCCATAGCTTCCGTAGGATAAACCAACGTCTCGCGGGTAGCAACGATTCGCAATCAGGAAATTTGTAAATCTATTTCCCGGAGATTTGTAGACGACTTCCGAGGACTTTGAATGTTATTATATAGAACGTTATACCAAGATGACAAGTGATACAAGGGGTAATTGATGGTGGTGAAAATATGTGAGTGAATAGAAATGTCTAGGGCGAGAAAATGTGTGGCTATAGAGCGAAGGGTACGCGTGTATATATCGGGGCGACACAACGGTACGATTATTATAGTGAGCATACGTTTGTGGCGTGACGTGGCCGATGGCGATAACGTAACTGACGTGCACTCACAAGGCGTACGAAAGAGTTGGCTTGTAGAGTTGAGAATCGCGCGGCTAGTCGGATGTGCGAGTGCACGCGATCGCGATTAATCGCAAAAGATCGATACCAAAAGCGAGTGAACACTGCGTTTCTCTCTGCCTCTCTGTCGCAACGTTAAACCGCTCGCACTCAAATCGCACCACTGTAATCGCTGGTAAATCGAGCTTGCGAAGATTCCGGGCCGATGCTAAAATCATGGAAAACCACGCGGCGTACGTGGGAAACCATCGAAGCGGAAAGAGCGAAGGAGGATAGTTTTTTGAATTTTATTGGAATGGACGATAGCGGCACGGGTGTCGAAAGACGGAACGCTCGAGGAAAAGATGGAGGAGATTGAGCAGTGGAAGCAAGGGGAGGGGCTTTTGGAAAGGACGGATAAAGAACAAGTGGCGAACGAAAGGACGATCGCTGCGAGCTCGAGAGAGAGAAAGAACATAAAGCTGGGGGGCTCCTATTTGATGGTGCAAGAGAGAAGCAAGTTCGGTGGGGAGAGGAGGGGGTTGTGTGGCCTCTACTTGCTCGGTCAACTGAGAATTACGAGAAACTATCACGACAGCGCCAGGAGCACTATTTCCAAAGGATTTCAATTGGCAAGGACGACGACTAAGAGCGAGACCGAGTTAAAGAGTCGGATATGACCTGGAGAAGAGCACTCTTGCGAATTGGAACGCATCGAATAAATTTGATAAAAGTTTTACGTTGCTTTATGCCCTCTATCCACACTATCTTTCACTCTTTTTTTTCACTCTCAATTTCATTTATATCTCCCACCTAAAAAACCTAAAAACTTGTTACTCGAGAAACCAAGCGTGTCGCAAAGTCTCTTGCTTTCAATCTTTTTCCATTATCGCGCATTTTTTACTATACTCTTATCTACAAGAGCTTTCCTCGTGTACGTATCACCGCGTCGTGGAGAAGAATTATTTGAAATGTCATACAGAATGGATGCGACGAATAGTGAAACACACAAATGTAAAGAGGCCTTTTTGCAGAAGCAACCTCACGCATAGAATGTATTTAACATTGCGGCTGTAAAAGTGGAAACGCAACGCGGTATATAACACGTACATTGGAGTGTGTGTTCTCGGAGGAACATAAACCGAGCGCGCTGTGTTCTTCGGATACTTGTGCACGCGTATTGCGCTCGCTCGAAATGAGAAACAAGCGAGGTTCAAACACACAGTTTCGCTCGCGTGAGACCTCGCGAATAACCCTCTGCGAGATTTAATGGAGCGTACACGTTATACAGAGATGAGAATCTTTCGATAGTTTGGCGAACGAGTAACAGCCAAAGGGGCGGAGGGGGGTGGAAACGGCTTACCAAGGCAAAAGGGCACGAAGAGTCAGAGGCGAGCTAATAACTAATGCATAATAATAAGCCTTCGGGGATTATACTTTATACATGATTGATTCTATCTCATCGTAAGTACAAGCTTTTTCTTCTAACCACAATATTCTCGTTCATTTTTTTTTTTTCTTTTTTTTTTTCTCTTTTTTTTTCGCTCTCCAGAGGGAAATAAAAATGAATAAAGGGAGTTTGGATGAAAACGTGACGCTGCTGAGCAATCGAGAAATGTACGTAGCCAATTCGTGCGCAGTTTCAAAAGAAGTTGCGGCTTTCGAACCATTTTTTCTTTTTTTTTTTTTTTTTTTTTACTTTATTCTTTTTGTTGTATTTCATTTCTTCCGCTTATTTTCACTCTCGCGATATTCTCAGGCAACATGTTGAATATCAACTAGACAGACACCAAAAACTAGTCCTGAGAAATTTATTCAAGCGGAATGGCGGAGCGAGAGCTCTTTATCGGCAAACCGAACAGAGCCCCATAGTTATTGGCCACTCGAAAAACAATTGGCGGAGACATCTTGGAAATAGTAAGAGTAGCGGAGAGTAGTCGAGAGACAACCGACCGTAGTTCATTTTCCAAAAACAATGTATATTCCATAAATGTTTTGGACGGTTCTTTGGACTCTTCAACGCTTACCTCTATTTTCATTGCTATTCCACGTGGATTTTTTTTTCTTTTTTTTTTTTTCGCGATTCGACAGCCAGGTCGATGTTTCGCGAATATTTCATTCGAGTAATTTCCATTGCAAAGCCAAAAGCCAGAGACACGAGTGAGTGCTTTATCCTCAATCGCGATTGGATAGTGGTGCGGGTGAGGGGGCTGTGCAGAGAACAGACACGATCGCGTTGAGAGCATTAGAGCCCCGACCTACCTACGGATCGAGAAAAAGAAATGAGCCTGCGACGCTTTCCATTGAAACGAGATGCAATTGAGAAAGGAAACGACGAATTGAAAGATACGCTATGGTGAAAAAGCATCGATTAAATTCACAATGAAAAATGCAGCACAAAGCGTCGAGGAAAAAACTACGTTTTTTTTTTTCTTTTCTTTTTTCTTAATTCAGGGTAATAAAAATATATTTGTATGCATCGATAGAAAATTTGTATGATAAAACGAGGGAATGTAAAATATTACTACGAAGAAAATACAGATAAACTTGCACATATTTTATAGAAATTAGTATTTCTAAATAATTCACTGTTTCTACATGTTTAATAAATATCGATTCCTGTAGTTTTTTTTTGGTATCCAATGACACGGAGGTCGGTTCGCGTGACGACGATATCGCGTAGTGAACGATCATTGGTACTCGAAATGTGTGTGGCGCACTTTCCACTCATTAACCGATCGATCGGTGCAGTGGCGACAATTCGTGCATAGTAAGAGTTTCGCGAGAGAAAAGATTAAAGTGCCGTAACACGTACGCTCGTATAAAGACAGTGAGGTTAGAAGCGAGGAAACCGGAAGCCGGTTTGTCACGAGTTCGCCCACAGTGCCCATAACGACCCAAACACACTTGGCGTCGCCTCGGATATTCACAGGTCACATCGTGTACAAAGCTCTCACCGTGTTGCAACAAATTCCAGGTTCGCACCTCATAAATTCATGGGCTTTCGAATACCGCAACTATCGCGTATATAGCGTCGTTTACAATGGTGGCGGAATCCTAAAGTGAATTACAAGAAATTCCATTGGACCATTGAAATAGTACCTTTCCTATTTTATGTGTTATACGTATAATAAATCCTTGTCAATAAATTGCGATTATAAAATCGCAACTTTACTATTCAATTTTGTTCTACAATCGATTGTCGTATTGCGACGATAAATACACAATAAATATCAAGTGTCAAATGTAATATCTTTGAATAAAAAGAAATAAGGGACATTGGGAGATTGGTTTGGAGTGTAGAGGAACGATAAATTCGCTAATACAGAGGACGTACCTGTGGTGCGGCTGACTACTTTCGGGCTATGACTACTTGGCCTCCATTTGGCCGTACATTAACGAGAAAGCGGCCTGGTGCACGGCCGGCAATGAAGAGCGTTTCGCAATGGTCGTGATCGTGGTGGACCAGCGAGCGGCGCGTTCACCGACACACAGTGCCAGTAATAGTCCTGAGTGAGCGTTCGTTCTCTCGGCAATGTCCGAGTTTACCGGACCATAGAGATAGTTGAAAACTGGAAACGGTATCCAGATGCGCGTCCGTGGCACGAGCTTGCGTATTCCCTCTTGGCATATTTATCGGATGAATTGAAGCGAGCAGGCGTAGCGATAGGCTCGAGGAGAACGAGCTCTTTCGATAAAACGCCTCTGGCGGTCGAGCGATAAGTGATGCGATCAATCGCCACCGCGGCTATCGAATATCCCGCGATTATGAAGGACCTCACGATATATAGCATTTTATTGTATCTACGGACGATGCGTGGAACAACATAACACGTCGCACGGGAACCTCCTGGAAGCACTCGGTGTATGTCTGTGCGTGTATAGATTTGTACAGGTGAAGGGCGGCACGACTTATAGCAATGAGAATAGAACACCGCACCCTCCTTTCGCCTTCCATAAACGCCATCTTCATATGTCGATGATCAGGGCGAGAAAGAATCAACGGTTCAAACGATTTCAAAATTTCAAACGGAGATTCCAAGAAGACAGATCCCAATTAAATTCTACTATCACTAATGTTTCGTGAACAAATTCCATTTACTTGAAAAAGAAGAAAACTCACAAAAATGGCTTTTTAAAAATTACATTTTTTTACAATTTCAAAAATATTTAATCCAAGAGATTATCAACAGAGCAATATACGAACGTGCACATACGATAGATTTTTATTTAATGATCCACGACAATTTCTGGTCTCTGTTACGAATACTTCAAGTACATCACATATACAAAAATAATATAGACTCGATATAAAACGAAGGGTCGAAAAAAAAAAAAAAAAAAAAAAAAAAAAAAGTGGTAACAACCATTAATCGGTATGTTGTTTTGGATTTGCTTACATTTTTGTAGGCTGTTTGGGCATCGTCATGGCGTTGTTGAGTTCTAAGATCTGAAAGCAAAACAAAAGTATTTGAATTATTAATTTATTTTCTTTTATAGTTGACGCTTTTTTTACTTTTTATTTTATTTCCGTTAATATTTGTGTGAAAAAAGAAAAAATGAAGTTGAATAAAATATAGAGTGTTTCGGAGGGTGGGTGGTTTTTTATAGGATGGTTGGCATCCGACATTTCACGCGAGACAGTTTGATCGTGCGGGAAGCAAAGAAATCGGTTTATGTCGAGAGGTATAGGAGGTCCCAACGACGATGCTCTTGGTAATCCAGGGACGCGGAAACGTGAAAAGAAGATGAGCGACGAGGGAAAGCGCCAAGCCGCAGTGAGAGAGAGAGAGAGAGAGAGAGAGAGAGGTTATAGAAAACGAGGCCACGAACACAGAAACCCTCTGGAGCTTTCGTGAGCATTATAATCTTGATACACGTTTTTTACACGCGAACTCGTTGAGAAATCTTAACTTATTTACCAGACTGCATTACTACAAAAGCTTCTTCTTCATTAAAACCGCTTGTTACACTATCCAATATGATGTAGATAAAATCGATTGAACGCGGTAGAAGACTCGGCAACGATGACTCGGCTTTCTGCTTTCGTAGATTAATAAAAATGCTGAATTTTTCATTCCCTCCGGAAGCGTGGGAGGGCCATTCGCGATACAGTACAAATACACAATAATCTCGGGGCCAGTTTTGCCCTCGACCTTACCTCCCCCCATCGCGGTTATCTACCTTCGGTTATGAAAGAAAATCCCGATATCGTAAAATCGTGCTCGACGAAATAGCCCTTGAGGCTCTTTCTCGTCCACTGCCCACGAGACCACCTTCTTCCTCACCTCTCATGATGCCTCTTCACCCTCTCTTCCTCTCTTCATTGTGCCAAACTTTAAGGACAAACACCCGCGCGATAAGGGAGCAATCCCAAGTGCTTCGAGTGTAAGGAGTGAAAAAGAAGTGTCTCTCTCGCGGAATCGATCGAACGAAAGGAGAAGGCCCCACACTCCTTCTCACCCCACGGTAAACTGCTTACATTCTCCGGGAAACGGAAAAAGGACAAAAAGTACAAGGGAACGAGAGTTACGAGGGAAAGGGAACAATAGAAACAAGTGGCAACGGAAAAATAAAGAAAATGAGATAAGATATGGGTTCGCTTATTCACAATGGACATTGGCGTTTG
The DNA here is from genome assembly GCA_947507545.1 of Clistopyga incitator. NCBI lineage: Eukaryota > Metazoa > Arthropoda > Insecta > Hymenoptera > Ichneumonidae > Clistopyga > Clistopyga incitator. The sequence goes on from OX382180.1 coordinate 120,999, forward strand.
CGAGAAATTCCAATTATATATAAAAATGGAAAGATGATCCACCGAGCGGGGATTCAAGTGGAACGCTATAATCACCGGATATCGGATTAAAATGGTAATTGATACCCCGAGGATCTTCCCCCCGTCATAATATTTCCTCCGTCGCTTATCTATCTTTCCCTACTCTTCTCCATATATATATATATATTATAGTCCTCTTTATCTTCCATTTTGGATTACAAGTGCCCCTTCCGTCTTTGTGAGAGTAGCCGGCGCCAGCAGCTTTTCCCATCGCGTTAAAGCTCTACACTTGCCCTCGGCACACAAACACATATTATTTCGAGCGCAGTTCACCCGCTTACACTGGCTTACACTTTTCACTGTCATACCCTCATTCCGGCGAAGTTGCTTCCTTCACGCTCGCCCAACCTAATACCACCACCGACCAAGCGGCAGATCCCAAATGCCTTCAGCATCCTCTCCACTCTCAATTTGCATATTACAACATTGGTATAAATTTAGTTAACAAGTTTCCACGGGGTTGTTCTACACCGCGGCGCATCACGCGAACCGGAGAACGTTTTAATGGTTGGCGCTTCTGCGTTCCTACCTCCAACTGCATTTCCCTTCTATATCTCGTGTGTGCGCGCCGGCACGTTGTTGATTTCAGTTTCGATGCACGCTTCTCTACTTCCTACGACCATCCTCGAACCAATAAAGTCTTAGTTACGAACCAAACGAGTTCGCTATTTCTTGCAATCATTAATTTCCATGTCGGAGTGTGGAATCAAACCAAGTTTCACAGCAAATTCTATTCACGGTAATTTAAAGTCGCTAAGTAACTAACTCGTCTCTACGAAACGATTCTCAACGGGAATTTAAAAACTTTTAATTTGTATCCTGATATTTCATTACTATTCTTTTGGTGATGGCGTACAAGCGTGAACCTCGATTTATTTGTATATATTTTTTGTTTTGATTCTCAACTTTTCTAATGCCGAAATATAAAAAAATTGCCGATATGTAACGATCTCATAGCTTCATGGAAATGTTTGCTATGCATTTTTCTTCGGAAAGTCAACGCATCTTTATAACTTTTCAACTACTCAAGGGCCAACTTTACTCGGTACTATCTTTACGATTCGTCAGTACCAGCGCATCGCTCACCGTGGACTCGAAATCTTAGGTAAAAGGTTCATAAGAGTCTCGAGAATCCGCGAAAGTCCGGTTTCTATTCGATAAGTTTCTCACTTAGAGGTTTATAACGAGAATTTCGGCGCCATTGGAGCAGCTTCGCTACAGTCGCTGGCCGCAGTTTCTCTACCATTGGGAGATCGCCGCAGTCTCTTATCAGCAAGCTCGAATCGTCTTCTCTCTTTTTCACTGCTTTTTCCACTTTTGCCATTGCTGCAATGTTAGCGGTGTTGGTCCATCGCTCGAGCCATCGGCTCTAGTACCGCCGCGATGCTACCGTACTCCCAAGTATCCTCCAAAACTTTTTCCTTCCTCCTCCGCCGCACTCTTCTCTTCTCTTCTTCTCCATAGTTTTGTCCGTTACAATTTGGCCGGGAACTGGAATATCGGCGAGCTGCGACGTTCCCGGCCATGACCGCGTTACGAACCGCAGTCTCTCTCTCTCTCTCAACAGTTGGCGTTGCAGTACCGAGAGTCAGAGCGAGAGACTATAGCAGTTCGGAGATTCCATAGCCACTGTTGGTTTGCGTCCTCGGTCCGGAGGGCGAGAGAGAGGGAGATTCCACAGAACTGCGGTGAGACGAGATCCAGAGCGACGTTTTGCTTGGGTGGCTAAACCAACCTCCTTCCCCCGCTATCAAAACCAGCACGACTGATTTCACGATAATTCCAGCTGCTGTTTCTCCCGCTCGCTGGCTACCGCTATATGTGTCATTTCATGTGTCGCGTTCCCGCGATGAGTAACGTTTCCTCCGATCCGACAAGCGACTCGGCAACCCATACAGAAAGGACATTCCGAGGATTGAATGCGTACCGTATAATGCAGTTTCCTCGCATTTCCAAGAGTGTACCGCGTAACCATGGCGATTTATCTTTGCCACTGTCGCTCCTCTGTAATTTCGACAGTCCTCGTTTAAATCTACCCGTTGTATACAATTGCGCCTCGTTAATCCGCGACCCGTGAGGTCACCGCCGCTCTCACTGGCATAGTAAATTCCCGTCGCGCTCTTCCTTCTGGCCCACCGTGAATCGCAGTCCCTCTGGGTTTTATGGCTTCGCGACATATCATTTTTAACCTCGATTCTCTTCCTCGGCGGACACTGGCTGCCGACTTACCGGAGCAACAAAATTATCAATTGGATGTTAATCGGGATAACGATACTCTACCGACAACGAAAAATCAGAGTTTTATCCTGGTGGCATTAAAATAACTACAAACATCGAACGACAACGATGGTAGAAAAGTCGAAGAGGTGTATCGTCGGAAGTCAGTTATACTTACACATTATGCATTTTTAACAATCTCGGAAAACTTCTTCTTTTTCTTCTTTCTCTCTTTTTAAATAGATAAAGTCGTAAAAACCTTGTGCTCAGTCTCGATTAATTATTCGGTGAGCCCGATGATTCTCACGAGAGTCAATGAATGCATCGATTTTTCTTTTCCACCTCTGATCTATTTTTGAGTCCGATCGCGTCGTTTGCAAATGAATTTATTGGCGGGGTCGGCAGAGAGACTCGGAGTGAGAATAAAAGGCAAAAGAATCGAGTACAGCGACGATATCCCGATAGCGAGGCTTCTCTTTTAGTTTGAAGCCCCGAAAACCCTTGGTGACTATGGATCGAGTCTCGGTCTAGCCGCACCTTGGTACTTGGTTACTCCTTGCCTCTCGTGGCCTTAGCGAGAGTTAAGGCGCTAGTGCTTCGCTGATTTAATTAAAACGTGCTGCTGCTGCTGCTGCTGCTGAGGCCCACACCGACTTCTCTCCCGGCTAATGAGTTTCTTTTAACGAGCGCGAAAATTGCATACCTCGATGCTCTTCAATTCGTTCGTACGCTTTCAGCTTGATTTACAAGCTTTTCCTCGTTATTGATATCATCGGATAGATTTTGATATAACATCGGCTCGCTGCGATTCTTGCTCGACTCAATATTCGTGTTTGAAAAAATGTTTAAAATTATTTTTCAAAATTCTATTTTTAGGGGAAGATATATCGAGACCAACCCATTACTCTTGCTTTATTTTGTCTCCCGCGCATATCAAGCCAAAGATACTATGATCCCAACCCCTCATGCTCAAAGTTTAATTCCCCCATAGGCCATCTCAAGGGTTGCCCGAGAAACCATCACCGAGACGACGAGCGACCTCCTCCCTCCGGCCTTTCCTCACCGCAACTCTTCTTCTCCGACACCCGCGGTCTATCCGCAGGTTTGCGGTCCGAAATCCGCCTGGGGTCGCCTTGTTCTCTCCCTCGGTTCTTCCTTGATTGTGGCCAGGCAACAATTACCACCGCCGTTTCACAAGGACACCAAACTGATAGCCGGATCTAACGAGATAGAGACGAATCAAGATGGAATCTCACCTACCTCTTTCCCATCTTATATCTCTACGTGGTTTTTTTTTTTTTTTTTCCTTCTATTTCTCCGTCCCCCGACCGTACTTTGAAACTTTTTTGTACTTCCCGATGATTTTACCGGGAGTTTTTATGGGAACGAGCGGTCCGTGTGGCACGCATCAGCACGTCTATCAAACCAAAGAGCACTGCGAGAGCGAGAGACGAACGATAAAAAAAAAAGTGCGACGACAGCGAACGAGAATCCCAAGAGCTCTTCTCTAGTTTCGATTATAGAAGGAAGACGAGGTGATCGCAGGAGCAAAAGCTTCCCTCGGAGGTAATCAATCGCGCGAAACGCTTTTCACCTACTGGCGCCTCCTTCGAAGCTTTAACGCGTAAAATGAAGGGAAAAAAAATACAAGAAATATAAATTTGTATCGAAAAATTCAATTTACCGTGTATAGATTGGCTCTATTGAATTTTCATGAAAAATCATCTTTCGTATAGTTATTTCTATAATAACTGTTATTATTTAAATTTCATAAAAGCTACGATGAAAACTAAACGAAAATTTCTTTTCCTCATTTTTTTTTGTTACAAAAGGCGGATCTCGCGGAGAGTATTTTCAGAGGCGGAATTGAAAAAACGTCCCGCATTTGTCTTGCGTCCCTTCCCAAGATGAGAAAAAGAATCGTACTGAAGGAAAAAAAAAAAACTTTGGTTTTTTTTTAACCATTTTCCGCGCAATCTATCGCGAGAACCGTAAAGCTGCGTGCAAGTTTCTCCGTAGACCGCGGACGTACGGTAGAATCGCAAGGGAAAAGCTCTCAGCACGCGGACGAGGGATATAATAATTCATCAGAGGTGGTGGGGCGTTCCCTGCCTTATACCTATTCGTGTTTCTTTCCTAGCCTGGTTCGTTAAAGAAGATTCCAAGTTGTGGCTTTTACGGTTCCGGGTTACTCGACTCCTATCTCTCTCTCTCTTCCTCGCGAACGACTTAACGTGCTTGGCGAGCGTACTGACCACTACTGGCGCTTTCACTGCACTCCGGTCAGTCCGGAACTCGGGCACTTTATCGAAATTTATGAAATGGAGCTTAACGAAATTATCTTGCCTGGGGTATAGTGTAGGGCGAGGCAAAGGGGGCAAAATATGTTCACCCAGCCTGTGGATTATATTACACATTTATGAAACGACCGGAGGATTATATTTAGCTACAAAAGTGTCATAGCATAAAAAGTGAACGCTCTGGAAACATGTGCAACCCCTTTTAAGAGTGTAAATCTGCTACTTAATAGAAAACAAACAAAAAAAACACTCACACGCGGATATAAAAAAATGACAGCTCGGATTTTCGGAGAAATAATAATGCTACCATTTATTTGCCCGATGAAAAACACGTATTTTCCACGTTTAAATCCCTAACGGGGACGAAAATGCTGAAACGTTGAATATTTACCATGTCATAATTCAACCCACACTCAACAGAGTCAAGTCAAGTGTGTGGGTGTGTTACGAGTTTCGACGAATCGTTTGGAAGAAAAACAGTGTTGAGGCTGGTAAAGAGGTAAGATGGATAGATCGATGTGAGACATAGCCCCCCTCGTCGACGCATTACTCGGGTTTATCTGCTCCACCTCATCTCTCGTTTCCGAGCTTAAGCGAGATGTAGCATAAAGTTTAACGATAACTAGCAAGTGGGATGTCTCATCTGGCCGAGTGAACGAAGACTAAGAGGATGAGAGATAAGCAGGGGAAGAACGGCTTCTTTCCCGACCTAGAATTTCGTTCAAAGCACCTTTCTTCTCACGGCACACACTGTGAATTAATCTACCATCAATGTACATATAAACGCAATTATACAACATTACATTCTTTTTGTATCGTATTTTTACGAATTTGAGGCTTTGTTTTTAAGAAAAACACACATCGGAAGATCGAAATATCAATGAGAAAAAGGTGGTCGGAAAAATCCATGTATTTCGAATTCCAAACAAGGATAAGAGGGTCCAAGTTCTGCAAAGTTCAAATCCCTTATTCGGGATTTCTCTCTTCCAAAAGTATCCCCTTTTTCTTGTAAAATTGGTAAAGCGTAGCCAAAAGAACGGGAAGATTCGGCGAAAACAAGGGTGAAAAGGATGCTGTTGGGAATAACTTTTGTTTGTCTTCTCTCGAATCGTCATTCCCCTGAAAATGCGCCCACTGAACTTTGAGAAAGGGGGGGGGGCTCTGACCGGCGTTTGCTCAACGAATAAATTAGTCCCCCCATTTGCAAGGCTAAATTAAAGCCAAAGAAAAATAAATGGAATTGAAGAAATTCAATTGCGACTTGACAAAATTCTCTCCGTCTAGGAATAAGAAAAAGGAATTGTGTGGAGAGATAAAGAGGAGACTGGCCATTAGTTATCGGATTAATGAATCGCCTTTCGGCACGTGAGTCTTGCCAAGAGGTCAATAAAGGGTGAATTATCCCTCGGGGAAGGGACGGGAAGGAAACCACGATGAATGCCTGTTAGCTCGTCGTACTCACGAACCCATAAACCTATGCATACAAACCAATGAATCGTTGGACTTTGCTGCATCCCCTGCTCTGAATATCGAACGTATTTAACGAGCCCCGCACCTGTTTGTACAACCAACGAGAATACCTCGCCCTAACCATACAACGTTTAAATTTCCAAACTTTGGGTACTCAATTTGCACGGCATCGTTTCAACGACAACGAAAAATTGAATAAAATTTGTAAAATGGGTTGTTGCCATTTACCTTGAACTATGCTCTCCGATATCCGGATTCATTGTTCCGATACCCTCTAATTCTCTGGCAGACTCTCTATTTCCTTATCGGTCCCCCGATACATTAATCGCAGAGGGAGATCCGATAATTACGATCTCCAGAGTACAAGAAGAGGAGCTCTCTCGCTCGCTCTCTCTCTCTCTCTCTCTCTCTCTCTCTCTCTCTCTCTGCCGGTGGTCGTGAGCGAGGTCCTGTGGAACGAGGGTGGAATTCTAGTGTTTGCAGGCCACGTATAACAGTTTCGAATGGGCCAATATACGAGCAGGCCGCAATGCCAGTGCGGTTTGGTGTTGGTTCACCATTCACTATGTATGTGCGTGAGCAATTCCGTGAGCTGCTTCGAGACCCTCGGGGCTCCAGTTGGGGATTGCGCTATAGGAGAAACACAGGAAAGACAAGTAGGTACGTACGGTTTGTTTGTACGGGTACAGGTGTCTAATGACTATGATTTTTCAACTCTGCCATTTATTTGCGGCACTCGGACCGACTGGTACCTAAATTCGGCTATACATGCGCATCTAAACTATAGCTCGACCACTGAGTCACGATTGCACTGTGTTATTGGTCTCGCTATATTCTCGGTACGGTTCCGTTCTACTTTGTCCAATGTTTTCATGTTCGACCACTTGCTGCAAAGTTTCACTAACTTTATGACACCGTTTTCTTCATCATCGAAAACAAACTTTTATCATGATATATCGTAACTGTGAAAAATGACAGATTGTACTTTTGTTTTATTAAAAGACAATCTTTGGTCACCGATTAATAGCGCTCAGTTGGAAATTTTAATGAGATTGTCACAAGAAGCAATGACAAGCACCCAAGACTGTCGTGATGGTAGATGTCGGTAAAGACTCGGCCCTGAAAAATCGATGTCTGAAGTAACTGTTTTAATTGCGATCTTCCTCGGAGTAAATTAATCCTTCCTTCCTTATCACAGCGGCACATCTACGAGATAATAAACGAAAGTACCGCTCGTCTGCTCGAAGACAAGCAGAAAAAGCAGTGAGATTTGCTGCAGTCGGTGGCGGTGAGTTCGTTTTCCATTAAAAATAACACATCTTTTCATAAATACTTGGCAACTGTACTTGTGACCTATAATGAATGTTGTGAAAAAAAATAAGGCATATATATGTGTTTTTTGGCTAAAAGGAATTTTCTCTTTTGAAGGTTGGTAGGAGGAGGAGGAGGAGGAGGAGGAGGAGGAGGAGGAGGAGGAGCAATAGGAGAAAATGCGACAAGAGGAGAAAGCCAAGAAGAAAGACACGGTGAATAGAGATGGAATAAAGTGAGACAGATAGAAAGTAACCAATCCAGCGAGCGGAGAGCGGTCTCGTCCACTGAAAATCTTGTCGGTTCTTCGGGAAAGAAGCGCCGCTCGGTTTCCTTCGGCATCGACCTCTTTCTCGCCGTAGCCACTTGTGTATTCCACCAAAGTCGCCTCGTCCCGAAGACACGAGGGAAAGGAGGGGGAACCCTCTAAACCGTCACGTGTACTATCCCGGAAGGAGCTTTCTTGCGCTCTTCTCTCAGTTTTATTCTCGTGCCATACTTCCTCCTCTTCCGACTTTCCTTCTTACTCAAATGCTTTTCACGAATTTTCCACTGGCTAATGTCGAAAATAGTGACGTCGGTCTAACTCGGTTACCATTGTTTCCTCAAACTTGTTTGTTTACAACGAAATTTTATATATTCCATATAAAATCTTGATGCATCGATTTGATCCTCGGCACAAATTTATCCAGCGAGCGAATAGACCGAAATATAAATTGTCTCGATTTTAATGAGACTTTATGGCTACTACCGAATTGATTAATCGAGGCCATCTGCGAGGCCGTTCGCTACTGCCATCGCGAAATCCGCGAAGAAGCTTTTAACGCAGCGCATCATGTACAACAACGCAGGATGCCCTGCGGTTTCACCCGCAACTTTTTCCTCCTACACCGGAAACTTGGTGCAAAATTGGACGAAGCATCATCGCGTGCAAGAAAGTTTGAACCGTTTTTGAACACTTGTTCGCGAGACAAGTGCGTCGAAACGAACCGATAGCTAGGCCACAACAATAGTCTCCAATTTACTAATTCTATTTTGCTTTTAGGAATTTTAACTCTCCCACCACACTTTCTTTACTTGCGTACAAAGACAATCCAAGTTGGCTATAATGGGGAATGACCCGCAAGCTGTGCGACACTCGATGCGTCGAGAATTAATTAATCGATTTGTTTTTAGAGCTGCACCATCGCCAGCAGCGGCTTGACAAATGCAAATTTTATGGGTGACCGTGTGCTACGAATTTTTAATGAATCCAACGACGTGTATTTCGAGGAATATTGCCAACTCGCTATAACTACATTAATGGTAATCGGGCAAAGGAAAACGTGCCTATAACATACAGTTTCTTCGCTCCGTCGTTCCATCATAATTCAGAGGGGTTTGCCGGCAAAAAGCAAGAGGGCAGTGGAAATAGAGCAGCAGCTCCTCGGCGGACTCGGTGCATGCGGCTATGGAACACCAACAGCCCCAACTTGCGGCCGTCCCTTGCAAATTATTCGTCGAGTGGACGGCGAATTAATTGATCCCTTTTTACACAACACTGGCTGCACCAGACGTCACGCCCGGGTCATGGAGCCAACAACCAGCTATTGGATTCTCTCCGAGTCCTAAGTTATACGAGGCATTCTCTATTAATTAAACCGATAGATTTATCGATTATCTACATTCTACCGGTCAGATGACTCTATCCTTTTTGTTTGCTCACTAGGTTTCGGATTTTTTAGTTTTTTTTACATTTATTATCGATTGTTGATATTGAAGAAGAAGAAGAAGAAGAAAAATGTTATAGAGACAGAGAATACCTGGTGTATTAGCGGACGTTCCGGCGGACGATGGAGAGGAAGAGCGAAGGGAGAGTAAATCTAGTAGGAGATTACAAGGATTCCCTCTCGGAGTGTCCAACCGAGGAAAGTGAATTTCTCATCCTTACGAGAGGATGCCGGAGACTACTGCGGCGGCGGCGGCTTTGCACTCCTGTCGCAGCACGCCCCAAGCAATTACCACACGTCTCAGGTATGAATACCGTGCCAGTCGCTGAGCGTCGATTCTCTCTGTGCCAACGTGTCCATCACACCCATCACAGAGGGTGTCGAATACTCTCGGACGTAACGGACCGTGAATAATTGCTCCCGATATAAATACATTTTCATAAGTGTATTGCGATGACAAAATAATCGATGGGCAGATTTTCGAGGCAAGAAGTAGATTTTTTTTTTTTTTTTTTTTTTAAGACCGTTGTCGAGTAGAGGGATCTGTCCGGTTATCCAAATCGAGGAAAGTTTTATTCAATTCGTGACAAGCTGAAAAGTTGGACGGGTAAGATGGAGAGAGACGGAGGAGGAGGGTTGTGGGAGTCGATCTCTTTGGGGGGATTCGAGCCCGACTCTACTCCCATTCCTTTGACAACTTTTCGATCGAGTGAAAGCAAGTTAAAAGTTTTTCCGGTAATGCACATGTAACTCCGATTCCACAGGATTTCCGTTGACATTAGATTGAGTGATCAAAATAGTATTTTACAATAAAAGATTCCCCGGCGGTTCATGACCATTGACACTTATTCCATGTTTGTGCATAGAGAAGAGTCGCGCGTCACCGGACAAAGCTGTGATCCCAAAGCTGCTCAATTGCCATGAAATTAATTACCAAGCCGGAAATCCGCACTGCCCGAGCGATGAAAACTTATATAGCGTCGCAGTAATAGCCAAAGGACCGAACGTTTCCCAACGTTTCCTCTTTGATTTCTGGGTCTACGAGGTAAGCGAATTAATGGCCGGAAATGGGCGCTGCGATACGATGCGATGCTATCGCGAAATCGAGTGGCATTGCGCACACTGTGCAGTCTCCAATATTCGACACACACCACTGTACCGACGCGGGCGTACCTTCCGAGTTTCATTTTCACACAAATATATAAAATTCAAAGTCCAGCGATACGTGAAAAGGTTACGAAATCAATTGGGATATCCGACTTTGGCGTTTATTTCTCGTTCATAGACACGGTATATACGTGAAAAAATTGCATCGCGAATAAATGGCGTTTTACATATAGTAAACTATTGTGGCAGTTATAATTAGACGACGCTGATGGGCCCCATATGCGAATATTCTCGCGTACAATTACCATTTAATTATCCGGCGCTCTTAATTTTTTTCTCCCGCGTAATAACAGGCCATTTAATTAATCCCTATTGTGTGTGTGTGTCTCCGAGGAAATAACGAGATGCTAGATATTATCGTGCGTCAAATTATTGTTATTTCACGAAATGGCCTGGCCTAATTATTATTATGGAATTTTGTTGATTGTCCTTTAATCCGCTATGTCGTCGAATTGCATTTCACTCGTATACGATTATTTTTTACATTCTAGATACATTTCACATTATTAGTACATCCCTCGATCATTTATTTAAGATATAAGATATTTTTGGAAAGGAGACCGCCGGGGCCGCCGCGGGGCATCTTCAACACCGACAAAAGGCTACAAAGCGACGTAAGCTTTTGGGTAACAATACCAACGTCCGATTTGTGGGATCGTGGACGCGCAAGCTTATCGACGGCGAACACACACGAGGAGTTTGGATTTTCGTTGGTAAGACGTGGCGGCGACACTCGTCGACCTCGCTTTGTCGAACGTAGAAGCTCCTATTCACCGGGCAAACCGACCCCGTCGTACCCTGTACGCCGCGGGTATACTTCTATTATATCAATTGGCCTGTCTGTGCACAGTAACCTGCCTTATCAACCGCCACGTGAAAGCGTCGCCTACGACGGAACAAGTCGGGACTTGGGGGTGTCGCAACTGAATAACCCGCCAACCCGCGGCGGCAAAATCGATCCGGCATACTATTTTCCAACGGCGCACATGCTCTTCCTTACTATTACAAACGATAACCATACTATTACCGCTACTGAAAATTTCGCAAAAAATCACTACAAATTTGTGTGCTATTATTCTTTGGCTAATTTTTTTCTTTTTCATGACTGCTAAAAAAAAGATTCCAACTGTTGTTGCGCTTAGTCTTATTTTTATTATTCGGCAACTTTGAAGCCAACGACTGAACCAAGAATAAACTTAGCGCCGTAACGCTAAAAGTGCACGTGTGATGTGCGAAATCGGGATTTATAGTGTGCGTCCTCGTGCATCGACGCCGTCGATTACGTCGTCGTCGTCGTCGGTGGTCATAGTATTTGTGGCTTGTGGTCGTCCTCCGCGCTCTACTCGAGAGCGTGTGACCGCACTAACGCTATAAGTAGTAATCCTCCCTTTTTAGCGATTTATCGACAAGCGGCAAGCGAGCGCGACGAGCTCGTGGCGATTCCGCAGATCCTCTTTGCGTCGACAACTTTAAGCAAGAAATTTTCCATCCGATTGGCTATAGGGGTCCCCCGCTTTTTCTCTACTTCTCTCGTAGGGAGATATTACGCAGTTAAATCGACACTTGAAAACTCCGCAGCAAAGCTCGAGCTTTATTTTAAAAAATTCTGTGTGTGTGGGGGTTTTTTTTTTTTTTTTTTTTCTTCTTTTTATGTATTGCACGATAGCAATAGATTATAGAAGAACAAGATTTTACTATTTAGGACAAGATTCGTGTAGATAAATCTAATTCTAAAGTGAATTTCGTCGAGAGGGTCACGAGAAACATTATAACGGGTTGCCCCTTTTGCGCTTTCCCCTTCCACATACCGACTATTATAATTAAGCTTGATACTTGGCGCGAGAAGCGAACGCGTCTCGTGATAGTGGCGGCTGAGAAATTTACTAAACTGCATCGCGGAAGATGTTTGCGCGGGGTAGCCGAACGTACCTTCGTTACAATCCGATCGAAACACATTTGCCAGAGGAATTTAATGCGTTTTATCTTTCGAATATATCTTTAGAATGATCGTTTATCCGGCAAACAATTTGTCAATATCATTGCCACGTTATTTGCCGACACTCGAGGTAATCGAAGAACACGACGAGCATCCTTTTTTTTCTCACTTATTTTAGATACCTAGAATTGGTGAGCACTAAATTAGATGCAATTGCAATTGCATCGATAGAACGATGAGGGGAATAATGAAGGAGAAGTTTGTCGGCGGAAGTGCTGTACAACTTCCGAATGCCTTCGACATAACACGTCCGCGAAAGTTTGATAAAACTTCGATCGGTCTATATGTAGCACAACGTTATATGTCGCTACAACGTAAGCTCATGACTAATTCGATCCGAGACGCAAGTACCGACGACAAGTAAATTAAAAATTACCAAGAGCTTTGAGCAAAGTGAAAAGTTCGTTAATTTTTGACTAGCTGTAAATCTACGTTTAATTTTTTTAAATCAATTAAAAAATCTCTGCAATTGAAAGAGCGAATTTGGCTGATGATCGTGATCGGAAAATTTTTCCGCGCGTACGACGCCTTGCGACTTTGTAGAAAAATAAAAACTTGGCAAACACAGGGGAACGAAAGAATTTTTTATTTTTGTAATCCAAGATATTGGTAAAGTTTTTTTTTTTTTTTTCCACCACTCAGTTTCCATCGACTAAACTCACTAACTATAAGTTTGTGAGTTTTATGGGACTCGACAACTTACACATGTCAGGTATATCGAAACATTGTTTTGCGATGGAAATTTGAGTGTAAAATAATAGTGGATACGTCGAGAAGAGATGGCAACATAGTCTCGTTTATGAACTCTGTGGAGAATGATTTGGCTTTGCGGACTCTGCGAGACCTCTCGGACCTATGAACCGACCGATTATTTTCGCACCATTGGACCCGAATTCACCGGACATCTCTACATTTATACCGCTACAATAATAGCAGAGGCTTTCACCGGGACTCGAGCAGATTACGAAGCTGCTTCAGCCTCGAATTGTCGCCGATCGAAAATTTTATGCCTTCGACTCGAGAGTTGAAAAATAAGGAAAATAAGTAGCACGCGGAAATAGAAAATGTGATGCGGAGAGTGCGCATACATTGGAACTCTCTTTTATTATTGCAATAAAAAAAGAAGCGAGTGTCGATCGCTCGTTGATGATACGAGACTACATCTCTCATGCTCGGTCATGTCATACTGCTCGAGGATGGCTCGTTGCCGAGGTGATAATGATAAGCATCGGCGATTAAAATTCCGCATAACCACGTGTTCAAACTCTCACTCTTTCTCCGCAATGTCCACATTCTATCCCCGCTTGCACTCACCGCTATTGTGTACCGTAGCCAGCATGTGTGGACATAGGACATGTGGTGTGTACATAGTCGCGACCACAACGCACACAGGACCTAGTCTCGTTTATTCAATCTCCGGTATACGGCACATTTTTCCAAATCGATTTTTCATTTGGCTCTAAAGTTTCACAATTTTCTTCACACAATTTACGGTCGTCACGATGAATAATGAAAATAGAATGAACCGCCGCCGCCGCCGCCGCCGCCGAAATGCTCGAAAATTCATAATCAACGTTGAATATTGACTCGGTGTAGTCGATATACGTGTATAGGAGAGAGAAAAGCGAAACGGGGAATTCCGTTGATAACGATTCGGGCGGCGAGGGGCTCGCCGCCGCGGCGCATAGAGCTGCGAGGTGGCTCGAGGTGGTGGCTGGCTGCCGGCAGCGGAGGTCCCTCGGAACAACGATATGTCAGCGTCGAGACTCTGGCGAGTTGCCATCAATGCCGGCCAATCTTCCTCCTCTGCCCGAACTAAACCTTCCTTGCGCCCCCTCCCCGATTCGCTTTCTCGACGTTTATTCTCCGCACCAACAAACGGTGCACAGTCATTGCCCACTAAATTATACAAAAAAAATATTTACTCTATTTATGTTTAGTAAAGTTTTTTTAAATTTATTCATTTTTCAATTATTTTTTTCTTGTTAGACCCGTTTTTTTTTTCAAACGAAAATTAATTGAATAGGCAATAAGCAAAAAAACAGAATATTCGTTGCATTTTTTTCAGCAATTTACCTGCAAATTGCCGGGCACCATCGCCAACAAGATAACGAGAAAACACCATGACTTGGCTTTACATACTTGCAGAGGGTAGAGCTACGTTAGCTTTTTTCCACTTTCCGCTTATTCTTCTCTCATTCGACCCTCATACATATATACAGATAATACCAAGAGGATTCGTGGTAAACGTATATTACACACTTTCCGCGCTGAGCCCTTATTTCTTCCTTTTTCCCCTTCGTCGCACACTGACAAAAGACTTTTTTCTTTTTTTTTTTTTTCCCTCTTCTTACCGCCACATCCACTCATAATCTTCCACTTTATCGGCTCGCATTTTTTTCTTTCGTTTTACTTGGTCGCTCCCTTGAGCTTTTCTCGAAACCCTCGACACTGTCCCACATGTTTTTTTTTTTTTTTTTTTTAATAAAATTTTTAATAATTATAAAAATTCAAGTACTCTTGCGGTGAGAAGCTTCGAGTATTAAAATTGAGGCTCCATATATTAATTCAATATCGCGCTCGTGTATTAAATTGCCAACAAATTATATTACTTTGCATTATTTTGAGTGGATTCTTTGGCTCTCATTGTTTTTCTCTAGCCACGTGACTGTAGGGGAAAGGCCATAGCGAAATGCCCTCCGATGCTCACCTTCCCTCGCTTCGTCTCACTTCGCAATGCCGAATACTGCACCCAGACGGCGAGCTTTACGCTGCGGCAACCCACACCCGGCTTTCACTACTGCAGCTGCACTTGTGCTTCTCCGCTCTTGTATCACTGTATCGCATCTCGCTCAGTTCGGACCCACTGCAGCGGTCCAAAGTACCCTTTTCCAATGTGT
The DNA here is from genome assembly GCA_947507545.1 of Clistopyga incitator. Taxonomy (NCBI): domain Eukaryota; kingdom Metazoa; phylum Arthropoda; class Insecta; order Hymenoptera; family Ichneumonidae; genus Clistopyga; species Clistopyga incitator. The sequence continues at coordinate 136,129 of OX382180.1, forward strand.
GACATTTAATATGATTTCGAATCACGGAAATATTGGTTCGGCATGTCGAGTTCCCGACGGCCATGGAATTTTACTTATTTTATAAAATGTGTAAACTTTTGTACGACACTCGTTGAAAAAACTTTTGCCCCACTTGCAACGTATTATCTCTCAAGAAGGAAACGGTCTTTCTCGTTAAAGAGCCATAAATCAACGATTAAAAAAAAAAACTTTGCTCTTATAGAAGTAATTCCTGTTTGAATGAGTGCCTAATAATGGAAGTTTTAACGCGCTGACCCGGTGCATTACGAGGGTATATAGGGCATATTGTAGTTCTGTTACTTTAGTACTCTCCGAAACGACGTTCGCAATGGCCAAGCGCACACGCTTGACAGATCTCCACACGTCGCTGCTCTACACTGTACTTTACTCTCTACTCAACTCACTTCGGTCTCACCCTTGACTCTTTGGAGTCTTTTTTTTTCTCTCTCTCTCTCGCTTCTTCTAATGTTGTTCCGCGCAATAAAAGGTACGTGAACAGAGTGATTCACTTGGCATGGAACATGTGCAGGACGAGCGCGACCTTCGACGTACAGCGTATAGCAACATAGTTGGGAAAAACGTTGGAGCGAATGTGAGGATCGCAGACCACAAGGATAATCCATAATCCGGATTTATTAAGCGACATGCGTAACCGCGTTTCGCTGCTGCATGCATATAGAATACCCGCCGACACCTACTCACACACGTGCACTTTGCACGTTTTACTATTTTATTTTTCACTTCTCTTTAATATTAAAATCTCGTCTGGCTGAACGTTGCATAAAAAATATAATTACGCGAGGTACGTTAGGGCAAATCCATTTTAGTGCACGAAAGCGTAACTGAGCCGGGGTCGAGGGTACTAATTAAGAACGTACTCTATCTTGGTCCATTCTTCGCTCGAGGTTCCTCGTGATTCTCAGACCGGTGCTCACACGTATATATAAATGTGGGTGTGTGTGTGTGTGTGTGTGCGCGCGAGGGTGCCTAGGGCAAGGTTACGCGTGTGGAACGTCATTCCGAAAGAACCTCAACTTTTTTTCCTCATCCCCGCACTCAATTTCCTTGCGATTCGCTCTTTTTTTTTTACTCTTAAATTTTTTCCGTAATGAACATTCAATGAACTCTGTTTTTCATGAATTTTTGTCCAAGAATCGAGAAGAAAGTGGTTTTTTTCAATGTCTCGATTCAAGTTTGGCAGTGTTTTGCATAATTTCTAATGAATATTCCGACAGTTGTGGAAGTACGTATACTTGTCACCACAAAATTAACATACCACACTTTATCGTCTTCCGTGGAAGTATTTCCGTGTTTTCGTGAACGTAGGTAACAACACTATACCGCAGTGTATATCATTGTCCTGCGGGAGCCACGAGTACAGAAGGGCTCCCGTGACGCCAATAAACACTATTCCACTCCACTTTCCGTTATTCTCCTTTCTCTTATCATTCTAGTACAATAAGCTCCCGAACTCGTAATGTCTCGCGAGGACATTAATGGCTACGCGTACTCTGTTGAAATTAATTGTAAACATTTTTTATCTCCAATTTTACTTGAAAATGTGAAAAAAAATGTAATAAAAATGAGCATGATACGATGTTAGCGCGTGGCCCGTACTGCCGTGTTTTTCTGTTTTCTTTTTTTTTTTTTTGTTTATTTAGACTTTTCGCAACGTGACATTGAGTGCGACGGTTTCCAGTATGATACACGCGACGCAACTGCGGATTATATAGGGTCGTATATCAGTGTCGGGAGATGTCCGTGCGAGGATCACCGAGCCACCCCTTATAACGCGTAAATCCCTCACGTGTTCCTCCCGACGTCCCCGAGCCGACTCCTAGCATCGCATTATATACACATCCTCCGTGTCTACCTTCCTAAAACCTTTTTTCAAACCCCCGCCACCCGTCGCAGCGACGAGGCTTTAATTAAAAAACATAAAACCCTCGTGTCGAGTGGATTATTAGTTAGTTTTTTTTTTTTTTTTTTTTTTTTTTTTTTTTTCCCGTTCACGCGAAAGCATTACTCTAATTGAAGAGTACGACGGTAAATACAATTGGTGGGACTTGAAATAAAATTAGATGCGAGAGTGGTGCCAACACTCTGGCTCGATATCTCGCGCCTCTTCTTAACTAGCCCTCGTACCTCGTTATTCTTCCAACTATTCGTCGCAGCTATGCGTCTTTCACTACTCCACGGCTGAGTACACGCCGTCATTAACTTAATGAAAACGGATCTTACATTCGCCCACGACTGGCCTCCTTCTTCGGGTCTCGAGTGTTTGTTTACGATCCTCAACGGCCTGCCTCGGATGCCCTCAAAAAACATTGTGTGAAACTTTATGCCCGCTGGAGATTCCTAAGTGGCTCGATATTTTGGCAACTGTAATTTCATTCAATGAATAAGTGCAACAAAAATATAGTCATTACCGGAAAAAAGATTCAGCTTTCCGAAGACTCGATTCTGTTTGTAAGGAATTACCTCGTGGGATGAAAACGTTGATAAAACCTTCGAGTCAAGCCACGTCCTTGTTTTTTTTTTTTTTTTGTTTTCACGTTACTTCTCGACAACAACTGGCTGTGTGGAAGCATTTCGGTCTAGTTCCTTAATCATGGTCACAGGGAGATTGAACAGGCGGAATAGCTTGGGATATTGTCTTGGACAATGTGCGTTGCTATACAGAGCGCCGGATAGAGAGAGAGAGAAAAGAAAAAAAAACCCGCTGCCTCGGAAAAAGCTAGGCATGGGAATCGGCAAACTGAGACGTTGCGGAAGGGAACCATCGTGTGGAACACCGAGTCGAAGAAAACAAACAGTCGTTCGGGGGCGCCTATGTCAAGCCCGATAGCTATAAAACTCGCTATTCTACACGTGTATAATAACAAAAATAATAAAACCAAGGTCTAAACCATCGGTACTGTTTCCGTGCTCTTTCAATCGCCTGTCGCAGCTTTTTTTCCGGATGAGCCCGGACATTGTCTCGCTCTGTCAACATTGTAGATATCATTCGCCCTTTTGTCCCACATACGTACATCGAATTCCGCTGTATACCCAACATGATGAATACACTTTTTTTTCATAGAGATGAATTTGGAAAAATTTAACAATTACGAAAGAGCATTTTTTTTTATTTTTATTATTATTGTGTCGCTCGATGAATTGGTATACGAGTGTAATAAAGCATAGGATTTACCAGTCGTCCCTTAATAAAGAGACACCGAGATATACGGATTGAAAAGGGTGTTCCCGAGATTGTCCGCCACGTGGAGTCGTGGAATCTGAGGCTAGAGCTGCCGCTCGAATGGATAGCGGTGGAGGAAGCTGACTTATCGTGCCCTATTAATGCAACGAAGCGTTATCGCTTTATCGGCCCGACACTATAATCTCATTCTACGACTTTCTACCTCACCAATTTCACTCTATATCTTTCACTCTCATATTGCAATACCAAACCTCTGAATTTCTAATGACTTTTCATTGATTTCAATATTTTCGAGTAAAGTATAATTCGTCGGGTGGATCCTGAATAATGAAAAAATGAAAACTCTCGGTCCTTTTGGATAAATTGTATTGGTCCATTTGTCCATTGATGAGAAATCGATTGCCGCAGGGTGAATTTTAGTAAAGGAGAATTTCGGCCCGCTTTGAAGAACTTTGCCGCAGGCTTTTGGCTCGATTCGAGAGTCGAGATGAAACGAAAATACGAACGTGGAAAAGGATCGAATAAGGAAATTGTCGAAGAATATGAGAGCCGCGGCCTATTTGTCGCTTATCGTTGCTATCGTTTGCCGCCAATTATGCGACTCTGTATAAGCGCGCAACGGAAGCGTTACCGCGATAGAACGGCTACGCGAGAGAATAAAACAACATTGATTATCGCGAAAAAAATATGCCTGCAGCGATAAAAAAGCATTTCCCATACGTCAATGAATTTTGCTATCTGAGATGGTACGATTTCAGTGGCGACGGGGATACGTCATTATTATATATTTTTACCGAATGTTGAAAGATGATTGGAAAAAGAGATAATGCCGTGTGCGAATGAGAAAATAATGCAACGGTGTTAAAGAGAAATAAATCCTGGCCCAAGAGGAAACTCATCGAGACAAGGTCAGCGCAAAATATACGCCGAACACGCATACCAATTACCACGACGAAAGCAAATATTCTCGGGAACGCGAGGCCCAAACAATCGAATGGCAAACTAAGCACAACAATACTAAAAATTGCGCTTGAAAGAAATCCTTATCTATCGCGTGGTGTCTAGAGATTGTACTCTTCATTCGCTATCCCGACTACTTGCCTGAAATGTTCCACGATAATGCACACAACTTACGGACTTGCGATCAAACTCGCTCGCCTATCTAGGACCATACCGTGTAAACGATAAACACAAACTATCCAAGGCGTTCGCGATCCCTGGCATTCGACATTTAATATTATAAGAATGCACCTCAACGCAATTTTTATCAAATAGCTTGCGGGAAGGTTCAGCAGCTGCAAATGTGTAGGTACGTGTATAGCTTAAGCTTTTGTAAACGGGACATCGTTAGTTACACCTCAACGGATCCGATTACCATACGTTGTGTTGGGGCATCCATGCATACTTCTGCATGTGTGTGTGTGTGCGTTTGTGTGCGTGGAAGCATCGGAACGATTATGACGTCTTTCGTTTCTCCGTAAGCGGCAACGTGACGAGGATTTCGAAGCGTGTACACTCTCGGCGTAGGAAGCTTCGGTATCGTTCAATCGTTATTCCCTCGCTCTCCAAGTATATCGCGACAAAAATTAACATTTTACAGAGTACGCCTCGTAACGCCAGTGACGCTAACGGCGAGCCAAACGTGCAGAGAGAGAGAGAGAGAGAGAGAACGTCTATGATCGGTACCACCACCGCATCATCGACGCTTCCCGACGCTATCGAGGAATAATTATCATTTACGACGGTATGGGACATACGAGGAACAGATTCTCTGGAATTGCCCGCGCGATTCGAGCAATATCGCCGCTCCCTCTCTCGATTCTCCTCGAGTAAGGCGGCTGTGAATACACACGGAAGGCGGGATCGATTATATTGTCGGTGAACACCTTTGCGGATGTGAATGCCAATTGAAATGCAGATTTTGAATGACGATACTTGGCTAATTACGGATGCTTCTGAAGCATTACTTCTGTCCACTTGAATATAATGATTTTTTTTACCTCGTGAAAAATCTACCAAAATGTACAATATACAATTTCATTTGATTTAATTTGTATTTTCAGCCTCCTTGGACTCCCTTCTTATTTCTTCACACGTCAATTTCTTCGTAGTAAGACTTCACCTGCGACAGTAATGGGCCATGGACATAAAAAATAGATGAATAAACTGTGCGACGAATGAATAAAAGTAGCTTTTATAACCACCTGTATACGCTCTGCTGACAATGCGTGGTGACAAGATCCTCGACAAGAGTCATTCTACCGGACACACCTCCGAATAACTTTATCGCTACTTCGTCGGTCAATACCGAACACACACACACACACACACACCCTTCAAACACAAGCAGGCTTTCGCCTTTTTCCATTTTTTGTCTTCACTTTAATCGCACGGTCGCAATTTCGAGTGATAAAAATCCAAGCGACGCAGCGGACGTCTGTCGACCGGACATCACAGTTCCCCATAGTATCGAACATCTTTCCGTATAGCGGAAAAGTAATTGGTCAGGATATAATTAAGCGATAGATATCGTGGATTTTAAAAATAGCTACCGATAGCGAAGCCGCGTGCGTCAAAGCACAGACCAGATAATAACAATCATTAGCAGGACGTAGATATGAGAATATCGCGCTATTTGAACAATCTCTCGCCGTCGGCGAGGAGGCGCTCTCTCGGTATAACACATTATACCCGCTATGTTGGTCCTGTTGGTGCGGATTCTTCGCCGCAGCCTATACATTTCGGATACGCGATGCACAAGTGCCGCCGCATATGTCTATCAACCGCGACAAAAATTATTTCAATCGAGGAAAATTTGTTTTCCCTCGTACTTGCCAAGTGCCTCATCATTATCATATCGCGATATACTCGGTCCTATATACCAACAATTAACTAAATTCAGGCGAAAAGATTGCTCTTGGAGGGAAAAAACTCGAGCTTAGAAGACAAAGGGAAAATGATACGATAAGGTTTTTCTTCTACCCAGTCTGATAGCGAACACCGCGAAATCCTAACACGATCCTTTCGACTTATCCCTACGGCGTTCCCTGAGGCGTGGACGAAAAAATGACCATCGATACTTATAAATGGCGTTTTGAAAGAAAAAAAACACTACCGCAAGATGGATATCGTGTTTCCCTTAACAAAAACACCGGGTGCGACCCGGAGACGTGACCTATAGAAAGGTCGCCGGTTCTATCTATATCGACTTATATATATATATATATATATATAATTAAGTTTGCGCAGGATATTCACGCACCGTCTGCATAAGCTTGAACATACACGTAGCTGCAGGCAAACTCCGAGACTGTAATTAATTTTGACATTCGCACGTTATTAGTGAGCAAAACGTATTCTCTTGCAGCACATCATTTCGATCTAAAAGGAAATTGCGATTCACACGAGTACTTCCAAATTAAAAGATCTTAAATAAACAGCAGTCGTAACGTTTGTGCAAAACTATTTGAAGAAAATATTCCTAGAGAAACACTTTGAATGATGATTTTATAAATTGGCATGAGAAATGTTGAAAAGTCACAGATTCGCGAAAGTTGTAATTGAAAAGGACTTACCGGGCAGTTGGTGCGATGTGTGGATAATGGTTGAGGATAGCCGAAGAGGACTCGAAGAACATTTGTTGCTTCCTCGACGAGGACGAAGGGCTCCCACGGGGGTTGTTCGCTCGGATGATCCTCTTGACGCCCAGTCGTATTTAACAGACTTTCACACGCATACGCACACACACACACACACACACACACAGACACGCAGATTCATAAAGAAAGAGGGAAAAAGGCTCGCATGCATCTGAGAGCGTCGCAGCCACCCACGCACTCGCACACCGAGAAAACAGATAGAAGCATACGCACACAAAGTGACGGAACAACAGGCGCGCGGGCAACTTGTACAGAAATAAAAGAAACACTTTGCGCGTCACACGCTCGATTCACTCCACGCCTCATTCGCTCTGGGTCGCCGCGACTCATGTGGGTATACACGGGACAGATAGCGCAGGGGGAGAGAGAGAGAGAGGGAGAGAGACACGCACGTAAATACGACAGCTCACTCAACCGTGGAAAGATCGCGAGATCCGCGTAACACGGCGGGATAGGATCAATTGCTGATAAACACACGTAGGGAAAAGGATATCGAAATGAGAGGAAGAAAAAAAGAAAGGTAAAAGAGGAAAGAACGGCAGAGTATCGTAGATGGAATTTAAAAATGCAATACGTCACCGGTTGACTAGTGACGCAACTGGATTAGTTCACCGATATAATGCCCGCAGCCGCGAGATTTTAACCGCGATCGCACTAAAATTCACAGGGCTAACAGAGATGCACTTGAAAAAACATGCGAGCCCTTTGCTCGTGCTGTTTTCTCTCTCATAAATGTGTTTAAACTCGAAAACCCGCTTTATCTCACGAGTGTTTGGTGGTAAAAGTATATCGGCAATAATACGGATGTTTTTTAGTGTCGGTAGTTGGGTAAGACGTATGCACGCTCTGCTGTTCTTTCCCAGTGGACAAAACGGCCGAGCTCGTGGGACCTTTTGTAATTGGCGATTTCGCGAAAATTTTAATCCGCGAACCTCCGGAGAGTCGCGAATGCGTAACGTACATCACCGAGGATAAACACGTTTTTTGTCGTGAGGCGGAGGGGGCCTTGACTGTGACGATAATTCACAGTTGTTAAACGGCCTACTAACCTATGAGCGCAACGTCGACCGGTCGTCACGATTAGTCAACGAATTCAAAACATTTCCGACACACTGACTCGTGCAGACGTTACTACGGTTGCCATATTGGAATTTCATTCCGCGAAGTGAGAGGTAGAGAGAGCGAACTGGCGGCTCGAGAGCTGCGAAATCGACGCCCGGCGCGCATCGAGTCGAGCAGCGAGCTCTCGCTCTTTTCTATCTCGCGGGGCGCTCACGTCGCTCCCGTCGCTCTCGTGAGCAGCGCCAGCGGTCGCCGCCGCCGCCGCCGCCACCACCACCGCTGTTACCTCTCCCCGCCCAAAGCCCGCCTCTTTATCATCCTTTCAATTTCCGCTTAATATCCCTATTTCCGATCTCTTTTCTTCGATATTTCACCCGATGTGCCGTTCAATCGAGCCACCAGAGACTATTTCATCACAATCGGAACTTCATTGTGCCAACACGCGTCCAACAATTTTCATTATCACAGCGTCATTCTAATTAAATTGACGAAAAAACAATGAGAACCTTCAATCGGGACGCAAAACTCCTAAAATCCATGAAATACGTAATGACAACGACCTAACATTTAATTACTACAATATTATAATTTTTTTACAACTACAAGCCCATCTTTTTATTAAAAAAAAAATATAATAGTGAGAGAAAATGTGATTAAAAGGTAAAAATATTACGAGACGATATTAAAAATGCGTGAAATAGGAGCGTTCTCTTATCGTGAATAGGAGTAGAGCCACGAGACATTGAAAATTTGGATAAAGAAAATAAATGGAATGGCGCACGTTGCGATGTTGGCGCTCGTTCGCCATTTTGAGCAGGTGGCGCGTCGACGCTCTTCGAATTTTTCCAACCTATGATAGTTTGCCGGTGTACGAAATAATTGAGAATAAAAGTGTCGATATAATCCAATAACATCATGAAGCTAGTGAGGTACTTATGACAACGGAATGATATTAAGATTGCTGCGGTCAATGGAATACTCGTATTTGCAGAGTCTTATTGCTTGCTCGTGGCTCTCGGCGACAGGAAGGACCGTGACGCTATAACCTAACTTTTGTTTTCCATCGACCGCTCGTCGAGTCTCAATGTACCACCTATGGTCCATAAATAACTGAAAATCGTGCTTTTCTGTGCTTTTTAGGTTTCTTATGAAGCTCAGTCACGAGTCCGTGACGATAGAATTGAAAAATGGGACTCAAGTGCATGGAACAATCACAGGTATGTAAACATAACCTAAAATTAACGCTTTGTTTGCAAACGTTAGCAACACGTATTTTTCCGAATGTGATGAATATACATTTAGCATACATTTGGTTGAATGAAAAATGTTGTTGCAGGTGTCGATGTCGCCATGAATACTCACCTGAAGACTGTGAAAATGACTATAAAGAATCGCGAACCCGTGCAACTGGAGACTCTTAGCTTGCGAGGCAATAATATCAGGTATTATATTCTGCCGGATTCGCTTCCACTGGAAACGTTACTCATCGACGACACACCCAAGGCCAAAGCCAAGAAAAAGGAAGCCGCGAGAGGTAGGACAATGATTTTTGTGGACCGTTTTGGTATACGTAAATCCGTGGAACGTGTAATAATGATAAATTGGTTATTGTGTTTCAGGAGCCGCGCGGGGAAGAGGCCGCGGGGGACGCGGAGCGCGTGGAGGTCGAGGTGGCCGGGGCCGAGGTCGAGGTCGACGATAGTAAGCTCTATCCTAATGTATTCCGCGATTTTCCTCCACTCATCTTTTTTACATTCGCGTCTCGCGCATCGTATTACTCGATGACCATCAAAACAAAACGACAACATGAAGAAATAACGAAACTTCGAATTCAGGTTAAATTAAATCTTCGATAACAAATCGTATAAACATAGTTTTTAGTACCAGCGATTTGTACTAGCGAATAAAACCAAACACAAGCAAGACTTTTCTAGATGTTAAAGAAATTGTTTGCAAAAGAATAAGTAAACGAAGGAAGAGACGAATGAATTACCATCGGATGCGTTTATCACTTCGTTACCAGCTGGCATGTATTTTTCATAAACTCGTTTTTCTCACAGTCAAATAAACAACTCTCTTTTAAGTAACAAAAGAAACGATGCTTGTTCGTCAGAAGAAAAAGGTCGTGGAGTTGGAGGTTACGGCGTCGTGTATAAATGTGTTGTGGATCGGCTTGTATTGACCGGTTATGAATTTAATCGTCTCCTGAGCCGCAACACCACCGAGGAACGCCGAAACTGAATGCAATTCGCAACCCCCGAATCTACAAAACTCGTGAACGTAGTCGTCCTTCGACAGTGAACCGCAACCCCATTCGCCCAGTAGTTTTGATATACACGTCTGAAAACGACACACATTCAAAAAGAGCGTTGTTAACATTTTCGCAACCTAGTTAAAAAAAAACAAATGGATTTTCTTACCTTCAACTTTACGATATCCGGTTCAACGTGATCGTCAAATTCGCCCGGATATGAATTATATTCAGCCTGGAATTTCTCGACACCTCTCAAAAGAACGTAATAAACCAGCATACTATCGGGATTTTCAAGGCTTTGAGCTAAGAAGAAATGACAACAGAATCGATAAACAGAAGCCGCAAGGTCTTTGAGTGACGAAAAAAACAAAAAAATGACTGTTACCAATGTCGTTGGCGTTTATAGTTTTTGGATCAAACTCGTCGGCTATCGAAGTTCCGCGCTCGACGTGAATGTCCGCGGCATATCTACAAAATAATTTCACATCTTTCTCCGATATCGAGTCCGACGATCGCCCCAATTGTCTGAGAAGTTGTAATGTGTGTCGCCAAACGGCTTCAACATCGGCAAGCGCTTGCTTGTGATAACTGAAAAATCAAATTTTCGAATTCAACGAATGATGGAAAAATGTGCTCAACGTCGGTAAATCGGTTAAATATCAATATTCACAGTGACTCACATCTGTTGGAGCGCGATATATTTTTCGCTATCCGCAGTCATATCGGGTAACGCCCCTTTCACGGGCAACAAACCCGCACCCTCGTTTTCCATAAAGTCTCTTACAGCTTTCGCGATAACCCAAAATTGACTGCTCTGAAGCGACAATAAATTTCATTGTAATTTATCGTCGAAGGAGCTCTATAGAAATAAAAAAATTCTTTTGCCAACCTTGGCCGTTAAATTAACGCAGCGTTCGTCGTTCAAAATATCTGTGACGGACTGAGGCACTTTTGTCTCTCCTATACAAGTATTAACAGCCTTGATGGCCTCTTCAAAATTTTCCTCGCCGATCGGTATTCCATTTTCGTCTCGTCTCATACCGGCTCTGATCGTGTCCCTCAGTTCCTGCTTTTCTTTATAATTTTTGGGCAGATGTTCCCTTTCGGAGAGCCACTTTTCCAAATATTTGTACAAAATAACAACGTAGGGTGTGTGCGAGTGATCTTTGAGATCCATGACGTCGAGATCGATACTATCAAAATGATTTTTCAAGCCCTCGAAGGGCCTGTCGAGGCGTAGATCGGGCAATTCGTTATCGGGATGCGTTTCGACTATGGTGTGCTCTTTCACCTGCACTCTCATGTAACCTATGAATCCTATGCTCTGACAAACTATCAGAGGAATATTGAGATCCCACAGTTTTCGCGATAGCATTATCAGGGCTCTGGAATTATAGAAACGAATTGTCCATTGTCGAGGAAAGAAAAAACAAGGTAAAAAAGTATGTAGCTCGTTTTAACTAAAATATACAAACTTTTCAGGCAATGCAGTGGCAACGACTACGGTAAAATTATTGAAAAAATCTGGACTGTTGTACAATATTTGTTCGGGTCCTTCGTCTATGTAGTCGCCTCTAACGTCGGGATTCAATTCGAGCAACATTTGAGTGGCTACTTGTGCCCGAGATTTTCCGGCGCTATCCGGATCTAGGAAAAAGCTGTAATTCGAATGAATAAATAGTCGCGGAAGCGCGATTTCGTTTTCTTTGTAGAATAGTGAGGCTTACTTGGCGCCAATGTCTTCGTGAGTAATTTTTTTTCCATCGACGATCGTGAAGGCACCGATACCGGGAAGTACGAGAGACTTTAAAATTTCGGTCCCCAGTCCCGTGGCATTTATCACGCAGATGTGAGCGGCTTCGAGAGAGGCTTGTCCGTGATCGCCCCACAATCTGCAAGACACAACTGATTCGATCAATAAATACTTTATTACGATAATTCAAATCCAAGCCGAGAATTCCGATACGGTTAACCTAAAAATATAGCCCTCGTAATTACGATACCTCAGTTGCCTGTCGTATTTTCGATTCTTTTCCGATTGTTCCGGTGATTTTGGTGCCGGCGATGCCATCCTCGGTATCGATTTTCTCTCACTCTTACACTCTCTAATCACGATATTTTCCCGACAAACGAAAAATCATCGGCTCTCAAGTGTCAAAAGTAAAATTCACTTGCTCTCTATTTTTTTGGAAGGCAGCAGCGGCGGCGGCGGCGGCGGCAGCGACGTGCGACTTACGCACCAACTGAAACGCTCATTGGCTACAGCTGACCGTTATTCAGGAATGTTTAACAACAACAACAAGAGTTGCTCATAGTTAAAAGTAACGCGTCTGTCATTGAACTCTCGGCAATTAGAAAATCGTCGCTCAAGTTTTTTTCTCTACAATGAGAAAATGTCTTCGGCAAAAGACGATGAAGACTACTGGAACAGCAGTGACAAGCATTCATTCAGTTTCGATCAAAATACAGAGGTTACAATGACATTCAATCTCAACGATATCGTTTTTTTATTAATCGACAAAGTAATTGCAATTTTTTCAAGCCAAATATCGTTGACAACAGGTGGACAATTTGTTCGGCGTTTCAAAAACTGGCACCGCCCAATTGAGAGCCGGTATCTCAAATATCGAAGTTTCCGATGCTTATTTTCAACCTGAAGATGCGCGGGCCAATCTCAAGCCTTTGCTGTCTATTATCACAGAACAATCGCTCAATGCCAGTAAGACATGTTCATCGTCATTTCTATAATCCATTGGATTTCATAAATTCTCATCTATATCTATATATTTAATAAATTATCCCAAGTAAAATATATGATTTGTGACTATTATAAGATAGAGAATAAAATTGTCAACAGTTTTGACTGCGGATAAAGTTTACCTGCCGGAGGAACCATCCGTAGTTCAGCCAGACATTACACTCAGAAGGATTCTCTTGGGGCAGCCTTTTTCTCTAGAGAAATACAAATCTTTATCCAGTAAAACAGCTTTATTGGATGCCGCATTGGCTAGCGGAGATGGAAATGCTATTCTTATAGTTGGTCAATTGATATATCGAATTTACAAAATTTATCCAAATTAATTTCTTTCTCAGTCGAGCGCTTTATTTTCTTCAAGGTAATCTTGTTCATTGCCAAGACTCTTAAGTGGGCATTGGTTCAGAGGCTTCTGATGGAAAGACCAGAAGCAATTCACGCGTACATTCGATATCTTGCCACCAGATTGCAAGTCAACGAGATCACCGATCTTCTCACGTAAACGACACTCTTTAAATCGACCGAATGATAAATAATAAGAAATCATTTATGCAAAGATGTTAATTTATTACAGAATGCAGGGAAGATCATTGGACGCAGCTGTGAGTACAGAATCCTCGATTGTTCAACGTTTATTTATTAAAAAGTAATCAAGTACGTTTGTTCTTGATCTCTAGATGACACACCTGAATATCATAATCAGGAATACCAGAGATACCGCGAGACTCTTGCAGAAACTTGGAACTTGTTACAAGACACAATTTCTGGCTTTGCCGGATTGCAAAGAAGCTGCTTTTGTTCACAATTATATCAAATTACTGGGTACGGGAAGTACATCAATTTGAATTAATTTTTTCATCATTTACAAATCATTGGAATCAATTTTTTACCAATATAAACAAAACAGAATGGCAAACAGCCTTGAAGAGCACCCAATTTGACGAAGTGTTTGAGGTGAATTCGTCTGTTCTTGATTGCCTGCGTTACGCCTGCAAGGATCATTATAATTCAACAGTGGGAGCGTTGGCATCACCTGTAATGCTTTCCAAACAGCACGATATTGCTCCGCGCCAGTATCAACGAGTGGCGCTGAAGATAAGAGCTTCGATGCAAGAGTGGGAAGATATTGAGAATCTCCTGGTGTCGAAGGTACCGACATTTCCTCCTAACAATAATCATTTATCTTACATTTATCTCTGCTGAATGAAGAATATTTATGTATTTCAGAGCTGGCTGGGAACGCCCAAGTTGCAATCGAGCCTACCGATCGAAGAAGTAATGAAGATATTGCATGCCAATCAAGCGCCAGTGGCTATTATGGAGAAATTCATTAAATACGTGGATAACGAGGAAAAACGTCAACAGCTTGCAAAAACTTATCAATGTTCGCACACATCTGCGCCAACACCTCTCAAAACTCTGTGATTTGAATCTTAAAAGCCAAATAAACTTGCTATAGATTGTTCAAATATTCCATTTACGTTATGATAAAAACCGACAATATTTATCAATATTAATTTCGGGAAGTCAGAGTGAAGAAAACATGCGAAAAAAAAAGACAATGAGGCACCAAACTGAAAATTGCATTTTTTTATATTTATTACGTCGAAAGATCTCGTATGAAAAAATATATAATAATAACATCGATAACGATTATTCTGGAAAAATTAATAGTTGTCACGAATAATAAGGCAAACTTATGCTGATGCATATTGAGCTTGAGTCATCTAATAGAATTTTATATAACTATATTTTTTGTAATCACTTCGATTCGGTATTGAACTTACAAACGCTGACTCTTATTTGAATAGAATATTCTCTCTTATAAATGCTGGGCTCATTCAAAGTTGAACCAGCCGCGAGATAATCGTGAAGGAGAAGTCTCTCACTTTCGTGTCTTCCGAGCGCAGATCTTAAGCCATCCATGTAAAATCACTTCAACATCAAAAGAAATCGCTTTAGCAACGTCAGCCATTAACTTATCACAACTTCAGAATTACGAGTAGCAAAATCGAAATGCAATAGTACAGATTTCGGCGAATAAAAATATAGGTTACACACATTTTTCACATTTAAAAAATATGCTATATATTTCATATATAAAAAAAATATTTGTTGAAAACAAAATAAAAAATGTATGTAACATATATTTTAGCGGTGAGAATTCGATATTGCCTGTGTAGTATTTTCTTGAAGTTGGTTTAAATACATTTGATGCAGATATGTTTGGAAAAATCTTGGCCACAGTTGTTTATCGCGTATGACGTTTGAGAATCGATGTTTTTATTAAGAAGAGGGCGAGCCATTTTGATTTTGAGGCGATTGAGAAGGAGCGCACTGAGAATATTGCATGAAGTGCGGTTGTCCGGGTATCGGGTACCAGTTTTCTTGGCCGATTTGCGGCGGCAAACCAGAATAAATGGCCTGTTGGGGATAGACGAACGGAGGGTAAACAGCGGGCATCGGTTGCCCGTAATTTTCCGCCCCGGGTTGATACATTTGAGTCGGGTATGTGCCGACGTTGTTGCCTTCGCCGATGTCGGGATGCGTTACGTAGGGAACCGGATAGTAACCTGGACTCGGAGCGTAGAAAGTCTCGCCGTCGCCCGGGTAATAAGGCATCGCTGTGTAGATCGTTTGCGGACCGTAAGGCGGCGTAAAAGCCGCAGAATTGCCACTAGGAGGCGATGATTGCGAAGACGGCGGCATTAGCGGCATTGGTTGAGTGTGCTGCGCTGAATCGTTCTTTGCTCCTTGGAATATTGGGGGCTCGATGCTCACCGGATTGTGCTGGTAACTCAATGGCGGTTGCTGCTGCTGCTGCTGCTGCTGCTGCTGTTGATGATGTGGCTCTTGCTGGTAGGGTCCCATGGTACGGTTACGGCCTGAGACACGGATATTTAAAAAAGTTTATTTCGGTTACGTTTCCATTGGTCATTTTTTATTTGCTTGAAAAAACAAATGAATAAGAGAAAAAATGATTTTACCTTGACTTTCCATGTTCTTCTTGTACCTCGAGGGCGGTCCATTCTTACGAGAAGACGGATAGGACGAAGGCCTGTTGGCGTCGCCGAGGCTACTCTTCGAGTTGTCGTTTCTCGGCCTGTGAGACTCTTGCATATCGATTTTACGATTATTGAAAGTCTTGGTGATTTGTTGTTGCTGACCATTGTTCGACTTTCCCGTGTTAGATGGATTATCATTGCGACGTCGAGCTGGCGCGTAAGTCTGGTGTACGTTGTTCATTTCACGAGAATTTTCATCCTCGGTAGGTACGGCGGTTTGTGGAACATCTCCGGATGTGTTTGGCGGAAAAACATTTCCTTGAGGAAGGCAATTCGATCCCAGAACCAATGGCTGACCGTTTGCTCCGTATATGACTGAGTAATTCGCTCGGAAACACTTGGATGAAATAATAAAGCAATCGGTAAACAACAAAGAAATATAATGATAATTGTTAACGGACTATTGTGAAATTTTTGCACAATCAATACTGGTTGTATGTACCTGGAGACCGTAGTTGTAGAAAAATCGCAAAGTGACAGCGTCTGTGGAAAAATAAATGGTGGGTTAAGAGGGGCAATTTTGAGAATATTCGGGCCGCGAAAATAATCGATACCTGGCAAATCGCTATTATTCGAGTCAAAGCTTCCAGCGGAGAAATTAATAGCGCGAATAGTTCGATCCATAAGACTCCCAGGAGCAGGAGGTTCAACCTGGAAACATGACAACGGAAGCGGGTACGAATTTCCGTCCGATGAGGCACATGGCATGTTGGGATTTCCAGGAAAAACTGGCGATATTGCTGAAGGATAGGGATGCGACGGATAGAACGTTTCCGAAGGCGAATGATGCGAAGCTTGTTGTTGAAGAGGTGGAATCAACGATTCCGGGGGAAGTGACCCGACGTTGGGCGATGCTCTGTCCACGTTCTCGTTATTTCCAAGATTCTTAAGCATCTGTGACTGATTCTTGTTGTAATCTTCGTTGTGCTGAGGCACATTCGGGGATAAGGTTGGGTGAGCATTGTCAAGAACTACCGTAATCGGCCTTACGTCGATGGTATTCTATAAACAAAGTGGAGCAAGTAAAAATAAACCTTCTCATCGTTTAAAAAAAAAAATAACATTCTCACCTCGACGGGAAATCCTTGGAATGAATTATACGCGTCCATCGTGTACTTTTTCAATCCCGATATGTTCTTGTTATCGCTGCAACAGAATTATCGCTTGACGTTAAGTTATACATATTAATTTCAACTATCTTACCTTGGTTCCTCATCCCAGCATTCTACTTTTGTCGTATCTTTTGTTTTAGCGTCACCGTTATGCTCGCTGCTGCTGTTGTTATTTCTGTCTAATGAATTTTTCATCCCGTAGGCTCTGTTCGACACAAAATCCTTCGATTTTCGATTTGTTGAATTCCAAGAATTTTTCCATTTTGGAACTAAGAAAATGTCCATGATCATTCAAAGTTTTGGAATTTATTGAAATTGATATGAAAATATGAATTTGAGTTTTACGTGATTCGTATGTGGTGTTTCTTCGGGGAACGGTCGGACTCCAAGAATTTTGCTTGGTCCTTCTGGAGGTGTAGGGCTTGAGTGCGGCAAAGGGAAGAGTCCTCATTTCTCCGAGTTCTACGACATATACGACAACCGGGCCCTCGTCCTTGCTCATCATCTGTATATGACCGCGCAAAAAGGTCGGCTCGCGTCGACCGGCTTTCGACGTGTTATCGTTAGCGTCAACTTGCGACGAGTTATTGTTCGCCTCATCCAATTCGCCCTCCTTAAAATCTACCTGGACAAGACACTTGCCTCCCACTCGAAGTTCCGAACCGTTCCATCTAGTCCAGCCGGCATTTCTCACCTCTGTGTTATCAAACAAAAGCACGTAAACACACGATTTATCCCCTCTATTTCCTCGAATTTTTCAACAAAACATATGCAATTATTCCGTTTTTGGAAAATAGGTAATTTTTGAGAAGCTTTAACCTCGTCTAATTTCGTGCCATATGTCAAAATCGGTGTTTCGATAAATATTGGGATCCAGGGCCTTCGCGACTCGGTATGGAAAGGGCGTATTGCCCCTAGCGACGACCTTATCCTCCTCAAAGTCCTCTCCCTCTTCAATTTTGCTCATCAACTCTGTGGTTAATTGGCTAAAAAAATATTTTTTTCTTTTCTCTATGATCGCTTATTTTTGATAGTGTTATTTTAATCTACAGAGACAACTTCACTGAGGAAATTTCAGAAAAACAGATTGACGCTCTCACTCTCTTATTTCCAAGTTTCCCTTGAGAAAGAACTTATCATGCCGGAAGTGGCTTGTTCTGTCGTGAAGCATCTTTTGCACCGTATCCTCCACATTAGGCATCTTGAATACATCCTTGTACAGCGTTTGGTATACCAAAGCTGCGAAAGAGGATTCAAATTGTTTTTTTTTTCTTTTTTACAAAGCGAATAAATAATCGAAGGAACGCATCCGAGATTCCAAAGGACCAAAAGAGATATTTAAAAAAATAAATTGAAGAATCTTACATTGGCAGAAAGCAGCTGTGGCGATAAATTCCTTGGCATAGACATTGTCGTATTGTTTCAATGGAGTGTGACACAGATAAATTTTGTCTTGGAATCCATTGTTAGTAACGTTTTTTATGACTAACTTTTGGCCATTGAATACGACAAAGTCTCGCTTATAAAGAAGGGACATTGCCTGTATCTCATTGTTGCCGCCCCATTCTGTGAAGCACGACATTTGCTCCAGATAACTTTCCAAAGGAATACTTATCGACTGAGGAACCAAAAAAATTACACAAATTAATAGAATACGAATAAACGAAAGCAAATAGCCATGAATAAAAGAATTTGAAAAACACGACTGATGGAAAATTAATTTGTTTCTCTGACAATCGATCGAATCACCGTGAACAACGGAAATCCCAAGAATGTTAATTTAAAGAAAAGCAAATAAATTGGTGAGACAAAGTGAGAAGGTCCGCCGTTGAGCGAGGTCGCTATTCACGCGTAGAACGCGAAGGAAAAAAAAATCAAAATATAAACAATGTGGTTGCCTACCTGTTGGAAAAGGTCGCTATTTTTGCACATAAAATCAACGCACTCTTTTCTCACTCTGATGTGATAATATTGCGTCAAATAAATGATCTCGCTGACGGCCCTGAAGAGACAGGTAGGATCGCGAGGCGCGTGTTTCCTGAAGTATCCCTCGTTTTGTAGCCAGTCGTCGACAGGTTCAGTGGCGCGTTTTACGCTTTTTCTCGGCGAAATATCCATCGTCGACGGATGAAGAGGAAAACGACGAAACGGGCTTCTCGAGCTTACACCGTCGATCGAGCGATTATTAAATAATAATATGAAATGAATTAAAAAGCCGCAGCCGCCGTGTCGGGAGATCGTCGAAGAGCGTCGAATCGTTACAGAGCGCGAGACTCGCCGGGTCCGATCCTCCTTTCAATAACGCCACAGAGAGGGAACAGAGACAAAGCAACCGGCAACGAGTTGCACGCCTAGCACGTGGTAGTAAGTTCAGCGCGATCCCTTTGTCGTCGTTTGACTCTTTCTTCCCCTTCCTTCCGCCCCTCCTCCTTATTTTCATAGAAACACAAGCCACTGAGCTCCGAGCGTTCGACTGTGTTTACTCGCCGTTTGTTTACTTATCGCAAGAATACAACGTCTCTGTGTCCAAGGAACTCGAATAAAAAGCTTTGCTCAGAAGAGATGTCGGTTTTTTTTTTTTTTTTTTTTTTTTCCCTCTTGTTTTGATATACCGTATAACGGAAATATATAACGATCGAAATGCGTTGTTGATACGTGCCCCAATCGTTATGAGAAAGCAAAAACTTTTCCAGTTTGCCATTGTATTTCTATTTCCAAGGATGAATTATGGTAATAATAAGAACAATAACAAGTCAAGTTGTCCGTACAAATTATCATTTTTTTCTTTTATTTCACGGTATAATTACTTCGTCGGTGTGACAATACAAAAATGTGTACGAATATTAAAAAAGTACAATAGCCCGTTATATAAAATATCATTCTTACAAAAGTATATCAACTGCTGTGTGTACCTCTACCGATATCTGTAACGCATGCAGTAACTGCCGATTTCAGCCGTTGAGTGTAGAATTATTAACAAAAAAAAAATCGTCGCTTGCGAGTAGCTTTTTATTTTGTTTTCTCTCGTTTCGTAGGTTTTTTTTTTTTTCGTCGCCGATCTAACAACAAATTTGAATAAACGAAAGGAGAAGAAAGTAAAGCGTCCTACGGCAGATCTCGCGCTGCGAGGCGATGAAAGTATGAAAATACGAGGTCCAGAAAATTGCACCAATTTTTAGGTATATTACTGACCGAACGGCAATGCCTAATCGCCGGCCTTGGGATATATTTATCGCACGTACAAGGATTTATTTAATTTAAACGAAAATAAATCTCAATGAAAAAAATTTAATTCAATTGAAGAAATATCGAATTTAATTATTTTTATCGAGATAAATTAGTGTAAATTAAAGATATCCTTTTTTATTCGCTCGTGTACAGAGATAGATAGTTGAAGCAAATAGCAAACCTTGTTCGTTTTTTTGTTTTTTTGTTTTTTTTTCCGCGTCGAATCACTTAGTCTTTTAGTCAAATACGAATCTCGACGATCGTTAAATTACGATTATAAGAGAAAACGGTATAATAAACGCGCGGTTATCTCGTTGGTTGATGCGTGTCATCGCTGTTAACGTGTCGATAATAACCGTGAAGAAAACGTTCGCACATAGAGACTGGAAGAAATGAAGAGACGGGTCGCTGATTCGAACGTCGAAAAAACGTCTTTCGAACTTGTTATTCATTTTGTTTTTTTCTTTTCTTGCTTTTTCCTTGCTCGTTTTTTTTTTTTTTTTGTTTTTTCGCAGTCTTAAACGGCTATTTTCTCAGCGTCGATAGCTAAAACGGAAAGAGCATTCAACTTGTCATTCGCGAAATGCAATTAGATGGGTGTTGATTGATTTACAGAGACGGACATGGAGTTACCTTCTTTGGTTGGCAACGGATTCTTCTCCAAGGTTTGCGCGTGCTTCAACTTTGCCGGATCGAAGTTCTCGATGCCGGAGATGAACTGCTGCTGGCCCTTCTCCTTTTCGATAGCTGAAACACCAACAAGAGAGATTAGTCAATCAGTCGATATGCGATACGGTGAAAATATCCTTTGACTTGGAAATATTCGTGTTCCATACCATCCTTGTCCGGAAGGGGGTTCTTCTCATTGGTTTCCGTGTGTTTGAGCTTGGCCGGGTCAAAAGTCTCGATACCGGCGATGAGCGTCTTTTGATTCTTCTCCGCTGCGACGTCTGCGGAGGAGAACAAGTTGTGTTTAGTAACGCGTTCCGATATGGAAGTTGTTGCGACCCGCTTTCCCTTATAAGCAGAGGACAATGAGTGGCGATGATGTCTCTTCAACATCCTACGATATATGCTACTATGGCTATATGAGTTACTACACCATTACAGTGAATTCCATCTATTTTATATATACCGAAAAGTGATTAGTAACTACGTTCCGTAGGATTAAATATTAAATATTCCAATTATTTATCTATCTAATCTAATTATACTGGAATTGCTTATTCCTAGAAGCAAACGAACCGTATGATAAGCGTTATCTTACGTTTAAATAAATTGGACAATTATTTAGCCGACGATAACTCGAAAGCACGATTTACAGCAGCAGAATTGTGTTGGTTCGCTAAAATGAGCTTCCAAGAGGAAATGTAATGTAAATGAGACTGATTTTGATTGTTAGTAGCGACCTCTATACCACATGAAAAATCCTTCGTTTTTTGTTGTTGTACCTGTGGCATTGGGCAATACAATTTTTTCTTTTGTATCCGCGTGCTTCAATTGACCTGCCTTAAAGCTCTCGACGTCGTGGATCAAGTCCGAGTGTTGTCGCTCCTGTCGGACGTCTACATTACCAGTTTTTAAATTCGTTTATTCTCCGATCTTTCTTTTAATTCATTTGTAACATATTTATTTCGAGTTTTTTTCTTTAAAGGATCAACGGCATATATTTTGTTTTTGTTTATGCTTGAGGATCGAAAAATCAAATTACAAAAATTGTCTTTATTATTTCATCGGATCAGGAGGTTCGGTTACCTTCGGCTGAGGGTAAGACGTTCTTAATAGCGGTAGCAGCCTTTTTCATGCACTCGTAATTGAAGCCTTCGAGTTCGCTCTTGAGATCCAAGGAGACCTTGGGAAGGTCTTTTAACGACGGGCTCTCGGGATTCGACATCTCTTGTCACTTAAAAAACGAATCTGCAAAAGACAATATTGAAAGATGTAAATTATGTAAAAAAAGATAATAAGGATTTATTATTATTTTCCGATGGTGAAAGAAAAATCCTACGGTTAGCTGGGGAAAAGTGGGAATACGAAGATGCAACGTTGACGGGGATGCGTGGAAATTTAATCGGACGGACAATTTATGGTACGAAACGTCGGAACTGAGTGAAGTTGTATCGGAGAGGAGAGAATGCGTCACCTACTGAGTCTCCGGCGGACGATTCGCCGAGCCGATGTCTCGCGGAGAGCGAACAATGGGCAAAACGAGAAAACAAAGGCCCATCGATCGATTGTGTGCGACGATATTGCCGCTGCGCTCACATCACAGAAATGCACAAACGCAAGCTGAAAGCGATGCTTCCCTCGTTGTATGCTCCACAATCGTAATATCTGTAACG
Organism: Clistopyga incitator; assembly: GCA_947507545.1. Lineage (NCBI taxonomy): Eukaryota > Metazoa > Arthropoda > Insecta > Hymenoptera > Ichneumonidae > Clistopyga > Clistopyga incitator. Next base: position 158,829 of record OX382180.1, read on the forward strand.
CGTATCGTATCTACAGCTATACAAATGTCTATACCACTATACAGGAGGCATAGTTGTGGTCGACACTCGGCGAGGAAGTCGACACCGCAAAATTTAACTTTGGCTCGCAATTGCCTGGCTAGAATTTCCGCTCATTTGCACTTTTCGAGAGCGTCGACGAAATCTAAAAAACACGTGAATTTTTTTCCACTGCGGGAAATTCATTTGGGCGAATTAATTGAAAGAATAAATCTTTTGACATTGTGTATCCGATAAATTTTGATTTGAGCTTTCGGTCTAATTTGTACGATCCGGGTCTCCGAGCGAGTTAATTCCCGTGGAATGTCGATCGGTCACGTGTACTTTTTTTCCTTGGTTCTATGGAATCTTCTCTCAAGGCTTTTCCCTTTAATCTCCAAGTATAAAATGTAACGCGTGCCGGAGTCAATCGCAATTTATTATAATTTAGCGACGAGGAAATAATTGGTCGTAGGCGTGGCAGCGTCGCTGGGCGAGGACCGCGAGCGTTCAGCAATGAATAGGGACGGATCGAAGGGGAAAAAGCGGTTGTATACCGTCGTCGTGGTCGTCGTCGCGACAACGAACAACGGGCCGAGGAAAACACCGCGCCGAGAGTAATCTCTCTCGCACACCGGCAGGAAGTACCGAGCGACGGTGCGTTTCCGCTTCGTGATTCGCTTTGTTGGACCTGTCGGTGTTTAATGCCAAGAGAACAGCGTTTCCAAGATAAAACACTCGGTACGCGCCAACAGCCGAGATAACGCATTAAGAATATCAATGGATACATCGCGGGAGAAGCTTCCGAGGCTTTTGTATTCCATCTGCGCTCGCAAACTCCCCGACATCGTTGAGAATTTCAATGGAGCACTCGTTTTCATTGTTTTATCCGAGACGACGAAATTATAGTGTCTCGCGATAGTTTTTCGACAGAGCCGTAACCATACCGATCCAAAAAACAAAACAAAAAAAAAAGTTTTGGTGGACACAGGCGTATGTACGCGATGCACAGTTGCCCATGGGTTTGTTGGTTCGAGGGATTGTAGAGGGGTCCGCCGAGAGTCGTGAGATACCAGGAGGCAAACGGTTCGGGAGAGCGAGAGCGCCAGGCAAGACCGAGGTCCTTATAAGGCGTGCGACGGTATGCCTCTATATAGAGAATACGAGAGAGGCCGAGTACGCAACTGTACTATATCATATACAGCGTTAAAAAAATCTTTATATCTATGTATTCGAAGGTACGTCACTTTTTCGTCTCCTTATGTCAGAATCGTTTATAAGCCTCGTTCGATTTATACGCTAGCTACATTTATATAAAAGTGCCTAAAACGATTTTTTTTCTCGTTGCTGTTGCTTCGATCACGCGACTGCACGCTCACACTCGGCGCACACTGTAGTGCGTACTCGATTCGCAGTTATTGTACTGTACGTTGTAACGGTACAGGAATATGAAACGTCGCTCGTTTTGGTCTTTACCTTTGCCGCAGAGCACCAGAGATTCCCTCTCAGGTTTTTTTTTTTTTTCATAAGACTTCTGATTAGCGTACTTTATGATGTTACGTAAATTTGAATAAAAGATGAAAATTAGTAAAACGATCGGTTGACAAAGTAAATTTCAAATAATTGGATTTTTTTTTTTTTTGCGAGATTATCTCATTCACCGAATCGCCAGAGTTTCTTTGAAGCGAGTTCCTCTTTGGTCCGTTGGGAAGAGGGGAAAAAGAAAAAAAGTGACTAGCTCGAGTATGCGAGTGAATGAGCCGGTGTTGCTTGGGGCAGCGGTGAGTTTGCACACCCCGTGTGTGCGCAGCGAGGAGAGCGAGTCAAGGACTTGGCTGGTGCGCCTCGCGGAGTCGTTAAAGTCCGCCGAGTAACCCTCGCTACATGCAAGAATAACGGCACTCGACCTTTTCGAGGCTGTTGCTCATCCCCGCGCGATTATACCATGCCCGCGGTATGCATACGTCGACTTCTTTTGTGTTATACCGGGGAGACTTTTTCAATTGTGCTTCGACCATGAATTTGTGGGGAGGTGTTGTCTCGATAAGCGGCTTAGGCGTTCGCGCTCGCGCGAAAACCTGATATGCCAAGGGCAAAACGCTTCCGAGACTCGGAAGACGACACGACGCACTTCGCAGGTGCACATATATATACATATATATATATATACTCTCATCGTAAAACGCAGGTGCCTGTCTCTTCGACACCGAAACGCGGACGGTGCTGCCGATGAATCGGGAATTTGCCGGACGACTGTATCCAAATTGTAAGTTGGATATTTTTTTTTTTGCTGTAAAATGCAAAACATAATAAAATTTATTTGTAAATGCCGACGAGAAATTGGACGAGTCTGATCTGACTGAAGGAAGAAAAATGCGGAATACTCGGCCTGTTTGTTGTTCGTCGAAGCTAGAGGAGCCTCTTTATAGAAAGTCGAGAGAGTCATTCTCAGCTATTCGATATAACTGCGCAGCCAAATGCATCGCGAACAACTTTGCCTCGTCGTTCGTGTGAATCATGAATTACGATAGAGTAATAAAAGTAATGAAAAATAAAGAGAATAAAGCCTGTGCCACGGTTATCCATAAATTATTCGGAAATGATGGATCGTCTGTCTCGAAGATTGGTGTGAATCAAGGCAAAACCGAGTTAATAAGGTAACTGGGTCGTTTATACGCCGATGTCGAGATCTGCGAAGTTCTCGTGGGGAGAGAGAGAGAGAGAAGCGAAGGAATCGGAACTCGTGCGGTTAGCGAATGAGAGGATGTTGCTAACAGAAGGTACCGCGGACGATGAGCGCGCTCATCGAGACGCAGTGCCGTATAAAACGAGCGCAGGAGGAGATGGAAAATAGAATTCTCTCGTGACTGTCTCGAGATTCTAATTCGCGGAGCTAAACGCTCAGCGAACCGGAGAGGCAAGGGGAAGATTCTATCGTCCGAGACTAACGAGCGAAGACTGGTCTATCCGGAGTTTAAAATGAACGGCACGAGGTGCAGTCCGCCGTCAATTAACGCCGGGTAATCGCGCTTAATGGAATAACCGAGAAGCGAATGCGTTGGCCCAGTTGACTGACCTGTTGAACGACGTACCTCGACCGGTTGCTCGACAAATTTCCGACAAAATCTCCATTAATTATGCCTCTCATTCGACGTCGTCTATCAAACTTTTTTTTGTCAGCATTAATTTTTATATTTTCCGAAAGTCGCGGTAAGAGTGTATCTTTGAAAAAAAAAAAACGATTTTAACACTTTGCGGTCAATAACTGGGGCACCAAGATTATGCAGTGTACTGAATAAAATAAAAGCAAGCGGAGAGAGAGAGTGAGAGAGATGGGCGAAACGATAATCGTTGCTACGTCTATGGAGTCTAGGCCGAGAAGTAAGGACTCTCAGGCAGCCCACACGAAGTTGCGGTTCTCGTCCCGTGCGACCGTGACGGGTAACGAACCCTGCTGCTGCTGCTGCTGCTGCTGCTGCTGCCTGGACGCTCGCGAGTATCGTATCGAGCGGTGGTTGCCTGCTGCCACGTATGTATGTATACCAAACTACAGTACGTACGTCGGCTCGTGTACTGCCTTCTATATATCTATACATATACATATATAGAGTACATCGAAAGAACGCCGGCTCGAAGCGTTACCGACGGCAGCGGCGCCGAGGGGAACAAGGTGGGCGTATAGTCGTTCGCAAAAGTTATGAACCGCAGTACCTACCGCTGAGGATACCTCGGATTTAAAAAAATTTTATTCAAATAAACAATGATCAAAAACTTATATTTATATTCCAATGATCGATTTATTCGATTGTCTTCTCAGGAGTTGGCGGTGATAAAAAATAAAAACATACTCGGCAGGACCGAAGGAATCGATTTTGCGACGAGAGAGGACTGCGAAACCTCGGTATACCGTTACCCGACCGCGAATTGCTTTTGGCACTTTGCGATCTACCGAAATTAAGCGATTTTTCAAAAGAAAAAAATGTTGTCATTTGTCACAGTGTATATTCCGTATTTTGGCTAATTTGGTTATTAACATTGAATGTTAAAAAGAGAGCAAATAATCGTAGAATATTTTTCAAAGTATACCAAAGTTGAGGTAAAATAAAATTAGAGTGTAATGTTGAGGCTGTTGGGTATTAGTGGGTAAACGGACCGAAAATGAATGGTGGTATACAGGAGATTTTGTATTTGGGATGCAGCGGAGAGTCGGACTAGGGGCAGACGGTTTCATCGATTGGAGTCTAGAGCGCTCGCGCCACGGCCAAGGGTGGTTACCCCGTCGAGGTCTGGGGAAACCCACCACCACCCCCTTCCGAGCACTGCTCTCGACCCAGCAACCGCGTGTCTATATATATATAAATATATACAGATATATATTTCTATATATAGGTATCCGCCACGACAGATGTAGCGGGACCGAAGAGACCCGAGTTTTCATGGTCACGGATGTGTTACACCCGGTCGTGGCTTCGTCCGGAAGCTCGACAATCTACTTACCGCAAATTTTGCGGTAGCACATTTAAGCTCAATTTGATAATCGGCAAATCCCCGGACAACGGCAAAACGATAAATAAATGTATTCGACGGGAGATAAAGTAAATTGGCGTTATTACGCGTCGAATATCATCGCGTTCGTCATCGGTAGAGCGCGAGGCAGCTGCTGCGCATTAGTGACATTCGTTTTACGGGAATTCAACCGCGCTGCTTTTTTTTTAACCACATTTTTATTATCGCATCTCGTGCGGTATCGTTTTCAGAGCGCGTCTTTTATCGCGTGACGAGAAGTCGCAACGGTATATTTGCAGCGATTTTAAGGAAAACCCTCGTTACCGATTCAAGAATACACAGGGACGAGTAATTGCTTTTTCTTTTCTACGCTCGAGACTCCCTCGCAGTCTCAATGCCAATTTAGCCGGCAGATATTTTTAGATCGCATCCCAAAGGGACCAAAAAATATTGGCATTCCGGAGAGACGCTCTCTTCGCTGCATTCGTCAAAACCACGCCCTTTTTCGACTGGACCAAAAGTTTCGAATCATCTCGAGAGACAGAGGAATTTTTACTTACTTCTGTTTTCGGTGCTTCGCAAGCTTGCGACGCATTAATGGCCATCAAGGCCGAGAGAAAAATGATTTATGTCACCTGGAGCGCCCACTCGTCGCATTACAACGTTAATCATTCCCCGGAGCCTTATCGAACCGCTCGCGAATGCACTTTGTGGGACGCAATAGGAAAAGAAAAAAAATAAACACGTTCGGATAATACTTAACGTAACCCACACGTAGCCTCCTTTTTAACTCCGTTTTTTGAATTATCAATTGGTTCAACGTTTCTAAGGTAAATAAGTCATTTCGGTATAACAACGACGGATGCAATTTATCGAAATGAATAATAATTTTTCACTAATGTGCCATTTTTTCATCGAGGATTTTCAATACTAAATGTATGACGGTAATATAAAAAAACTGAATTATTGACAAGTGGTATACGGGTTTGTTGGTATCACGAGTGACATTGCGTGCCGGGCAGATTATAATAATCAACACAGCAGCCACGAGCGAAAAATGCTTAAACAGATAAAAGTAAGAAGAGTATTCGGAGGAGTACGTTAAAAAAAATAAACTCAAATTTTGGCAGTACCACAATCTTTTGCCATTTATTTTATTAGCAACGGTAATAAATTTTTTTTCACATGTGAAAAATGTTATCGGTGATCGCATAAAAATTGTAGGTATGAATAAAATAGGGAATATTAAGGACAGAGTTGGCAGGCTTTGAGTAAATTGAATGGGACTTAGCGACAGCGAGAGCGCGACCAGTCGGCCGGAAGAGCCGAGGAGAGGGTGGACAGTTTCGGCCGCACCCTTTCTCCCAATCCCAAATCTCTCGAGGGACTCTCCCTTTTTTATTTCGTCGCAAATAAGCACCATTACCGCTCGATTGACCATTGACTCTGGTCGATAGAGTGAAAACCGAAATCTCAAGAGGAGAAAATAGCGTTGGAAAAACAAGAAGAAGACTGGATTCCTTTCTTCTCTCCGAAACGGGTGTGCCGGCGTAAAAGCCGCTCAACTCCTCTTCGTTTCTCCACGAGAATCACTCCAAACCGGTTGCAAATTGTCTTTATTAACACGAGAAATTGAATTTTGGAAATTATTTTTTTTTTTCGCGATTTCGGGGAAATATATGGTATTTGCTTTTTCGTTTCTTTAAATCCGAAGACTGACCTGTCAGTTGTGGATGTAGAAATCTCTAAGGCTCCTTGCCGTGGGGGGATATACGATGAGCGCACAATGTTCCAAGACAGAGAGAAGATAGTGTACTGCGGCGACCGGTTCCTGGTTTATTCGACGAAAGCCTCGACGCACACCAACTCTCTTCCCTCTCTCTTCAACTCCCCCTCCCCGTTGCCCCCCCCCCCCCCTCTCTCTCTCTCTCTCGTCCTCTTCGTTTCCATTTCTCTCTGTAAATGTCTCCATCTCTCGCTTCCTTTGCATCGGTATCTCTCTCTCTCTCTCTCTCTCTCTACAAAGGTCTGTCATCCTCTCCTTTTCTTTCTCTTTGAGGCTACGGTGAAAGTCCCCCTCTGTTAAATTTGCCGGCCAAAGCTTCGCCAATTGGAGTAGCGGCTTTCGCTTCCCACTCTCCACCGTGAATCGCGCGTTATGTGTAATGGTGAAAATATGTGAGCGGGAGAGTACAAGGCCCCCCTCTGGGCCCCACCAACCCTTGACCGCCAGCTCAGAGAGAGACTCTCTGAGTCACCCCTCGCTCCACGACACAACGTGACACGTTTCTCAACTCTGCACCACCATCATTATAACTATTGGCAATTTTGATTTCCGTTTTTTCGTAAGTCAATGCCCCGTAAAGTTGCACAAAACTGCACTGTTTACAGACGTGACGTATAAACTTTTGAACTCGAGTCGGGTTTCGGCTCGTACCGCAAACCGACTTGCTGAAAAAAGTAAAAGTATTTTCCCGCTAGCTTTAAAATGCACTGTTTTGTGAGGAAGAATGCTCGAATCGTCGAGCGACGCTTTTCTTTCTCAGCCAATTGTGCTAACGCAGCGAAAAACGTTAGGGAGCTTTGCGGTGGTGGCATTGCTCTGTTCTCTGTTAAAAGACAATACTCTTTTTCTCTGTGATTCTCCGTATGTGCAGCGGTTTATTCAGCAATTATTACTCACGAGTAGAGACGCGCGGTCGCAGGAGGGGAACACACGACGACGATCGTGTGTGTCGTGGCACTCGAGTGACTCACCACCGGCAGCAGGTTCCAGCTGCGCGACATGTGGCCAGTTGCTAGTCGAGGAGAGTTAACAGCGGCGGCAAATCCACGTACTCCTCGTTCTCCCCCAAAAAGTGAATTACTCAAAAACCACCGTCGCTGCATTTTGCCGTTATTTATTTATGATATTCCGATAATTTTTGGACTGGCGAAAGTAGGTGAATCGGATAGGGGGTATACATGATAAATCAAGAGAATACAAATTTCGACTCGACAATGGGCGTCTTTATTATCAATAAGACTTACCACTAGATTTTTGTTTGTTTTTAATACACATCACATGTTATTCTTACGGTAGTGTAATCATTAGGAATATATACAAAAAGCCATGAGACGAGGGAACTCCTAAGTTAATAATTAATTACGGCGTTACATCGAAAACGTGTAGAGTCCGTGTGTTCAAGGTACGAATGAAGAGAAACCTTAGTCTGCTAAATGCGTGTGGGTGTTTTTGTTTAATAATTTCTCTTTCTCGGTTTTATTTATTTTTTATTCAAATGGATGTGTGTGTAAGTCTTTTCTTTCAATGTCCGTTCTTTTTGTTTCGTTTCTCAATAAATCGCGACATAAAACCAAAAGTAATTGGTTCAATCGAGTCAAAAATGGAGGGTGTACTTTTCTTTTTTGCGAAATCGTTTTTCTTTTCTTTCCATAAATTCGCGGGTCGGGATGAGTTCACTTAATTACAATTATTATTCGCCTTCTGTTTCTTTTTCTCTTGTTTCCTTGGATACACAAAGCTTTTATGAGTTTGTGATTTTGTGAGGCGAGGGTAAGAGGGACGCGGCGCGTTGGGAGTTTTATCAAAGTAAATCACACGTATTCACAATAATACCATGAAATCGTCGAAAACAAGGCTCGCTGGCTTCTTGGATGTGATCGATATTTAAATGAGGAAAAAGAAAACGAAAGATTAATAAAAGGAAAAGAAAAAAAATCGACGATCCGATATCGATAATTTTTTTCAACTTCAAACGCTCTTCTCAAACGTTCGTGTTTTTTTCTTTTGTTTTTCGGACTTCCTCTTGTCTCTCGGTTAATCGTCCTTTAGCTTGTTGTTTTCCGGTGATTTGTCGCCGTTCATTGGCGAACGAGAACGGCTTCGGCTTTTGCTGTGCTTGCTAACCGAACGAGATCGAGATCTGTCACCCCTTGAACGTTCGCGGCTCGATCTGTCCCTGTGAAAAATAAGCCAAAAATTTAATTTTACATATTTCCATGATTTTTTTTCATTGTCGCATAGCATGTGAGCTAATAGTTACCAAGATTAACAAAATGTCATAGATATTTTTTATAATTTTACTTAGAAGTCGAAAATTTAATTTTAGTAATCTAATCGAATATCGTTGGCGAAAACATTTGTTTTAGAATATAGAAAATTACATTTCTATTCCACGTGCTTGTAGTTGAAATATAAAAATATTTTTTCTTCAATATTTTCTGGACGCTGGAAAAGTAATTAGGCATCGCGTAGCGTTAGTGGAAAGATTTATTCCAGGAAATGGAAAAATAGATTCTATTTTTAGTCCATTATTTTTAAACCAGAAACTACGAAAGTAATTGAGCATCGCATATCGTTGGCGAAACGATTAATTTAGGATATGGATGGTTAGATATGAAATTCTCGTGCTTGCACTTCTTTGTATTACTTCATTTTTTGATAGAAAAAAATGAAAAAGTATCGTATGTTACTCGGGACGGAGCATGATTTTAACCGCAGGTTTCTTCGATTTGCTCGGCCAACGATCTTCACCCTCGGCAAAAATCATGTACTTCCCTCCGTTGTAGCATAATATTAGTGATAAGCGAGAGGACGCTAGGGAAAACGGAGGGAAACTTACTTCGAGGGGGACTTGGCTTTGGACTTGGACTGCGACCTGGACTTTGACCTCTCAGCCTTGGACCTAGAACGAGATCTCGATTTGGATTTTGACTTAGACCGGTCTCGTGATCTGCAAAATTATATATATCGTCAATTTGACAAGAGGCTGAAAGAAACGTGAGTCCGAGGGGACTCGTCCATTTAACGCGTGGCTGTACTATCAACGGAGTTGGACATGACTCGATTCATCATTATTTCTTTAAACTTTTCTACCAACGGATTTTAGTACATTTCAATCTTAAAGTCTTTTTTCGAATATCTGTAAATGAAAAATTGCCCAACTCCGTCACCGAACTCCCGCGCGCTCTCCAATATTTTTCGGTTACACGCTAATAATCGTTTCGCAACTAAAAAGATGCAGCGCGGACTTTCCAATAGTACAGCCAAATTAGTCTAGCCCAAAGCAACGCCAGCGATATTCAGAATTAGCGATTTAATTAGCTGTTTGTTCTTTTTAAATCTCGTTGAGGAGAAGAAATTAAGAGAGAGAGAGAGAGAGAGAGAAAGTATAAGAGAGAAGAACACCGAGAAAAGTGTCGAGATTTAATTTAAATAAAAGTGAAAAAATAAGTGGGAGGAGGTACTCACTTGGACTTGGAACGAGAGCGGCCGCGATCAGGAGACTTGGATTTGGACTTTGATTTGGATAACGTGGGTGCCCTTGACTTGGAGCGGCTGCTGCGGCGACTACGGCTACGAGAGCTGCGGCGGCTCCTGGTACACAGATAAAATTTTTCATCAAATATTTTTTCGCTTCTGTTCTATTTTCATTTTTTTTTTCTTTTTTTTTCTCTCGATCCCTCCATGCCCGCCCCGTAATTTTCCAAATATTTTCTTCGCGTCGCGACGAAACGCAGAGTAGTGATTTTTCCGAGATTCTCATTGTCAAAGGAAAAAATTGGGTTGAATATTTTTCATTTTATATTTCGTTATTTAAAAAGGGCACAATGATTGGACTCTATTGTTGCGTCCACTTTTTTATAATTTGCCGATAGTTTCTAGTTGATCAATAACAAAGGAAACGTTCTTTTTGAAAATAGTCACAACGGGCTGTATGGGGGTCAATGGGGTTTCGTGTTTGTGTGTGCATGTGTAGCAGCAGGGTGGATCGAGTTTTCTTTAAGAGGGGCGGGTCGTGGATGCAGAAGAATAAGAACGAATCGAATGCGTCGATGAAAAATAAAAGTTTGGTGTTGCTTTGTTCTTCAATAGACGATTCGAGGACCGTCGAGCGACCATCGAGACACAGCAAGTAAGCAGAACTTTGGCGCAATGAAATCGAGAGATTAAGCAGGTTGGAGCGCGTATCTAGTCGAATCAGAGTCAAATTTTTAAAACTACAACTCTGATCTGATTAGTGCAAAGCGCTTCATCGTGCTTTTAAAAAAAATTAGAAGATCTCACTCCGTAAGCGGCAACCAACGTCAATAAACACTCGATGAGGCACAGGTGACTCATGAAATTGATCACGTATAATATAACTTTTTTATCCAACGTTCTCTAATCTGAAATTTGAAATTTTCTTTGACAAATAGTCGAGTTTTTCGAGAAACACAGATTTGTACTCTCTCAACTTTGGTTTTCTTCCGTTCCAACAATTATAGTCAGATTTGTAATTTTTATTTTGCACAAGTCACTGGTGACACATAGACTCTTGCAATTTACTACTGCGGAAACAATTTTTTTTTTTTCCGATACTCAAACGCAATGTTAGATTTTTAAATTCAAAATCTTATTGTATCTGTTTTTATTACAGAATGTAATTTGGAAAATTTTTGAAATAAATTTCTAGGTTTGGGTATCGAAAGTTTTAGGTAATGTTTGTGAAAATTTGTAGAAAAATTGTACCTTGAACGAGAACGACTACGACGACGAGAGCGAGACCTGGATCGTGATCGAGACCTCGAGCTGGAGGATCGTGAACGACGTCCGCGCCTCTTGTCCTCGATAAGACGAATTCGACGTCCGTTAAGCTCAGTGTCGTCCAATTTATCGATAGCGTTCTTGAGGTCGGAGTAAGTCGCAAATTCTACAACTCTGAACAAGATATAAAATACAATTAAAAACTATTCAACGCAGTATTTATATAATTTTGTTAATCCGAAGAAAAACTTGGAGAACAACTCGGACAAGTGTTGACTGAATTAGGAAAAACAAGTGTAACTTACCCTTCATTCCGACGTTGTTTGTGCGCATCAGCGTAAGTTACTTCGCCAGCTTGTCTCATGTAATCCTTCAAATCCTGAGCATTGCGTAAAGAAAAAGACGAATTAGCCAAAAGTAATAATGCAATGTATCGGCTGTATATTATTATTCATTGTAAAAGTTGCATACGGAATTCTACGCTGTGTTACTAAATCTGCAATGTTAATATATTTATATATATATATAACAGGGATCTCTCAGAGTCTACACTCTTTGCACTAAATTTCATTAACTTCTTACTCATTTTCACGTCAGAACAATTTGTATGTATGAATGGGATTTAATGAATAATGCAAATTTAAGCCTGTGGTGAAAAAAAGACATTCGCAGCCTCGCCTATGAGACTTTTGCCAGCATCGTGTGTTTGTGCAGTGTGCTCGAATTTAGTATCTAACGAACGACGCAACCTTTCTATATGCAATTCAATCGTCAGTATATTTTTTTTCTCCTTCTTTTATATTCCAAGTCCACCCCGCAAAATGTTTCCTCTTTTTACTCAGAAACCATTTTTTCAGTCTCCACGATTAGATACATGTGATTCGTTTGTCACGACCATGAATTTTTATTCTCGATACTGCTCCGGTAGTTTTTCCAACGTGTTACGATGACAATAATTCATTGAGCAGGGTGGCTCACATCTTTTTTTTTTCTCTCGTGAATATACTTTGCGTTGAGCTGAAAATGAAGAATGAGCAAAAAGAAATTTCGATGATTTGGTGAAGTTGTCGTTGTTTTTTAGAGGACGATCGCAGAGACCTGGCGCAGCGGTTGCCATCGACGCTCGCAAATTCGACCCCCCTCCCCCCTCGCCGGAGTATAGAATCTTCCGAGCCAGAAATCTCCGTTATTTCCGGTACATAGCGCATTAGCGGGTTGGTCGGCATTTTCGTTGTAAAATTCTCTCATCCGTTTGGGCTATTTGCCATCCTTCAGATCATCGCTCTTTTTCCGTTGCCTCTGGCGGAGTGTATGTGTTGCGGGCGTGTGGGAACCAGGTACGGCTTTATTCCTTCCGTAATGATGCAGCGGTTGGCCAGTTGATTTTTTAGCGGTTACGGAATTCTTCCATAAAGAAATTTTCTCTCTGTTCCTTCGACGAGCTTCGTACTCTTTTTTCCCCTTCGGTCGAACGAGCGATCCTTAAATTCGTGCGGAATTTGGTTATCCTCGCAAACCATCAATTGTCTTGCATAAAGAAAAGTTGTCTTGTCCGATTTATCGCGAATAAGGCAATCGATACAATATTTTGGTCTGCAATGAGAAGCTTTTTCAAAGAAATTTGTAGCATTTTTAATGCATTTTTTTGTTTCTTATAAAAGGTTTTGATATACGATGATGGAAAACACTGTTGATAAAAATAGCGGATACCTAATTTCGAGCACAGCAACAATATAAAATCTCCGTCCAGCTCTTCGCGCGTGAATCGCAGCACAAAGTCATCAGAATCACTGATCCCGTCTTTTGTGCACAGCCGGAATAATCAATAATGAAAATAAAATTAAAATAAAACGTACATCTATGACATTATGAAATAATGGTGTATAAATAGGAATATATATGTTTATAAATATAATGAAAGATATTCAGTATATATAAATCTAGAAGAACACTCGTTTAAGGTGACGCATTTACCTTGGGCCCAGGCACCACCTTGCTTACGGACAGAGAGAAAGGCCAGACACACGTCGATTGGTCGGGGTCGAACGGATCAGTGTGGCGTAGACACGCGCGGATGGTTCGAGTATCTCGGCCCGTGCTTATGTGCCCTCATGGCTGGCCGCTGCCTGACTTTAATTGATGGCTAGGTAGGTCGATGCTTGGAATCTCGGGTACCAGTGCCAGTCGACGTTAAACGTCCGAGTACCAGTCTCAATGCTCGTGAATTAACTTCTTTTTTTGTTGTTTTTTTTTTCAGGATCAAATATACAAAAATTTATAAACAAAAATATTGTTTTCCATAATGGATGAAGGGATTTACAGGGTGGCCACATTTTAACCGCAACCCGATTTTTTTCGAAATCAAAGTTATAAATTCTCCAAACTGGTCGATCGCCATTGTTTTTTTCTACTAATATTAATATCTCTCCATTGTCCGTATTTTTTCCGATATGTCTTGATTAATTCCCGCATTTTTCATGGCGACCCTGATTTCAATTTAAAGGACTCAATCGGATGAACGATCATGATAAGGAAGGATTGTAGTAGCGTGGACAAAAAACGTAGGCATTTTATTGTATCGTTGGTAGTAGTCGTGGTAGATGGTACGCGTTCTTTCTCTCTCTCTCTTTCTTCCTCCGGCTTTGCGAAAACACTCATGATTTGGGCGCCATGGTAAAGGGAGAAAGAGAGAGGGAGAGAGAGACGTTGTTTGTTTAAAGTTTCTCCCGTTCGACGTGTGGCGGTAGCGGTAGATGAGTGTGTGTCTCAACCCTATCTCTCTGACGTGGGATAATCAGCGATTGTTTTATCGCCGGATAGAAGCGATGATAATGGGGTGGTAGGTTGGTGGAGGCGTAGTAGGGTGTGGAAGACGGTAGCAGAAGTAGAGGAGGTGTCTCTGCGCGAAGCCCCAAAGCCCGCAGAAGCCTCGTAGCGCACACGTTTAGCCTCGTGCGGCGGCGGTGGCGGCGGCGGCAGCGGCGACGGTCTCTCTGTCTGTCTGTCTCTCGCTCGCCCGCTCGCTCAATAATCCTCAATCTCTCTCACCCCCATCGGTAACACCTCGGAATATGCCCGATTGACCAACAATGAGTGAACCTGAAGGCGTGGGGGGCCGGCCGCCCATCGCGCGTCCCATCCTCATCTCTCTTATCATCATCGCGCATCAGTCAGAGAATATCGGGCCCTACCGGTCTCGCCCCCTCTCCTCCCCGGCGAAGAGGACATGGCTCTTCGGAAAGAACATCAATTTTATTGTTTTTTCTCAACTGCTGGCCGAACGTAAATCAATAATGATGATAATAATAATAATAATGATAATGATTGTAATTATAGTAATAACGATTATAATACAAAATAATAATAATAACAACAACAACAATAATAATAATAATGAGTAATTCTTCATTTTCTTGTTATGATTATGATTAGAATAATAATGAGATATTTCTTTCGAAAGAGTTCGTGGGCAAAGTAAAGATGAAACATCGGATGGAATTTGAGATTCTGAGTGAGCGACTATCGTCAACTACGCGGTATAAAAAGGATTGTGGGAGAAACAGGTGAATCTTCCAGGTCATCCTCTATTCGATGAGATTTCATGACAAAATTATTGTAAAAGATAAATCTATGAGTATTTTTTTTTAATGGTTACTGTATGATGAATCATCGATTTTCGAGCAAAGTTTCACGTATCTCTTCCCAAAAACAAAAGGATAAGATTGCGGGGATAAAAGTGCACGCGTGAATGTATATTGATCAAGTAAGACTTGGTTTTGTCTCTCATTTCCCTGTCTCAATTGTCAATGCGTTATTTTTTTTTTCTCTTTTCTCTTCGTAGAATATTGTTGAGTGTTCCAATCGTTGATAATCGGTTGCTGGCAGTGACTTTTCAAGTTCTCCTCCACATTAATTGTGTGTCTCCGTTCCAAAGCCATCGCGTCCAAAGGATCTTAAGCGCGTCCTGGTATTTCCCACATCGTTAGTGCATTGCCCTGTGATTGCCACCATCTCCGCCGTCTCCTCGTCCACGGAAAGCCATCCTGCGCGCGCTTTCTCGTTCAGACTCAAGGGTTCTCGGCATCTCGCATTCAGCAGCGGCTCTTAACATCCCAATGGGCTCAGCGAGGGACGATTGCCGATTTTCCGCGATGTCGCGTCTTCCCCGTAGCGAGAAAACCGCGATCCTTGTTTCTGGTTGTCCGATAAATCGTCAAAGACCGAGAAAAATCTTCTCCAGATGTTTTTTCTCTTCGTCTCTCAATTTTTCATTTTTTTTCCCGCGAAATTTTCTAACGCCAGAGACTTACTTGATCAAACTCTACATCGTTTCGTTTGGGGCTCATTATTTTGTTTATAGCGATTTAAAAAAATTAACAAAACTTAGAGGAAAGAAAAATCGAATGGCAAACCATATTTTATGACTAAAAAAAAGAAAATAGCCGCGTGTAAGTTTGGTTCGACTCGGGGGAAACCAATTTCGATTTTTTTTTTAAATATATATCTATATATATTTATTTTTATTTTTTCTTTTGTCAACTTCTCGATGCAAATGCGCACATGGTGCGCGCAACCTCGAGTAGTAATCAAACTCACGGGAAAGCTAGCGGAGGGCATAACGGACGTAAAATAAAATTGGAAATCGAGGTCACAATTCTTACCTGCCAACTGACGCGGCTCGAAAGATTCTCCACTGTAAGACGATATTCGGTGCGGGTTGGAGGTCCGTATCTGTAATTAAAATCGAATTTCGTTACAAAGTTATTTCACAAAACCGAACGAGAAAAAAAAATATGAAAAAAAAATTAGAAGAAGATAGAAAAAGATGGCAACAATTTAAGAGGGCAGGTTTGTCTCGAACCTGATTTTACTTTATCGATAGAGAGGATTGAAGAAAAACGTATGACGAATGAAATGCAAGACATGAAAGATTTTACATGTAACTTTACGTTGAAAGTATAATTTGAAGAAATAATGTTATAAAAATCGTGTAACTTTGTATGGTAAGTACCTGGGCAATGATTGCTTGTAGCTAGATGCAGTCCTCGTGTTTCTGTTCACACTATCTCTGCAAAAAGTGATGTCATGTGAACAGAAATAACGGATCGATGATTTGTTAAACCTTCGGCAAGTAACTACAGATCTGCACTCATTGCTCAAGCACACAATCAATCAGACCTTTAATGCTCAAACAATCATAAACTTGATCTACACACCAACAGCAAACAGACAACAAGCTACCGGAAAATATAGAATAATAACGAAAGTCGTAAAATAAAACAAAAAGGAAAAACAGATCTCGATAAATTTGCATTAGAAACTATTTACTCTTTTTTTAATGAATTATCTGCAGCAATGTGAGCGTACCTGTCGTGTCGCATATCGTCTCGGCTGTAACAAATCCAACACAAACACATATATTAGTCGGAAAAAGAATCGCAGCATCGCCGACTATACTACATTAGCAGCGATGAAGCGAGTCAATGATTTTAATATATATACAATGCGGGAAGACTTTACTGTGGGCAATGCGTTCTCGAAGTTAAAAAATGACAAAATAATTAAACTCAAAGTGAAATTTAGATTGTATTAATATTCTGAAAGTGCGAAACTTTGCACGAAACTTTTGTCTTTTAAGCGCTATTGATGATAATTATTTCGTGGAAAAATGTTGTCAACTCGAATTGGCTTCTCTAGAATGAGAGCTCATCATATCCAAACAAATCGTCCTTGAGATCGGCGTTGTGCGAAATCTTTGGCACGAGAATTTTATAAAAATAGATAGTTGTATTAATGTTATTTGGTGATGAGAGGATTTTCGATAATCGTAGGTTGTATGTATTTAGCGGTGATTGTTCGATAAGTTCGCACATCGCGGGTCGTTGGGGGGGATTATGATTGCTCTGATAAAAATAAAAAAAGGAATAGCGTGTCTTACGCAGATCGCCTCGAGTCCCCACCATAACCACCACGGGAGTCACCATAGCGCCACTGGTCACTACCCCTAGGTGTCCCCCGGGCCCTCTCTACAGTAATTCTGTAACAAGACACATTGGATATGCTTACTTGTCTCTCCAGGAGCGTGAGCGTCCGTAGCCACGGTCGCCTCGCCTCCCTGAAACACCCCGTGCTATCTCCACCGCCACTCTGAAACACACCCAACAAAACCCCGCCTAAGTCCTCGACTAAATCTTACTCTACTCTGCTTCTTCTCTTATAACACTTTGTTTTTTTTTTTTTTTTAAATCTCTCTCTCTCTCTCTCTCTCTCGCTCTCGCTTTCCAGTCATCAACATCATCAGCGTTCTCAAAAATATAACATTTTCCGGTTACAAGATCCCGTGTATAAGCGCCTTCGATATCGTCTTCGTTGCTTAAAGTTTTCAATATTTTTTTGCTGTTGTTATTATTATGAGAAAAAAGTAAATAAAAAAATATTTACTCCCTCAAACTACCCTCGCTACTCTGATCGTACCGCGTGATCGTTGATGTAAATCGAACGAGGCAACCCTGCACGCGAAAACAATCTCGTAAGGCGATATTTTCAATGCAAATTTTTTTTAAACCCCTGGGGTATAGCGAATTTGTTTAAAAATGTGGTAATTTGATTAAAAAATGTAATATTGTATTTTTAGTTATGATATTAAGAGAGAAGAACAAATTCACACGTGAATGTGAAAGGAGGGTTTTTGAGTGTTATCTTCCAAGTGTTTTTATTTAGAAAAATAATGGAACCCAGGGCGTGAGGAATTACAAAAATTGACCATCGTCAGTTTTTTCGGAGTATTCTAATTTTGATATCCGTTTCGTGAGTTAGTTTTTGGGAATTCCAATTGTTTAAATTGAAAGATTGTTTCCCACGCGATGCAACGTTGTCGCGATCTACAACACTCGGGGAGTTGATGGTGGTAGTTCAAAATGGCGGTAAAGTATATTGGATTCTCATGTCAGTTTATCCGTATATAAAATAGCAATAGTGTGTTTTTTATTCAATTTTTTGTTTTTCAATCTAAAAGACTAAAAGACTTGTAAAATTTGGGAGATCGGAGGCGCCGATGGAGAGTAGCTCGCGATTAAGTTGTAGTAATAGCAGTGGTAGAATAATAGCGATTGAAGCAACGGCAGTGGAATGTATGTATGTATGCATGCGTCTCTCTCTCTCTCTCTCTCTCACTTTTTTTCCTCAACGAATTTATATATCGTTTGCGAAAATTGCAAGAGATTTTGCAAGTACTCTAAAAGTGATGTTCTGAAATATTGTCGTATTTTTATTTCTCTAAATAAAGTGAGGCTGCTGTGAGATCCAACACTTTCCGACATTCTAATGTGTATTTTTACGTGTTTCCAACTTTACTTTTTTCAACTCTTTTGCTCGACTAAATTTCTGAAACTAAAACGAAATAGGCAGAAGACGCGATCGACTGCTAAATGAATATATTCTCAAGTGTAGCCAATAATGTATTTTATAACATGCGCCTCCTGTCACCTTCTAACAGCGGAATCTCAACCGCGAATGGGCAAAATCTGTTTTTTATTTCTCCTCTACTGGCAGATATTTACGCGAAGGGTCGAATTTTTTTTTACAAAAACTTTTTTTTTTACTCAAAATATAAGTTATCAAAAGTATTTTTGCAAACATTAGATTTTGCCCATAGCTGATGACGATATAATGATAAAGTCAGTCTATATATATGTATCTCAAAGCTACGATCCACAATATGCTCATAGTTAAGGTCTTACCGTTCGCCTAGAAGTTCTTTGCCATTGAGTTCGTAAACGGCATCATCGGCGTCCCTGTAGTCGTCGAATTCCTGCGAAAATAGGAAAAAAACAAGAGATGGAAATTAGAAAGATTCACCGGAGAGATTTAACGCAGAGAGGCTCGTTTCCGTGTCATCATCATGTTCAAGATTAATGTAAGACAAAACAACGTTTATTACGTCGCGACAAGTACAATTGTACACACATCAGTCACAGGACGTTCACGGCATGCTTGACGAAAAGGGTGATGCAGTTTCTTATTGAAAAATATATAAATATATTGTTCTTACTGTATATATATGTATGTATATATATATATATATATACGCTTTCACAGTGATGGCTTTGGTTGGTTGAATTATTACAAAAATACCTAAGAAACTTACAAATATTTGCAGAATATTCGGCCACACACGCCATTCTTTCTCTTTTTGTCACATCTTAGCCAGCAGTTCTATATGCGGTGTGCGAAGGAGGGTCTCACGGTACTCGAAACGGGACCGAACAAAATGCAAATATACCTGTGGTTTTTTTTTTTTTTTTTTTTTTTTTTTGGACTGATTACAAATACTTACAACAAAGCCATAGCCATTCTTGATGAGGACATCACGGAAACGACCGTAGCCTCTGAAAAATCTCTCAAGATCTCTTTCCCTGGTGCCGTATGGAAGCCCACCGACATAGACCCTTGTCCCTACCATACTGTAAAAAAAACAATTTATCCAGATTAGACTTACCACAAAGGCAAATCCATTCTTCATAGCGACCTCCTTGATTCTACCATATTTCCGGAAGAACTTCTCAAGGTCGCGCTCTCGCACCCGGTATGTTAATCCACCAACGAATACTCGGGTGCTCATTCTTAAAGGAAAATATAAAAACACCTTACACAACAGGCCTTTTTCTTTTGAGAAACCTGCCGTTTTACAACGACATGACACAACATAAAACCACTTTTTATCGATAAATTATCTAATTTTTTTACCCTTGGTTTTTTATTTTTAGTTTAAATTTTTAATCGATTTATCGAACTTTTGCACAAAGAGATTCAACTGTTAATATTTTAGAAAATGTTTTGGCTGTAATATTTATCGGCTGGCTCAATGATTTTTTATAAATTTAGATACTCGAGGGGCCTAATATTCCTGACTAATCGGTAAAATTAAGCAACGTTTTAAAATAATTCTAATTCGATGTACAGCTCGTCGGTTATAATATACTTTTATTTCAGTTCACCAAAACGGTATTTAAAGCCTCTGGGACTAAAATACCGTAATGCGCAAAGAAGCAAATAGCACTTTTGCAAGTTAATAAAGTGAGCAAATCTCTGGTGTAGACGAAATTGCTATGAAAATATAATTGGAAAAAAAGTGCATCTATAAAAATCAATGAGCGTTGCCTGAGAAGAACGCGTCCGAATGCCGGCGTCGCGGCGTAGTAATCCAATAAACTCGGTCACCATTTTGTGAACCAAAACAAGCATCAAATCCCGCGAATATTTTCCCGAAAGTCCAACAATTTCCGCCATGACGAAAAATCCGGCGAAAAAATGGTTCAATGTTGTGTATATGTTCATGTTCTTCAGCGATAGAAAAAAAAAGCGAACGAAAAAATAAATATAAATGTGTATATGTGTTTACGCGAGGCACGAAGAGAACTTTTGCCCGTCGAGTCGAGAGTAATGCGCAAATTTTCGCGATCCAAGATGGCGTCGGGCCGGCTTAACGCGCTCCTTTATTTTCACGCTATTATGGAGTTTCACGCGTTGTTTGTACGCGTCGACGTCCGATAACGAACTTGGAGGACGAAGCGAGGGCGACAATCGATAACGACAACTACGGCATATAATTGCATCGCAATAACGCGGCAAAAACCCGCCCGAGGCGTCGCTTATCGGAGCAGGTGTACTAATCGCGATGGCGTCGGGAAAATGTTCACTCCAAGAAACCTCTAAGCGACATCGAGCTTTGCTTCGTCACTATTATCAACGAAAATAGTTCATTCATCGCATGCCCGCAAGGAAAGTAACATAATTTCAATGTGTAAAAAAAAAATCGGCTGGCATAAATTTTGTATTCGCAGAAGATTCGCCATATCCAATATACAAGAAATATATTATTGTTTTGGTAGCAACAATTTTCGCCTGTATCTGGGAATATACATATGCACACATTCTCTTCGTACATCGTTGAATGTATATAAAATAATTCGGTAGTTTAAACGCAGCGAAAGCCAAGAGTTTAGCGAGTGAGGGGAAAATGCGCGGCGCGATTGCTTTCCCGCGACTCCGATATCGATATTTTATGTAATTGACAACGTGGCATTTGGCGATGTTACGTTTAACGGTCGATGCTGCGGCTCATTATTGCGCACAATCGCTAAAGCGAAATATCTGGATGATAAGGAAAAACCTTTGGAAATATCGAACAATCTGTTTGGATTTGGAGGAAAGACGCAGAGACGAATGGTCGCGAGGGTGAAAGCCGACCCGAAGAGAATTCTTATATACACGAATGTGTGTGTGTTTTTTCAATTTTTCACACGTTTCGCTTGTAAAATGATCTCGCGTTTTCGACATAATACGAGGTTTCGACTCACCTGAACAACTCTTTCTCCGTAGATCAGCGGGCGTGCACTTAAGACACTTTAATTCACTCGGTAACTCGTGTGCACTCTCCAGACTCTCACGACACGTTGTAACACCGCAAGCACTAGAAGAATAATGGCGTCGATGCGAGATGCGGCTTGGCCCTAACAACGGAAACAAAACGGGCTCCACACGACTCGGCCAAGGGACGCCGCTCGCTCGCTCGTAGCCTCGAGCCCGGACGCCTACTTCCGGTGCGCATGCGCAAATCACTCAACACACCTCTGCAAATAAACATTTTATTTATTTACTTTATATTCTTCTTTTTTATTATACTTTTTCTCGGCAATAAATAAAGTTTGAAAAATCGAGGCTAATTATCGACGCGACGCAGTGGCTGTAATTATGAAGAATTACGGTAATGGAAATTGGGAGGGAAAATACGATTGTCATGTTTGCGACCAACGATTTCTTTTATTTTCCCTCCACGGGCGAAGCGACGTTTTTCCGAAAAGTCATCGAATTTTCAATTCCCGACGATTGATCTAGAATTTATCCAATTTTTTTTAGGATTCTCCTCTACGATCTTCTCGAATGGTGGCGGTTGAGACAAACAGAATCAATTGTGGACGATTATCCATAAAAATTCATTAACACGCCTTTTTTCACAACTGTAAATCTTTATTCGTAACTCGAAATCCAACATCTACAAATGTAAATACTGTAATAACACATAGGTGAACAACTAGGCGCGATCACGTTTATTATATGGTCCTTAAAAAATAACAGAAACAATTATGATTGCGAATATACGATGGTACAAGTGTGGGTCGTTGAATGGTAAAAGGTGTTGGAAGTATCCTGCTTCGAAATGGAAATCCTTTCAATCACCGAGGAATGGAACTATCGAAGATATAGCGTAATACTCTCTTTTCATTCTCTCGTTATTCACGAGATAAGCGAATCAGTTTCTTCTCATTTTCCTGAAACAGCGAAAAACGGTAAATCGATAAACGTTTATTTCTAGACTTTTGATAAGGCGGGATGATATCAGAAGGCCGGAAGAAATAACTTGCTTTCCCAAACTCGGCTCCTGCAAATTTTTCGGCGCCTTCTGGCGTCTCGGTCGACTTGGCACGCTTTTAGCAGTCGAACTGGCATTGCTGGCCTCAGAATCGCTAGAGCCTGCCCGTTGTAGAGACATCGAGCTGTTTCGCCTATCGACGTATGAAATAACAATAGCAATGAGGATGAAAAAATTTAAGTATCGAAAAGCAATAAAATCTCACCGTTGACGTTCCGAATCCGATGACAATCGGGTTTCAGGAGACGGCGATCGTTTCTTCACGTGGGTTTCATTGAGCTTCTGCAGAACGACCTTGGCGGAGCTCGGATCTTTTGTTTTCGAGTTTTTCCGCTTGAGTTTGTTGTTGGTTCGTTTAGGAGTGGGAATCCAATCGGAATCGCTGGCCTCATCGGCAACAGCTTTTTTCTTGTACTGTCTTTTGCGCTTTCGCGGTACAACTTCCTCCTCGTCGGATTGTTCCTCTTGTTCGACAACGGCGCTGGCTCTGGGAGTCTCGAAATTCTCCGTGATTCGAGGTAACACGAGTCCCGTGTGATCGAAAAATGTTTCCTCGGCGTTGGCTCGCGGAAAAACTGGCGTTAATCCGTTGGCAAAAGTCTGATTGATTCTCTGAATAGTAGTGGTGGGCTCGGGATCGGGAATACGAGGTTCAACAGGCGCGACAATTGGACTCTCGAGTACCGGCAGCTCCAGATTGTTCAAATCAAAGTCAAAATTTTTTGGAGCTCCCGGTCTCTTCCACAGAAGCGTATAATCGTCCTCGTCATCGTCGCAGACGCTTCCACGTTCCCGTGTAACGAAACGCGCGAGATTTGTCGTGCGATCGTCCTCGTTGTGCAAATTATGATAAAAATTTATTTGAGGTCTGGGCAACCGAGTCACGAGATTTCTAGTTCTTTCGTCCCGCTCACAGGCGCCTGGTCTTTTTTCCTCCTCCTCCTCCTCCTCTTCCTCCTCCTCCTCCTCCTCTTCCTCTTCCTCCTCCTCCTCCTCCTCCTCCTCCTCCTCCTCCTCCTCCTCCTCCTCCTCCTCCTCCTCCTCCTCCTCCTCCTCCTCGTCGGCTTTGCTGATCGTTGACTTACCGCTCTTCGCGTGATCTTTGGTATTTTGGTGACGCGCGTAATCGTTAACGGTAGTTGACACTTCGTCCTCTGTGGAGAAAGAAGCGTTTTCCATTCCATTGAGCAACCAACTCGGACCTTCCAGTGGATCGTCAACGTCGCTCGGAGACGAGGTTTTAGCTTTTTTGCCGACGGACTTTGTTTTTGGGAGTTCGGAAGGCGCAACTGTTACGTTCGCATCACTTTCCGGTTCCTCCGAGGACTCCGCTATTATTCCCGGCGGTTCTGGTGTAGAGACGGTTGCGCTCGATGTTTCCGATAGCGGGTCCGGCCTCTGCGACGTTTCCGTCATATCCATGTCACTTGAATTCTCCAGCAACTGTTTTGTAAATTAAAGCAATTTAATATTATTTGTATAATTCCTACACATATAATCACTGGTCACAGTGAAACCTCCTCGACCTTCGTTCAATGTGCTTTTTACGTACCGTGCGGATATTAACGCTCTGAGAGTTCTGCAGGAGTCGAGAGACATCGTGGAGGGCGACTCTCGGACTTCGAAGACGTTCGGTGGCCTGCAATTCCGAACTACTTCGTCGGGAAATTGGATCTTCCGGTAACCTCTCGGACGATCTACGCGAAGGACGAGCCGAGTGCCGGCTCGAGTTGCTGTTGCTCCTTGCGCTGGAGCGTCGTTCGTTTTCGTCTGTGATTTATTCCTCGAGTTAACGTTTTCAAAGAAATTTGAGAAACTGCATTTGAAAGAAAAAAAAAAAAAACTCACCACTTGCACCGATCGAACCCTGGTAACGTTCGGGTAAACGATCAACGCGACGGGTGCCCTAGAATAAAAAATAAAAATAAACACACATTGCTTCCTCCTTATATTTGTCCATTTCACAAAGTTACACACTTGTTTAAAATGAGAAAGCAAAAAAGTTATACATACATAATTGAGAGGTCTTGGGATAGTAATTCGCACAGAATTGGTCGGTTCTGCGACCACGGGACTTTGCGTCGGCGTGAGAACTTCCTCGATGTCGCTCAAGTTTGGCGGATTCTGTACTCTGTATTCTCTCTGTATGTTGAGCCTGCTCAGATTAATCGTCGGTCTTGTGATTGTGTAACCACCGACCATCGGCTGTACAACGCCTCTCGCCGGCGATTTGCCGGACAATCTTCTAGTTGAATCCCTCCCTAAAGTATTGTTCTTACGATTAAAATATATATTGAAACAACGAATGCAACAAAGCATCAGTATATTATAAGCGAATTGCCCTCAAAGGGTAAAAACATGATTGAGAACATAATTCATACTGTTATTCGAAGTGGATTTTCTCGGCGTGTATCGCGTCGTTGTAACAACTTGCTGGCAAGATGCTATCGTGTTGGTGATGTAAGATGACAAAGTCACCATGAGTTGAAGCGTCTCCTTGGCATTTTTCAACACCCCCGAAATTATATCCTGCACAAAGTTTCAAATTTTTACAATTAATTGCATGTTAATCGCCCTCGATTGAATTTACAAAAAAATTAACTTTCTCTGTGATGGAAAAAAAACTTTCAAAATTTTCTTAATCCGTACTTTATATTCCACATATTTTTGATGACTTAAAAATAAATCAAGTAAAACTTACATCACGTCTGTTGCAGGCCACGCCTAGTTCTTGAAGTTGGCTGGTAAGTTCTATATTTTGCGTATACAGGTATTTTGTCTCTTGCTTCTCATTGGAAAGAGCCTTTGCCAAAGCATTATTGTTGGCTTTGAGTTGTTCATAAACTGAAATAATTGTGAATACAGATTCTCAGATGTAACATTTTATATTTGGAGACGACAAAAATTATTGTTGTTGGAATGAACTTACGGGGCTTGTAGGATCTTTTTTTAAACAGATCGTTCTTTGCTATTTGAGAGCGCTTTGCGAGTATCGTCGGTCGCTTTCTCCTTCGACGCCTGGGTAGACTTGGCATTTTACATAGGCTCGATCCAGGGACTTTCTTCAACGAATTAACAATAAAAAAGTACAAAATGTCAACTAATGAATAAAACATTGAAATAAAAAATTAATAGTGACCTTTTTGATCAGTTTTCATTTTGAATAGCAATGTAAATTTTTTGGAGCAGATAATTATTGCTCTCGGATAATAAACAAAAACAAACAAAGCTGTATTTTTATTGTACGAAGTATGTAAATAAGGTACTTAAGAATCTGTAAATCATTTTTCTTGAATTTTTAAAGGGTCAATTTTGGGTACTTCTAATTTTGAGATTTTTCCGAATTTTTGAATCCGCATTGAGCATTAACATTCACATTAAGTCGTTGGAATCCGTGATAAATCGAATAAAATTATTGAAGTTGTGTGAAATCGCGTCGTAAATGGAAAAAAAAAGTGTCTGCCGCAAAGCTGTGTGCATTTACCTGTAAAAATAGCTTTATCTCTACTACGTCCAGGTAACCGTATCCGAAGTTCACACAATTCAGTGGCGACGCGACGAAAAACCTTGACGGTACCTTGAATTCCCTCAACGATAAATCGTTTCAATTATTCAGTAGAACGCAAAGCAAAGTAATATCTTATCGAACGACTCGTAATAAGACTCCATGATGGTCCATATTTTTCTAACGAATACCAGTGCAAACGAGTGTGTGACAAGCGAAAAAAAAAAACGCAGCTCCAGTATGAAAAGTCAATGAGGTTGCGTGGTCTGGTGAACGGCGCTGCGTGTCAGTTCTCACGAATTTGAGGTTCGGTTTTGTTGTAGAATTTATGTGACTCGGTGCGCGAAGTGGTTACTTCTCGCATCGAATCCTTCGCGAAGTCTTATTATTTTTTTGCTGCCACGGTTGATCGACTTTTCGAATACAATTCGAGAGTTACTCATTGCAGAGGAGTGCTAAGAGGCGGTAAATATTTCGCATCTTTTGCCTGTAATAACATTTGGAACATGAGGTGAAGGCGATTCTCAACTGCGTGAGCATCTACGCCACCTCGCGGTGAAATGTCGCATCAAATTTTTCATCTTCGCTTATCGTGCAGCGCGTTTCCTCTCTAAGTATCTCGCACTTATGGATTGCAAAAAAGCTCGTCGTCTGTGGTCTCGCTTGACGATGGCGTCGCGTTAAACGTCAAAGCGGTGAAAGCTGTCAAACTTTTGAAAATCATTAAACGCGCTACGTTCCCGAAGCGATAACAGAGGAAAAAACGTTTTCTCTGTTACGAGGAATAATATCACGTTCGGCCAATCGAGTGTTCAATTAGCGTGAGTGTCATATAAATAAGAGGGATGCCACTTCATCGATATACCCACGCGGTGCTCTGCAGAATTCCCCTGTCTTTGCGGACCAGGGGCGAGGTCGTACTCGATGAGGCCCGAAAACAACACCTGGCCCTGGCCGATCTTCTTCGCGAATTGGGCATCGACGTCGTAGAAATGCCACCCGACGAAAATTCTCCGCTATGCCCCTTCGTCGAGGACGTTGCGGTGCTTTGCAACGGTACCGCGCTCATCGCCCGACCGCAAGAGCCTTCGCGCCTCAAAGAGGTAACCCAATCCTCAATGAGCGCCACTGCTCCGCACAAATAATTCCAATTTCTACAAACTATGCCTTTTTTAAAAACGCCTCATTTTCGACGTTATTCGCTCAATTTTCGTACCTCTTTGTGTCACAATTTATCTATGTCAATGCCACGAATCTATAGTTGTGAAAAAAAAAAAAAAAAAAAAAAAAATGGACATTTAAAAAAAATTTGGCAAAATGTCTTTGAAAAGTATTACCGCGCTTCTGGAAATTTTACAAAATCACCGAGAATGTACAAAATTTTTTAAACCACTATTGATCATTGAGTTACGAAAAATTTCATGGAGGAAAAAAAATGTAATTTTTACAGATCGAGACGATAAGAGCGGTTCTAAAAAAGGAGCTAGACATTCCACTCGTGGAAATTGCAGATCAGAATGCTCGTTTGGATGGCGGCGATGTTTTGTTTACCGGTAATAATACATTAATCTTTAATATTCGTTTCTGAGAATTGTGAGAATTATACATTTAATTGTAATTGCGATTATTTGCAGGCCGAGAATTCTTCGTAGGTTTGTCCCAGTTTACTAACGAGGCCGGAGCGCGTGCAGTCGCGGCGGCTTTTCCGGAGTATCCTTGTGTTCCGATAAAGGTAAGGGAGAAAAATCATCCTGTTTATCGCTATTGAAAGATTCAATTAAACAAACATTCCGAATTGGCTTTGGGCTCCAATTAGTTTCCCGTATTCCGAAACACGGTATCATTTATCATTCGTACGTTGATTCCTCCAACGTCGGATCTGTACATTCATAGCGCAATCATTTTGCATTAGTGATTATCGCAAATAGTTTCATTGCCGAAAATTTCGATGTCTTCGTTCAAGGTGGGCGACGGTGGCGAGGGGCTGATAGTAGAGAATCTTTCTACATCTCCACTTCAGGTTGGAGCGAATTCGTTAGATCCACTCACACTCTTTTGTATCACACATACGATTTCGCCTAACGATTCCATCACGTTGCTTCCGTCCCGTTTTGCACTGTTTTCGCGTGAATTTCTAACGACTGAGCCTCTAGAAAACAGCGTTACAATCCTTCGATTACATTTAAAGTTATTCTCCTTGTACATATGTTCCGCGAGTTGTTTTATTTAATGATATAATAATAATTTTTCGAAAGTACTTCCTTTTTTGGTTTTCATAGAATGTTTGGATATTGAGAAAAAATTAAGGTAACGAAAGGATCGTAAGTTTGTTTCAAAATTGGAAAAATCTCAGTCGTAACGCTATTTTTTTTTTTTTTTTTCATCGTCTTCGACAACGCACTCACCTCTTATTCAACGATTACATCACTGATCCACACATAGAAAATCTCGTCACTCATTGCTCTCGAGTTGTTAATAGCGCGGGCACCACGCATGGGTCTTCAAGATGAAATAAATGAATTGCATGATGCAGAAGAAAAAGAAGAAAAGTTAAATCGAGAAACGCATGAAAAGTTGCATAAGTGAATTTAAAAAACGTACAAAATTTTTTGACGAAAGTATATATTTTCTGTAAAAATCACAGAGTTGGGCATTTCCAGTCGAAATTTCTATGGGATAAAAAAAATGACTAAAACGTGTGCCTAAAAAAATTCCGATAAAAAAACTGCCCAACTCGGTAAAAAAAAATTAGTGAAAAATGAGAAAAAATCTGTACTTTAAAAATATTCCGAAGGTCGCGGAGTCCAAGCGTTTAAAGGCATTGGTGACTATGGCTGGCCCTGACGTGATATGCGTGGGTGCAGGAAAAGATGCCCAAGAAGTGCTTAAGGTAATTGATCTTTGACTGTTGCTTGATGCTCGTTCATGGCCAAAATCATTGGAAACACGTCTTTTTAAAAATAGCGAATCGAGAGAGAGGCGACGTACAGCTATCAGACACTAACGGTACCTGAAGATGGTGCAGCGAACGTCGTTTACGTCAACGGAACACTGATCCATCGTTCGGAGGACGAAATTCCAAATTCAAGCAAAGTTTTCGCTGAGAAGGTCGAATTTCCAACAAGATCACTTCGACTTTCTGAGCTTGCAAAAGTAAGCTCGGGATTATCGTCCTGTTGCCTACTAGTTCGTAGACCCAGACACATTCGCAGCATCTAAAAATCTCAATTCTTTATTTTCTCCTTTTTGCGGCCGTTCCCACTGGGAATTTGTGTTCTCTCGATTAAGAGCAAGTCCTCAGAGTACGAATATTCAAGTAACGTTGATAAGACAAGCGGTTATCGATTAAGATGTCTAGAAAAGGAAGAAAGCGTTCAGGAGGCTGCTGCTCGTTTTAGATAGTTCAAAACATACGAAGCAGTTTTTTTAAATGATTCAATAAAGTTTCAGTAAATTTCATTAAAATGTGTATAAATATCGGTTAATGAGAAAAGCAAAGCCGAGAATTCTCTCAATTTAAAAAAAAAAATCATATCTAAAATTTAAATAATTTCTCTGAAATAAGATTTAGAAATGTTTAAAAAACATTAACTGATGTTTGGAATGAAATTCAGCCCCCAGAACATAGTATCCGCGCGTCTGCACACGCACGACTATTAAATTCGACAACCGTCGACGAAAGGTTGAAATGCATGTATCAATTATTTTATTTAACTGGCCATCGCACCAATAACTCTGACAAACTGAACAAAGTTCGGTGTAAAGACAATTTACACGATTTTCAAGCGTAAAGCTGCATACCCCAATGATCGCGCCTTAATTATCGCGATGACAAGAGTTTTATTAAATCTTGCCCGTCAAAGATTCTAATTAAAAGATTATTTAAAAATTAAGAGCTATAATATATTTGATATTAATATATTGTCGAAAGGTATATAAGAGTAATATATAATGAAAAGAGATGAAACAAAAATAATTTAAAGAACAAAGAAAGAAAACCACAAAGCAGCTATGTCTTAATTCGTGCCAGAGACAAAATTGCATTTACAATTTACAATTCGCACGTCGAAGAAGCCGTAAATAGTAACATAAAAAGTATTGTTGTTGAGATTTGAAAATACCGCGTTTTTGTTTTATTTATTAATGTCAAAGCCACAAGCTAAATTTGCATAGATCATATTTTTGTTTCATTTTTTATACACAAGACAAAACGATACCCAAGTTTTGATTTTTCTTAGCTTTTCGCTATAGCTGTAAGCACCTTAATATTGCCATTTTAATATTTATTAGTGACTCTGCGAGGCAGCTTTTTTACGATAATCGACTTACCTAGCAGTAGAATCAATGATTTTGAGAAGTAATAGAGGTCATCGGTTGACTCTGCACAAAATAGATTTCTTCTTGCAAAGGCAAAGAAAGAAAAATCACGTTCGAGCGTCGATCACTTTTTTTAAAAACGCATTTTTATTATTCCGATCGAACTAGTCCGTCGAACGTGTTGAACGATCTTCCTCTGTCGTGCCGTAGAGCATTCCGTATTTCGCTCGTAGATATTCATCCAATTTATCTCAAAATGAATCTCTCGGAATACTTTTAAAATGAAACCGCAGATTTGTGCCGATTTTTGGGCCAAATCTCAAATAAAATAGGATTTACCGCAGAGTTGGGCAATTTTTATTTCAATTCAAATTTATATCCCCGTATCCCGTAATTTTTACGGAACAAATTGGAGTAATTGCTCAACTCTGAATAACTGTTGATGTACTACTACTATTACAACTATTATACTACTATACTGTGTATTAGGAAGACTGTACGCCCTCGATACGAACCCACTTCGTATGCGACTTTACTACTACGTACGTTTATTTTACTTTTACATTCACCTTTACTCTCGAGCTTGTTTCTTCGATGAAAAATAAAGAGCGTATTAATGACAAAAAAGCAGCGTTTAATTCGTGTAGAGGAAAAAGTTATTTATTTCCCGCTACGTTTCCTTAGGAATAGGACATTCTTAGTTCTATCGGTAGAATAATTCCAATACTTATTATTTTTAATCTGCTATCTAGCCAAGATCCACCGAGACATTTCGAATGTTTCAGTACGTTTTTCTTATCGCAAATTAATCAAACGATACACCAGTAGAAATATTTGTATTTTTTTTACTATAATAAAAAAAAATGTATTTACAAGTTTTTCTCTGCCGTCGTTAACATCTATAGTACATTTTTACAGGTCGTAACAAGAATCCGAGGCTTTGGCATTTACTTTTTTGAGTATAGTTTTCATAGAGCCACCGGAGCCTAGATCGAAGGTTCTCGGGAATTCCGTACCCGGCGGTCTTTCGTATAACGAGTGCATAATTTGCTCCCACTTCACTGACGAGATTATTTGCTTTGGCAACAATTTTTTTATTTCCCTCACAGAACGATACGATTTCCCGCTCACGTTCGAGTAAACCTCGATCCTTGGTTCCTCCAGTTCCACGGTTCCTAGAGCTTTCATAAAAGGCTTCACTGCCGGCTCCATGAGCATCGTATGGAAAGCTCCCGACACCGGAAGTCTTTTGATATTACGAAGCCCCAGACTCCTGCCGTTCTCCTCGATGTAACGCAGCGCCTCGTCGTTACCCGCCAACACTTTTCCTTGGGAATAGAGATAAATCGCGATTCTGCAAACACAGAGATAATTTATCATCGGACTAATATTCAATGTTTCTCTTGTAATTAGTATAGAAAGATGCGGGGAAAAAAAATACCTGCAAAGTGGATTCTCCACTCCCAAATCCAGTGCCCACTTCTCGGCGTCCTTACAAATATTGGATATCTTGGCGGAAGCCGAGCAGTATATGGACAGCATTCCCTGAGGCGATATTTCAGAGGCACTTTGCATCGCCGCGCCTCTCACTCCGGCTAATCTGATTCCCGCCTCTATCGTTATAGCTCCGGAGAAAATGAGCGCAGTTATCTCACCGACGCTGTAACCGGCGACTGCCCTGCAATTTTCTATCGCCCTTGGCCTCTCTTCCCAAAGTCTCTCGAGTGCGGCCAACGAAGCGACCACAGTCGCAGGCTGATTAAATTCCGTTCTGTCCAATCTGTCCTGTGGTCCCTCTAGACACATTTTCAACAGATCGTAGCCCAACGCTTCATTGGCATTTTCGTACAAATCCCGAACCCTCGGAAAGTGTAGGTACTGCTTGACCATACCAACTTTGAGGGTGCCTTGACCGGGAAAAAGGAGAATCGACGTAGTCGTGGGATTGATTTTGGGAGGTTTCACTTTTTCGTTTTCCGGGGACGAAGGAGCGCCTTCGGGATAAGGAGTCGTGGCCCAACTTTGGTCGGTGGTTTCATTGAAATTAGCGGCGCCTCGCAAGAGTTCAGAAACTTTGGCCTCGTCGCCCAAATCGGCTGGAGGATCTTTCGATTTTTCGGAATATTTACGATCGGCAATTTGCTGCCGGCTCGCGCGAAATTGTCGGAAGCTCAGCGAGCGCTGACAGTTCGATAATAGAGTCCTCGAAAACATTGTCGAGACGATCAACGCGAAACACACGATTATTGCCTGGTAATTGATTAATTTGTCATTGTTGTGACTTGACCCGGTGCACTTACTTTGAGCACGGCAATTGTCGCTCACTTGGTTTTGCGTTTAATTAGGCTAGGATTAAACCACTACACGTGCCGGTGAATTTACGGAACTGTACGAAATCACACGATCTCGAGTTTTAGAGATAGCTTCGAACACAGATGGCGCTCGATCGTTGTTCCACGGTCAAGAGCTTCGTGCGACATTCCGCAGTCGGTAAGATAATTCTCTGTAAATTCTTACTTACACCAGAGAGGGCGCCTTATTTTTGCGCTATTCCGTGTTCCACCCATTTCATCGCCTATGCATGCACAGAGCCAGCCCATTGGTCGCCACACGGTCACTACTGCTATTTACTCGTGCTCGTTGCACAAAATCGCACATTCGGCATATACATCGCCGCCGCCGCTGCATTACGCGCGCAGCATCTCGCAGCATTTATAAGCGGGACACGCCGGAGTGACAGAGTACAGGGGGTCGTCGAAATGTGACGAGAGCCGGCGGACAGGATAAAAAACCTCGCCGGCGGCATGAGTAATCGTCATTTCGCGACTGTTCGCGCTCGTGACTAATAGATCTCGTCTGTACTGGAGTTTCCTGCATCGCGATCTATGACACGTCATACGTAGATACACAACGAAATACCGTGTCTTCAGTGACGAGAAAAATCCTCACTGTCCGAAGCCTCTTTTCACAGTGGCATATCAAAAAAATCTCCAAAGTTGGGCACACCTAAAACAGCCGATCGTTCATTTTACATCTGTGTGCGTGTGTGCGTGTGTGTGTGTGTGTGCGTGCGTGACTGCGTAGGGCTCCGTGCCCATTGGGCCGGCACGTTTCGCCGCCCGAAGATCAGAGAGTGAGAATTTATAACCGAGCGCATCTTTCCTCTCGCCCACAAAATCTACGCCCTATCGGAGTAAAAAGAAGAAAGAAGAAAAAAAAGACCATTATTAAATTAAAAAAAGAAAACGAAAACAATACGGAAAATGTCGACAGCCTTGCTCGCCGTTTTCGCCGTAATCCTCATCATCCTCTTCAGGATACTCAACGTAAACAGCGCTGCACTCAAGCCGGTTTTGTACTATCAGGATCAGGCTTTCGTTTCGACGATTCTCAAGATCGCGCCAGTTATCGCTGAACCGTAAGTTCAATTGATATTTAAAAAAAAACACAACGTGTGCAACGTTGACCCTCCTGTGAATTAAATTTATCGCGTAATTCGCGTATCGCACGCGTCTTCGCGAATCGTGGCCAATGCGGCGGGGAAAATTACCGAGAGCCTGTATCGGGGATGAGGGTGGGTTAGATCGATACGTGTCAGCACGAGAAGATTCACAGCGGTTTCGCAGTTTCTTTATTATGTATTTTTATTCAAAGCTGACATTTTTTTCATTACGCATATATATATATATATATATATATATATATATATATATTTTTTTTTTTTTCAGAATCAGTCACCGATGGGCTATGTAGATAAATATTGTTTGTTTCTTCTTGTGACTCATTGAATTATCATAAAAATTTTTCACATTGACAAAATTACAGCGAAACCGATGAGGTGAATAATTGTTGACGTTATCCATCAAGTATTTGGCCAATGGTGAACACGATAACAGAACGATATCCACGTGCAGTACGCGCTTTACCTAGCGAATTTCTGTGTTGCCATTTGTTTTTATCGTCGCTGTTAGCATCGCAAGTAGGGTTATTATTTCGAGGTCGGGACGCGAGACGATAGAGATAATTGGGAGAAAAGTATAGCACTACATTCGAGCATTATTCTCTTTGCGATGTTACTCTGTTGGTCACGAGAGTTTCGCTACTTTCTAACGGACGCTTAACAGCTGCTGTTTTTAAGTCGTTTTAACGGACTTTGAGGCATTGTCTTTGAGTTACTTACTGCTTCGACTATTGGGCATTAAAGTAGTCAAAACGAGTGCTACTTCTTTTGGCCGTGCCTTTAACCCACAAATCCCGAGAGAAATATTGAAATTTATATTTTTTATATTGTATTTTCGACATATTATATCTATACATCATACATATTTGATGTGTAACTGTATATTTTCTCGGGGAAAACCTGAAGTTGAAATGAAATTTGCATAAGTCATTGTGGTAAAATGTATGAGTATCGTTGGACGGTAGTTGACTTTATAAACGCAAGATAATAGCTGGATAACGGGTTGCAAATGCGCGTATCAAGTTTGTCGTTTTACGAAGGTAGCGATTGACGTGTTGCTCGCAATTATCACGAGGATCGATTATGCGATCGAGGGAACGAGGCCAAATGGAAGTCGCGAGAATTTTCCACCCTATTCTTCAATCAATATATCCTCCTGGTGGTCTAGCGCGACTTTTTCCGCTTCCTGGCCCTCTCTGCGAATTTACAGCACCTATCGTGTACATTCGCAGACGGTTTTACGCACATGAATACTATATGGCCGGACGCATAAGCTTTGTAAACGTCGGGCAGTTGACCTAGACCTTGAAAAGAATGAACGGTCCCGTCGCGCATTACGAATTCACGAGGATGCTATATAGTTATTCGAGAGAACCTCGGCTATCTATAGAATTTATGCTTTGCACGCAATTAAGGGGGTCGATTAACCCTGAAATTTCGTCAATTCTGAATTCTAAAAAAATTCGACAATCCGCCTAATGAATAGAAAATAGATAGATCTCAGAGGATTAATAAATAAAGCAACTAATTATGTTCATAAGTAATTTTGCCTTTTTTTTTGTTTTTTTGTTTTTTTTCATACAGATACAAGCCCACAAGATTATGGGGATTCAGTGGACACGTGCAGACTATAGTCCACAGTATTATAGGTCGCGTAAGATGCCCATGGCCTATCGGAGAACGCGTGGTCATAGGATTGCCCGACGAAACCACATTGACTTACGATCTTTACCAGCCACTTACAAACGCTCACGAGGGTAAGTAGTTCGAGGTATTAAAAAATCGAGTAAAAGAAAACAAATCATCGATCGCTCAATTAAAACGTTCCGTTACAGACGACATCACGATAGCAATTTGTCCAGGAATTGGCAACAGCTCCGAAAGCGTTTACATTCGAACTTTCGTACACTTTGTACAATGTCACGGATATCGATGCGCAGTCCTTAATCACGTTGGCGCTCTATCCAGCGTCAAGGTTACAGCACCTAGAATATTTACCTATGGTGAGTTAGAAAGCGAATCCTAAACTCGCAAACTCCAGCACTCCGATAAAAGCAATCGTGAGCTTATAACGTCGCTTTTTATATGACGCGGTAATTCATCTTTCGCGATGTATCCTAGATTATCCAGACACATATATTCTGACTATTAAAGTCACGAAACTATGTATTTGCCTCGAGGTCTTTTGCTTTATGTCAATTTTAGATACGGTTCATCGTTTGTATTAATTTACTGCCATACACTTTCAATAGTATAATTATTTTACTTGGGCAACTATTTTTTTCAGCTAGGCAATTGGCAAATTTTCCTCTTTTCATCGCGAAGGCACATTTAAATTTTAATCTAACGAATTGGCAGCGTGTATGTAAACAAACAAATGAAGCGATGGAAAGTAGAATAGGTGCTTTTCCAAAAGGTTCCTATTTAATAATGCATCGATCGTCGTGCATTCTATCGCGCGCATAAATGTAACAGTTGCGTTTACATTAAGCGCATAAATTAAGACTAAAATCACATAGAAATTTCAGGAGATCGGTAATCCATAGCGGTTTTTGCACAATGCGCAGGCCACACGGATGATTATCACGTGATGCTGTTGAGTCTGACGGAAAAACACGCCGGCACGAAAATTGTGTGCGTGGGATTCAGTTTGGGTGGAAATATTGTCACGAAATACATGGGCGAACGTGGCGACAAGAAGCTCTCGCAGATTATCGGCGGAATTTCAATTTGCCAGGGCTACAACGCCATCGAGTACGTTACGCAACTCTTAGTTTGCAAACATCGATAAAAAATGCACGGATAAGCTGGAATGCACTTTGTCGCTTACCGCAGTAAAAATGCTGTTTTCTTCTTTGCAGAGGTACAAAGTTCCTATTGAATTGGACAAACTTTAGACGCTTTTACCTTTACATCATGACCGAATCTGTAAAGAACATCATTCTACGACACAAGGATGTTCTCCTTTCGAGAGAAGTACAACAGAGACACGGCCTCAATGAGAGGGACATCATTTCGGCAGCTACGTTACCAGAACTCGACGAAGCTTACACGAGACGAGTAAGAAATCAGATACATTAACGTTTTCCATTTTCCAAAGTTATAAAATGGTATAAAAATTTTTTATTTCGCAATTCCGTAGGTGCACAACTTTAGATCCGTCAAGGAAATGTACAAGTGGAGCAGCAGTATAAACTACCTCCAGAATATTCGTACACCGATGGTCTTCGTGAACGCGATCGATGACCCGCTCGTCCCGGAAATGTTGTTATTGCCGATTCGGGACTTTGCAGGTAACGTTTTTCGTGCTGTAGCTCAATGTAAATCGTTCTTGCGCAAAGCAAAAAAGTAATCGCTTGGAATTTTTATGTATTCTTATGTCATTTGAAACCTTGTTTTCTATTTTTTTTTTCAGCGAAATCAAATAACGTGCTATACGTTGAACTCGCTCATGGTGGTCACTTGGGCTTCTACGAAGGAGGTCTCATCTATCCGGACCCGATCACTTGGCTCGATCGCACACTAGTCTCGTTGGTGGGCTCGCTTACTCTAGTCCATGCCGATCGAATAAAAGTCTCTTAACCGCGTAATTCGCGTCGAGAAAACGATCGGTTAGATAACTTCCTTAGCCTCAAAAAAGAAAAATGAAGATAAAAAAATGTGCGGTTTCGAGAAAAAGTCTGCGTTTAGTTCCGAGAGCTGGAAAATTTTTGGGAACAAATGTCACTCGCAGCACTTTATCGAGAGAATTTGTTCTACTTTCTTGTTGGCGCAAGGCTGCGGACTACGTGAAGCTCGATTCGATATTATTTAGTTACGGTATGAAAAAAAAAAAAAAAAAAGATAAAAATGTTTACGATGTTTGACCCGATTACTCTTGTGGAATTTTATTTTAGCGACAAGACGCACAGAATTTTTCGATATCGGTTGGGGAATTCTTTGGGTGTTTTTTTGATTCGGTGCAGGGTTGTAATTTCCTTCATAAACGTTTATCGTATTATTGATTTAATATTTATGAAATGAGAGCTTACAACTCTGATTCGCTGGAGGATGAGAGCGAGTGTTTCCTGTAACTTCCTCGCTCAAAGCTCAATCTCCGATAATGTGTGCGTTATTGCCGCAATACCAAATGTATTTCCATTTTCCTCAAGTAATACAGAGTATTTTTGACAATTACTCGACCGAGTAATTGCTGCGTATACATATATAGTGGTTTGTATGAAGGACAATTTTTTTGTAAACGCTTCGAAAACGTTTCGAGAATATTTGATGACAACAGGCCTCTCAATCGCACGGTCTAGTGTACTTACGCACAGCGCTGGACATTATTCGAAACAATACGTAAAAATATTTATCCGAGAGAAAAGATTCATGAAAATAAATAGCGTCATAACGACGCACAAGAGCACTGAAAATGACTTATCTCAAATTTTCAATTAATTTATTGAAATATTTATTGGTCGAAATGATCATCAAAATATTTAAAAATAAGATTTTAAATGTTGCCCGTTTTAGTTTTTTTGCCATTGTTTCCATCAGATTCTCTCCGTGATTATTGTCCTTTTTGCAAAGGATTACATGACAAAATTCCAAACATGCATTTACGAAACTCAATTGGTGTTCTGTGTGCTGTGTATGTTCAAAATTTCCTGTTAATTGTTCGTTGCGCACACGTCACGCACTGGCACACGTTGAGAAAGAACCAAACGAAACAAATTAAAGACGGCGTCTGTAGAAATTTCGTGAATTTGAATAATGCGTTACCGATAAATAGTGAAATCGGCAGTGTTTTATTATTTTCCATCATTCCATATTTTATCGTACACGACGGGTGCTCAATTTTTTTACACCAACTTGGAAATGCATTGTTAATAATTGACGAATTTATAAATGACGAAATATTATTTATACTGCAGAAATAAATGTAATAGAATAGAGGAACGACAATGCTCAGTCTTAATCGAAATTCCCGTTTCCTCTTCCCAATTTTTAATAATTTATTTGACAAAAGAAATGAGTAAACTAAAATGAGTATTACAACGTGGATTTGTGTTTTTCCGTTTATACGCGAATTTCTGATATATCATTGAAACGATGTATTCGGGCAGCTGATCAAGCAAGAGTCGTATCACTCTATTTACTATTTTCATTTGCCCCCCTCCGGATTGAATAACAATCAAATTCACGTCACATCTGTCGTATGCATCAAATAATAAGATTGATATTGGCGGTCGATGAGAAAGTCAAACTTCGATGTATGTCATGCTAAGAATCGTAGATCAACTATATCTTTCCCCATATAATACTATCATGAACGCAAAGAGATATAAATTGAGAAATCGGGAAGAGAATATTCTACTTGAGATAAAACTTGAAAACTGTGCCCCACTCTCTACTAACCTGACGACACGAGTCATATTCACATCTGGTTTTGAAAACTTAAGATGATACGAACGACAGAATTTTTGCTTAGTCTTGATAAAGCCCCCAAGCGTCGTGTCGTGTCTTGGTCAAATTCGCTTCATTCTTTATACCGGATCGGCACGTGGAAAAAATAATAAAAAAAAAATAATCAAAACAAAATAATTGCATTTCTACTGAACGATGATGGGATTAATGTGTTTGTCATTGCTGATGCTCGTAGAATTGAGCAAAGCATCCGTATTGCCTCTGGATAAATATTCTGTGGAACGAAATATGATTCTTCGGTCTGAAGTTGAACGGGCATTGGGTGGTCATCTCAGATACGAGCTGGGAGAACGCGTCATCAATAATATTCTGATGAATGCAAAGAAAGAGGAATTGAAGAGAGGTTTGCATGAATTGTTACCAATTAGAACTTAATTCATTATTGTGTCACTTCTTCTTTCGTTATTTTTTTTTTTTACGTTAAAAAAAATAGCAGAAAATATTTAAAAACCTTCTGGATTCCAGGTTTCCAGAGACCTTCGAAATTCGGACCAGCCCGGAGTTTTCTGGAGGCTAAGCGGGACATCGAGGAGTCTACGGTTTTCAAGCTGATCCGTCAGATGCCAAAGGGCGGTGTTCTTCACGCTCACTCCACAGCAATAGTCTCCGAGGAATACGTCTTCAACAACATCACCTATCGTGACAATCTCTACGCCTGTGAAAACAATGAAAACGGCAAATTGAGTCTTCAGTTTTTCGAAAAGCCGAGCGATGATTGCGATTGGAAGCTTTTGAGTGAGCTCAGAAAATATCCAGAGACGGCTAAATCCATCGACGAAAAAATTCACAGGGAACTGTCGATGATCGATCCTACGACAGCTAATCCCAAATACGAGGATGGAAACGTCGCTTGGAATAAATTTCAAGGGATTTTTCAATTCCTCTCTCCGATGCTGAAGTACAGACCGGTTCACGAAGATCACTTTTACCAGGGGCTCCAAGAGCTCTACGATGATAACGTCCTATATTTGGAAATTCGAGCTGGTTTGGGTTCAGTTTTCGAGCTCGATGGCACGAAATATCCTCCCGTTGAAGTAGCTCGTATGTTGAAGGATGTCTCTGATAGATTTGTCCGGGATCATCCGGATTTCGTGGGTGTGAAGCTCATCTATGCGCCCATCAAAACGAACAATGCCACCACATTCGAAGAGTACCTGAAAACCGTAGCAGAACTCAAAGAAAAATTGCCCGATTTCTTCGTGGGCTTCGACCTCGTCGGCCAGGAAGATAATTCCCCGACAATTTACAACTGGGTGGAAAAATTGCACGAACTCGCTCAAGACGTGCCTTTCTTCTTCCATGCAGGGGAAACAAATTGGCAAGGAATGGAAATTGATGAGAATTTGTTAGACGCTGTTTTGCTGAATGCGAAGAGGATCGGTCATGGGTGAATGATGCTTCCATTTTAGGGGATACGGTGTTTCATTTCAATGTTGTTAATAATTTTTTTATTATATTTTAGGTATGCACTGATGAAGCATCCGAGAGTCGTGGAAATGATAAAAAAGAGGCAGATTGCCATTGAGGTTTGTCCGATATCGAACCAAGTGCTCAACCTCGTTAGAGACTTGAGAAATCATCCGGCCAGCGCTCTATTCGTCGAAGATTTTCCAGTAGTGATATCTAACGACGATCCGGGTTTGTGGGGTGCTAAGGGTCTTAGCTACGATTTTTACGAGGCTTTTATGGGAATGATGTCCGCTCGCGCGGACATTCGTGCGATAAAGCAATTGGCGACAAATTCTATTCGATACAGTAGTTTGAACACAATCGAAAAGAGACGCGCAATGTTTATTTTCGACAAGCAGTGGAAGAAATTTATACGTAGTTACTATCGAAGTCACTAACCCGTACTAAAATTATTCAAGTCTCGCGTGATACATGTGGGTTTGTGTGTGTTTCCGTTTATATGCTAATTTCTCGTTATTCATTAATGTATTCGATTGTGCAGCTGATCAAGCAAAGGGGGCTTTACTTAATTTACTAGAATTATATAATTTCGATAAAAGTATAGAACAGGATAAAAAATGAAAGTGGCAATGAAAAAACTCTTGATTTTTTAAAAAACCTATTTTGTTCAACGTGCTATAACGGATTTTCGCTTTGAAAAAATATGTGAGAAAGTTTTTATGTTCAACATCAATGGTCAATATGTCGAGAGACACATATGATATTAAGTTGAAGTTATATCGATGCAGTTCACTTACCTCGGGAAAATTATTGGGCAATAAGAGCCGCTTATCTTTGGGCGGAAAGTAAGCAGGCCTTCGGAAGTCGTGTTCATCTTCCACGAAGAGTTGATGTCGTCAATGACGAAGCATTCGAAACTCAAGCATGATTTGTGTTTACCGTTACCTAATCGTTCTTCATTGATTGTTCACACCCGGAAAGCCTGCAAAGTAGAACCGGGAAAAAACATTTTTCCTCATTTGTTTCTTGGAAAACTACCCGTATGAAAAATGATGCTGATTGATTTTGGTTTTCTTACAGAGGAAGCTTTCTGAAAATCAAAAAGTATTGTGGAAGTATCGCATTTATAAAATATTAGTTGAACCAAACGTCTCGTAGAATGCTTCTAAAGTCTCGACCAATTTCGCAATTCTATTGTACAATTTTCTAGCTGACTCGACTGCGGCTGAAAGGGGCATTGTTAACCGGCTGAGCTGAGCAAGCGAGATACTCGAGATTCCAGCTCCAAAAGCGGTTTCCGAACGTTCGCCGAACGGACGAGGGCCTCTCGAGCCAATTTCTACGTACAAACAAATGTCGCGTTACTGCGATAGCCGGACTCACTATCCGATTAGATAATAATTATAAGCGTAATCGCATCAGCTGTGATAATCGCTTTGTAAACGTTGATTTAAACCGTTCTCTATTAAATAAATGCGTATAATGAACGATAGGTGCGTCATGCGGGACATACACATATACAGTCGCGTGTGCGAAGTGAAGTTAACATGGAACAACTCACGAGAAATTCTCTCAGTCGTTGCGGAGCCTGCGAAGAACGTGTCTCTGTAAAAAATCTCCGCTCCGTATCTCGTTCGTTGGCAAATTAATTTTTGTCCTGTTGGCGATAATAAATACACAATTATTATTTACAATAAATTGTTTCAATTTGTAATTGATAAAAATGGTAATAATGAGAGAAAGTTCATACGTGACTGCGGTTTTTACGTTGCTTGCGATCGGGAGCGCAGTTACTTCGCCGTTGGAAGATTATTGGACACAGAGAGCTGAACTTCTTCAGGTCGAAGATGCACTCGCTCTTGGAGGACGTCTTGAGTTTCAACCCGGAGAAAGGATCGTCAATGATATCTTGATGACCGCAAAACGCGAGGAGCTCGATAATGGTTTGCACCCTGTTAATTGAATAGCTGCATTGATAATTAAAACGTGCACGCT
Organism: Clistopyga incitator; assembly: GCA_947507545.1. Lineage (NCBI taxonomy): Eukaryota > Metazoa > Arthropoda > Insecta > Hymenoptera > Ichneumonidae > Clistopyga > Clistopyga incitator. Next base: position 201,448 of record OX382180.1, read on the forward strand.
GATTGTTTTATCGATAAACAAAAAATTGTTTATTGAAAATATGCAAAACTTTGATGCAAATGCATTTGTCATTATAAATGTAACATGTGGTGCGCATGCTGTCGGATTTGCAATCAGCGCGTACAATTCTTGGCGCTTCTCTATCCAGTGTATTATTAGAACATCTTGTTGAGTTGATGAATAATTATACGACAAAAACGTTCACTTCGGTTGGCAGCATTCAACTCATGCATTATTCGCAACTTGACCATTTAATTACTGTACTTAAAGTCACTGATTGTTGTACTTTTTTATCGTCGTATTTAAATCGTAAATTAAATCGATTTTGTTCGTTCTAAACATTCTTGAAAAAATTAAAGGCCAATGCAATACGTATAGTTTGTAGTCCTCAATTTTTCGAGAATTAAATGAATTAATGGATCATCAATTTTGATATTTAACTACATTGAGATTGCAGCAGTTTGATGAACGCCCGCATTGCAACCACCCGTTTATGGCGTTTAATCTGTCGCGGGTGAGAGGGCATGAGTCACTGCCTGCACTTTGTTTTCGGTCGCCCGCACACCCACGCAAATTCTGCCCTCTGCGGTTTTCCTTCTTCGGCATATCAATTTATTCTGATCCTTATTTAGCCATTGAAATTTCATTCAGGATAATGTATATTATTAGCCTATGGCATCAGTGGGATTAGCATATAATTAATATAATTATAGAAGATGAAGCCATCTTCATGAGGAAAGTCTGCTTATCGAATTTGGCTTCCTCATACTGGAAGCTTCATCCTGTGTGATTAATAATGAGGAAACAATTTTCAAGGTTCTAGCTATTCTGCTATCGGAAAAATCATCATTTAATATTTAATTTTCGACATACCCTCCAAAATATCCCCTAATTTCGTTCCAATTAACACGATCGAAACTTCAGGTTTTAGAAACCCGTCTGACTTCTTACCGGCGAGAAATTTTCTGGACGCGAAAGGGGCCATAGAAAATTCTGAGGTGTTCCGAATGATTCGGAAGATGCCGAAGGGTGCGGTGCTTCATGCCCACGACACGGCGATAGTTTCCGAAGAATTCGTCTTCAATCTGACCTACCGTGCCAATCTTTACGTTTGCGAGGCAGGCGAAGAGCCTGGAGAAAAATTGGCCCTTCGGTTCTTCGGAAAACCCAACAACGATTGCAATTGGACTCTTCTCAGCGATCTCAGAAAAAATCCAGAGCAGGAAAAATCTCTGGACGACAGAATTCACAAACAGATGTCGATGTACGATCCAACGTCAGCACAGGCCGATTATGCGGATGGAAACGTCGCCTGGAACAAATTTACGAGCATTTTTATGTTCATTACTCCGATGCTGACTTACAGACCAATTTACGAGGAACATTATTACCAAGGACTTCAGGAACTTTACGACGATAATGTTCTTTATCTGGAGCTTCGTACGAGTCTTCCTCCTCTCTATGAACTCGATGGCACCGTATATAGTCCCGTGGACGTCGCACGGATTTACAAAGAGGTCACCGAACGCTTTGTCAATGATCATCCGGACTTTATCGGCGCAAAGATCATCTACGCGCCCGTCAAGACTAGGGATCCTGCAGCGTTTGACTCATTTCTCGAAGTAGCTGCCGAGCTCAAAGCGACTCTCCCCGATTTCTTCGCCGGTTTTGATCTCGTCGGACAGGAGGACACATCCTCTACACTTGTGGAATGGATTGACAAGCTCAAGACCATCGACATGGACATCCCGTTCTTCTTTCACGCTGGGGAAACCAATTGGAATGGAATGAGCATTGACGAGAACCTGATTGACGCTGTTTTGCTCAATGCCAAGAGAATTGGACACGGGTAATGTTGTTCATTGGATTATTGGTATTTCCAATTTATACAGCCATCATAATGTTGATAATGTTGCTTTGCTTCAGATACGCTTTGACGAAGCATCCAAAAATCATGGAAATCGTGAAGAACAAGAAAATTGCCGTAGAGGTTTGCCCGATATCGAACCAAGTTCTGGCCCTCGTAAAGGACGTGCGTAATCATCCAGCGAGCGTTTTGTTCACCGATGATTTTCCGGTGGTCGTGTCAAACGACGATCCTGGTCTATGGTGCTCGAAGGCCCTTAGCTACGATTTCTACGAAGCTTTTATGGGAATAATGTCCGCGCACTCGGATGTACGAGCCCTCAAGCAACTCGCTATGAATTCCATAGAATACAGTAGCTTAAACAACACGGAAAAGATTCATGCCTATGAAATTTTGTTCCAGAAGTGGCACAGTTTTGTAAAAGGTTTTTATCCAGAAGACAAAACATTTATTTTGGAATAAATTGATAAACAATAAATTAATGACGGCGAAATTACAATGACGAAACTTGTTGTTATTTTTTTCAGGCTCTCACGAACTTCTTCCCAATGTTCCCAAGACTTTTTCCACCCAAGTTGGAATGAAATAGGGAACACGAGTGACCTCTTCATCGTTACAATATCAGTTTTCTACCGAGCTATCAGAACTTATTGCTTATCATTTTCAATACTAAAAAAATACAAAAATTATTAACTACTTGCGGTTAACCGCTCTTTTTGTTTTACAAATAACATAGTGTTATCACAGCCGCGCAATCATACCGCAGTATTATATCGAACAAACAGTCGGAAAGGCACATCGTGACGGTAACCATAAAAACACCGAATAGTGTGGGAATCCCCAACCCATTCCCTCTTGAAAATTAATTAGCGTAAAAAATATCAAAATAATTAATAAAATCGGCGGTTTTCAACCACTAATACTTTATGATGAATCCTGCGCTCTCTTTTGTTGCATAAACGACCTTTGAGAAACAATTTCCAATGTTGTTTCTTCATTCATGCGGATATTGACTAAACAAGCGTTGCTTGGAGATAAAACGATGCAGCATGTTTCGGTCCGATTATCATAAAGCTTTCGGTAGTCGATTCACATTGTTTGGAGACCCAGCGAAGCGATGCCGACAAAAGGCAAAGGAAAAAAGCGTAACGGCGGAAACGACAACGGAAAAAATGCCGGAAAATCTGCGGGCAAAGGCGGAAAGGGCGGTGGCAAATCGAAGAAAACCTCGCGCGGCGCCAAACGAAGCGGAGGAAGAGCGCGTTTTGCTATGGACATCTTCAACGAGGAAGTTATGGAAAATGCTTATTACACCTGTCACAACATAATGGACGTTCTAAAGTGTCGCGGATTTCCCTGGCCGGAGGCGCAGAAGAAGAAGAAGAAGGGCAAGAAATAATAATTTAACGATAAAATAAAATATCCCTCGAAAGTAATTATTTTTTTCGACTTTTTTGTTTTGGCACCTAAAGCAGTTATTTGTATAAATTAGTATTACGTGTCGTTAAAAAAAATAAGAGAATCATTGTCGAATATCTTGAGCGGCACTTATGTGCGATCATTGAAGATCTATGGATTTCCTATTACGTCAACGCAGTGCAGGAAGATGAACTTGCCGGCAATAATTTGTCGAGTGAAAGTCTTTACTTGGAATCATAAACGGACCGTTGAACACGCAGTTAACTGTCACGTGAGTGTCGTACTTTAAGTCCGGCAGGAGCTGCAAATAAAACATGTAATAAGATGCCTAACCCTAGAGTTTTTCGATAAAATAACTAAGACGGCGACAATGAAGGTTTTAGAAAAATCCGGCCTAATCCTAAGGTCGATTAATCGATAAATATCTTAAATAAATACGATTAAGCGAGCAGATGTAAAACTATTGTAATTGATTAAAATACTTATGTTGCTAAGGCTCGCCAAACTTGGGAATCTCGTTTTTCAATTTATGAAACTTACCTTCGGTGTGATCAAAAAATATTGAGAGTTCTTCGCCTTCCCTGTAATCTGGACAATCAACTCGAAAACTCGTCGCTCATTTATAGCGTCCATCCCCTAGTGAATTAAAAATAAAAATCCAAATCGTTAATTTCTTAAACCACGAATTAATTTTACAAGAATTTAATGACACGAGGAACTTTTTACACACCTGATTGATTTCATCGACGACACGGAAAGGAACTCTGGACAACTCTTGAAGAGCTATCATGTAAACGGCTGTCGTGACAGCTCTTTCGCCCCCGCTTTGCCGTTGCCGAGTCAATTCTTGTAATTCGTCGGCATCGCGAAACTTTACGCGTATCAGCAGTCCGTACTGATCGTAATCGTGCTATTAAAAAAAGTTAATGTGATTTTATGGAGTTTCCAATAAAGATAATTTTTCCAATTTTTTAAATTCACCATAACTTTCACTCTATACATTTGTTTTCTTATACTCACTATATTTTCGGGTTGTTTGAGCGAAACTTCACCAGCACAACCCATGAGAGTGAAGTACGCGCTGAAGTTTGTGTTTATCCTTTCGATCAGTTCCCTCAATGGCGTAAGCCAAAAACCTCGTATTTCTTCCACCTTTTGCTCGATCGTCATGAGCTCCGCTTTTTGCTCTTCTATTTCATTTTTAAGCTTCTCCACGTTTGCTTTCGTTCTCTCGTAGTTTGCGAGAATCTGATGGAAAAAATCAAGGGCGGAAATGTTATTTTTATATGAAAATTTGAGTTATGTACTTCCTTTTGAAACAGGACAAAGAAAGCTTGCGCCACGAGGAATTTTAATTATTATGTTTTGTGGTTATTTAACTTACTGCCTCGCCATCCGCTGTCTTGCCTAAACAATAAGCTTTCGCCTGAGCAGTTGCAAGTTCGTCGTCTATTTCATTGATCGTGACCGGCAACTTTGCAAACGCTGTGTTAAATTGCTTGAAGGCTGGTTTCGTTGGATCTACGCCATCCGTCAATTCCAAGGCCATTTTGTAAATTTTTTCGGACTCTCTTTTGAGAGGCGCCAGAGCAACGTCGAGCCTTAAATACTCCTGCTCCACGCTCTTACATCTGTCTCGCAACTCTTGCGACTCGGTTGTTTGAGTCGCGAATTTGCGCCTCGAGGCCTCCAACTCCAACTTTAGTTGTACATTCGTTGTCATGTATTTGTAGATACCCAACAACAGCGAGTTGTACTGAACGTACATATGCATCTGCATCTCCAATGCTTTCTGTAATAATTATAAATACTCGTCGAATGAAAAAACAAATTCTCAATCAATTTTCGTATCTCATACTTTAATATGTACCGAAAAGTGTAAATATTCAAGTCCTTCGTGCTAAGTGTAATTTAAAAAGTAAATTCAGAAAATTTCACCTGCATATCGCGAGTAGCGGCGGCATTGATTTCTTCGATGCTGGTTCGAGTACTTTGGATTCTCAAAATCTTTTGCTCCTCAATGTTTATCCTCGTTTTGAGGTTTTGCATATTTTGAACATTGCGTTGCGATTGTTGTCTTGCGAGGCGTTTTATTTCGAGCTCACCATTGGCTATCTTTAGTTTGCCTTCGATCGTCTGTATGTCCTCCTGAACTCGCTTTTTTTGAATCAGCAGTTCCTCGAACCTGTAAAAAATAATATATTAATCTAATATAAGTTATAAACACTAGAGATTACATAATATCTTTGCATTGCGTTTAATCTAACGTACTTTGCTTTGAAATCGCGCAACTTATTCTTATCTTGTACAATGGACAGCGCTCCATTCTCGTTGACTTTGCTCATCCGAGTCGACGTTGCACTTGTGTATTTCGAAGCGCGAACCGCGAAATTGTTGTCCTCTGGAATATTTAAAAACAGAATAGAAAACATTTGTCACTTTATTTATGTGCGAGAAATCGAGCAAAGAAAAGATAAAAGATACTCACGACTGAAGTAAAATCCCAGAGAGCTGGGAATGCGATCAACATTATCTTCAACGGCTTTGGTGCCAATGGGAATATTGTGGATGCGATTCATCGTAACCAGGTACTTAAGTATAGTCTCCGGGGCTTCGATGAGAGAGAGTAAATAATGCTGAAAACCGTATGGTCTCAATTCCTCGATGGGTATGTTGGGAGTCATCGGAACGTCTTTGTGAGGGTCTGAGTGTACGACGTTGATTGTGAGCTTGAGCTCGCCTCGCAGGTAGCCCAGCAAACTATTCATGTCGGCTTTGTCTTCGCAAACAAAGGCCACCAAGTCACGATACGAAATAACGTTCTCAAAATACTTGGAGTAACAAGCGTCTTTTACGTTGATCGTTAACATTAAGGGCTCGTGAATGATTGAAGAAAATTTGTCGCGATTCTCGCGGAGCCAAAGAACACCACGATGAGCGTCCGCACTGCGCTGGCGCAGCAGCTCCAGACGCTTCGCGTCGACATCTTCGGTTAATCGTATCGCATTTGATATCTCTGCAAACGAAAAATCATTGAGTCGTTGATTTATCGGCGCAGTTTTTCAATTGCCGTGCTGTACTGCAGCAACCATGATCTTTAACAGACTTACCTTGAATTGCCGCCTCAATGTTTTGTAATTGCGCCTTGGAAGTGTTCATTTCCCTGGTCAACTTTTCGACTATGTTTCTCTTCTGTTCCAGTTCCAAATTCACTGTCCGTTGGTCGGCGAGTAGTTTTTCCTCTGCAACGAAGTATTGCCAACGTTTTCATGCACAAATGGATCAATTTAAAAAATAAAAAATTATTAACGGTATTTTTTAAACTCACCAGCACCGGCTTCCTTTGTTAAAAGTTCCAGATCATTTTGGAGTTTATTTTTCTGCTGCACGATGACGTTTATCTCCTGATCACGATTCTGCTCCATTTCAATTTTGTGCTTGCAATTCGTCTCGATTTCCCCCATATCTCGCTCTTTTTTTTGAATCTCGTCCTTTAATAGCATGATTCTGGACGTTTGAGTGGACAAGTGGGAATTCTAAATTCGAAAAACTCGTTTTAAAAACTTGTATTTTTGCAAAAGCTGTATTTATTGCTCGTACAACATATTTTTATTCTTACGTATACTTCCAAACTTTTCTTGAGCTCTCTCATTTTTGCTTCCAATTTGTTTAGTGATACATTTATCGGCTTCAAACTCTCGTCAAGTTCTTTCATCTCAGCTGCAGCTTTGTCCCTGCTTTTTTTCGACTACAATCATTACAATCGATTACATTTATATTTTTATTATTTATTTTGAAAACCTGTTTTTGTGGCTTTTAGTAAGTACGAATTAAATTGATAGGAATAATGTTTCTCACTTTGTTATATTCCTTTCTGTTGATATCATAAGTTATCCAAGCCCGCTTCTGTTTCAACGACAAAATCTTCTTCTTAATCGCTTTTCTTTCCTTGATGTTGCCCACAATTTCCTTCATTCCTTCGTATTTTTGCATCTCGGATTCCAAAATTTGCGATTTGTTGACTAGCATCTCTTCGATTTCCTTTTCACGTTTGCGATACTCCTTCAATTGTACATGGCGTTCCAGAAGGTTGGAATCACCGACAGATCTTTCTGTGTTTTCCAAAAGTTCCTGCGAATTCATTTCGGAGAAAGCTTGGACTTTGTCCTGAGGAAGGAACTGACAGAGATTGTCCACCTGCAAAAAATCAGTGGCAAACCGTTACATATCTCGTACATTATTGCGTTTGTCACCTAGCTTTTTGCGATACTTCATCATAATAAACTATAATATAATATATAAATTTAACTCACTTGAATATTCAAACTCTTAACTATCGCCTGAATCTCTCTGGCATGCACATCTTTTCCATTGAGCTTCCAGGTTGACTGATTGTCCTTAGTGAATTTTCTTGCGATTATAATCTTCTTGTCGTCTGTGTCATTGAGTTCAATCTCGACCAGTGCATTGGTGCAGCCAGTTTTGACATAGTCGCCGACGTTGGTCGCGCGTCCAACAAGCTTTGGCTTTCCGCCAAAGCCGATAACAATGGCACACACAACGGTAGATTTTCCAGTTCCATTGGGACCGATTATCAGGTTCAAATTCTCACTCGGTGTAATAATGACTTTGCTGTATGTTCTGTGCACCGGAAATTGCACAAAATATCTCAATTTTTTAAACTGCATACAACATTCCAAGATTCTCAAAACAACCATGAATTTTTTTTTTTTTTCTTATTTATTCATTTCAGAGTTTGAATAAAAATGAGATTAATTAATTTGTTAGGCTATACTTACACAAAATTCTCTAAATAAATACGAGTTATCATCCCTCTGACGTCGCCCATGGTGTTTTTTTTTTTTTTTCTCTCAACCTCGGAAATTAACTAATCTCTCGACCATTTTCTGAAGAAAAAGATTTCGAATTCGTCAAATTAGTCGAGACATTGTTGAATTGAATGCACGTAAAAATTAGTTGCGTCTTTGTTTGTGTAAGACGCGACGAAATGCGTGTGAATACGTCCAACGTATCGAAAGTTTGTTGTGGCAACGTGTAAAGAAATGCGGTTATAAGCACCACTTACTTTTATCAGTTCGAAACCGAAGGCCTCGTCTTTGCAGTTCGATTAGAAACTTTTGTACAAATCTTAGAGTTTTACGAAAAACTCTACAACACTACGACCGGCTGAAGGTTGACGTAAAATGACAAAGGCCGATCGTTAGCCCGCCTTTTTCGCTTCAAACGCCGAGTGTAAGCTCACGTGTTCCCATTGAAGAAAAAAAATCCAAGGCCATCTGGCTGAAAAAATGTGTAGCTTTTGTCCGACTGTCGGTAAAGAAGGAAACAACGCTTGATTATTTATTACCCCGCGTCGATCGAAGCGCATGCGCATTACGGTAATTGTTATTTCCGGTACAGCTCAGCGCCTCAGCGCCATCCACTTCCTCTTTCACTACACCCGCTTAACTTGCTCAGGTAGGTCGACGCTTTATCGTTTCGTGTTTATCACGAAATTTTAAATAAACCGATGAAAATGGCGACAAACATGAAGATATCTGTCAAAACTGTACTACTGAAATATATTTTACTCACGAAATATTGCTTTCGAAAACTGAATTGTAGGAATAAACGTTTTCAAGTTTTGAGGTTAGCCAACCATGTGGTAAGCGTCGTTTTTTCGTTGCTGTACTAAATCGTTAAAATCACTCCTTTTCGTACTTTCTCACGATGGGATTTCAGTTTTCAAAGTAAATCATTTTTACAATGTAGCTATATTTTTATTTTTTGAATAGTTATTTATATGATGAAAACTTAACGCGTCTGAAGAGCCGATCAACACGCAGAAGCTAGAAATGGCTGAACCCATCTGCGTGTCGGTTTCGAAGTTGCGAAAGGCGCAAAAGCGCAGTCTGACCCTTTGCCGTATTATCTGTAAGATACATTGCGTTATGTCGGGCAAAGTTCTCAATGTGTTTTCCTGTTTCTTTGATTACAGTCCTTAAATCTCCGCAAGGTATCCCTACAAACACCACAAGATGGGTAGGGAGGACAAAGCAACCTGGAAGTCCAACTACTTCACCAAACTCATCGTAAGTACAATATCGGTGAAATTGATAATTCGCATCCCATTGAAAATGTTCAAAAAGTTTTGGTCACGATTCCCAAAAACATATAAGTAAACGTTGTGTTTTTTTTTCTGTATCTCTGTAGCAACTTTTGGATGACTACCCCAAGTGCTTTATTGTGGGTGCGGACAATGTCGGCTCGAAGCAGATGCAGCAGATCCGTATGTCGCTCCGCGGTAGCGCCGTCGTTCTCATGGGTAAAAACACCATGATGCGCAAGGCCATCCGTGGGCACATTGAGCGTAACGCGGCGCTCGACAAGCTTCTCCCTCACATCAAGGGAAACGTCGGTTTCGTGTTCACCCGCGGAGATCTCGTGGAGGTCAGAGACAAGCTCGTGGAGAACAAAGTCCGAGCTCCCGCTCGTAACGGCGCTATCGCTCCTCTCAGCGTTATCATTCCCGCTCAGAACACCGGTCTCGGACCCGAGAAGACTTCCTTCTTCCAGGCCCTCAGCATTCCAACCAAGATTTCCAAGGGTACCATTGAAATCATCGTGAGTATCGACCAATTATTCACTCATGAATTCTTAGTGTTTAAACAATCGTACGAATATCCTAATGCTAAATTGTATTTGTTAATTTCCCTACAGAACGATGTACACATCCTTAAGCCAGGTGACAAGGTCGGAGCTTCGGAAGCTACGCTTTTGAACATGTTGAACATCTCTCCGTTCTCGTACGGTCTCCTCGTGGAGCAGGTTTACGATTCCGGTACCATTTTCGCTCCGGAGATCCTCGACATCAAGCCCGAGGATCTTCGCGAGAAGTTCTTGGCCGGAGTCGCGAATCTCGCCTCGGTCTGTTTGGCTATCGGCTATCCGACCGTCGCCAGTGCTCCGCACAGCGTTGCCAACGGTTTCAAGAACCTTTTGGCCATCGCCGCGGTCACCGAGGTCGAGTTCCCCGAAGCTACTACCATCAAGGAGTACATCAAGGTAATATTTTGCAATTTTTCTTATTTTAATAATTTATAATTAAGACTTTTTCTTTGGACGAACTTTTGGATAACTTTGTCGACTGATCGTTGTCGTGATGAAAGCCTAACGCGTCTGAAGTTTCCGATCAACGTGTCAGAGCTAGAAATAGCTGAACCCACTGATGCGTCGGAAACACAGTTGATAAATAGCGTGTAAAGCGCAGTCTGAACAAAATTTTTGAAATCGATAAAGTTGCACCTGTATATGATATTTTTTGAATACCGCTAAACAATTTTCTCGATTATTTGTTGCAGGACCCGAGCAAATTCGCCTCCGCCGTTGCCAGCGCTCCGGCAGCAGCCGCCGCTGCCCCGGCCGCTGAAAAGAAGGAGGAGAAGAAGGAAGAGTCTGAATCCGAGGATGACGATATGGGTTTCGGTCTCTTTGACTAAGTCAACGACAAAAATGACTTCGACTGTACACGACGATTTTACAAACAACTCTCGTTGCTGCTGATGCGTCCTGCCGACGTCCGAATAAAGTACAGAAACTAAGAAAATGGTGTTTAAAATTTTTTTATTTAACGCATTCCTAAACCACTTTCAAACTGCTAAGGATCTTTTTTCAATCGTGAACATAAAAAAGGAAGCGAATAAAATCGGCTAATTAATGGACCACATTTCTAACTACGTTTGAACATTGCTTTGGGGAAAATCGAAGACTTTTCTACCCTTTGGATCTTTCTCCAGTTCTCGGCTTACTTCCGACACGACCAAGAGTCATGTTGATGTACAGCGTGAGATTGTCGTTACTTTCTTTTAGATCTGCAAAAAGAGCCGAAGCTTGTTCAGCCCAATTAAGGCCGAAATCTTTTGCGTGGGATTTTCCACCCTTTTTCGATCTATTTTCTGCACTATTCGTCAAGTTCTTTTTATCGGAACTTCCGAGTGAGGTTGCTATGTAGTGTTTCGAATTAGGAATTTCTTTTGCTGCCTTTGCTTCGTTCATCAACACATTTTTCGTGCCCGATCCGATGTTCCTATATTTCCGATTTCGAAGATCACTCATCGCCGTCTCGTTTTGCCTACGCTCGGCAGCAGCTCTGAGATAATTTCGTTTAAAGTTACGATTTCGTTCCCGCAATCGGTTCAGCATTGCTTGCCGACGTTCCTTGTCGATGAAGCGTAAAGGTCGTTTAATTGCATTCGTCGGTTCTGCCTTTCCCGAGAATTGCACGTGCAACTCAACGGATGGAGGATTTTTTTCTGGATTTCTTGGGTCTTGCGATTGTCTCAAGATTCTCGAAGATTTGTTATCAGGATTCATGATCATTCGCAGACTAATTACGGATGGTTCTTCGGTCAGATTTTCAAGCATTTTTTCTATTTTCTGCACTCGAGTGTAGTCGCTATTTCTTCTAGCCGTTTCGGCAATTTTTGCTGCACGAACAGCTGCACTTTCCTTCACACTTCTCGTCACCAGATTTTTCAATCGCAAGGAATTTGAAGGATTCACTCTGAATCTTCTCAACATGCTGAGTTCCATAGCTTTGCTGAGTCGATGCGCAGGAGTCCAGATCGGTTTCCGGTCATAATCTTCGGGAGATTGAGGTTCTTCTTCTACTATTTCTTCCTCATCATCATTTTTCTTATCGTTAAATTCCTCGGCATAAGTAGCGTTATAATATCCTTCCAAATCTTGATTTCGTTGCTTATTTCTTCCAATTTCTTCAGGAACATATCTCCACGCTTCGTTAACTTTATGACGGTGGTTATCGACTACATACGATTTCTTCTGTGCCTTGGAATCATTCACGAATGTTTCATTTACGGAAGATACTTTTGAACGAAGGTTATTTTTTTCTACATCCATTTTCCGTTCATCAACAAATTTCGTATGATTAATATGAAGATTTGTAATCGTAGGTACCTTCATTTTTTCTTTCCCCAAAGAGCGTTGCGTTGTCGTCTCACGATTGTCATCAATTTTTCTATAACTATCTGTAGTTGTACCTTTGATTTGAGGTTCGGATTTCACTTTTTGTGAGTCTTTGCTTTGTAAATTATTAAGTGGCGGGCCCATTGATTTTTTAGGATTCACTGCAGTAGAATTAATTTGTAAAGTTTCATTATTCTTTTTCACTAAATTTGTATAATTGTTGCTGGGTAAATCTTTCCGTTGCTTCCCATTTCCGACAAGTCCCGACTTCTTCGGTTCCCTGGAATTTACAGGAGAAATACGCAATTTATTGCTTCTGTCGTCGCTGGTAACGCGAATCTTCATTAAATTGCCATTGATGTTAATATTCATTCTCTCCATAACCGAAAGCATTTGTTTCAACAATTGCCTCCACGTTTCCTTCCAATCGTCGTCCTTAACTCCAGGACTTTTCCTGCCGATTTTTCTGGCGAAACCCTCGAAATATCTTCTCAACATTCTCTGATCCAGGTCTATCTTCACTTCTTTCACCAATTTCGAAAATTGGTTAAGGTCTGGGAAAATTTTCTGTTCGATAGCTTCAATTTTTCGGGGTTTCGTCTTTTCACGAAAGGATCTGGCAATCCTTATAGAAGCTGGAGAATTTATAGAAGAGACTGGCTGTCTCTTTTCATCCAAATTATGATAATTTGCAACATATTTATCGGGCCATGAAACGTCTAATTTTCCTCGCTCGTTTCTGATACTCTTCTCGTTATTTCTTCCTTCATGTTTTGGCGAAGATCTGTAAACGTCGTAATTTCCCCGAGGATAAAGTCTTCTTCCAGGTGGATAATAATTCCCGCCTGATTCAATTAATTCCGGTCTTTTAAGTGGCTTGTTCCGTTGTTGCCCTTTGTTTCTATTGTCTTCTTCTCTGTTTACAGGATAGGCTCGAAGTCTTTCCCGCAAAAATGGCCTTTCCGATGGTCCGAATCTTCTCTGAGAGTTAGCTTGCATTTCTTCCCTCGGAAACGTCATCGGTGGCTTGCGATATTCGATTTCGCGATCAGCACCGTGTTGCAATCCATCGAATTGATTTTTGATATAGCGGCCCAATTGCATCATGGAATTGGGGTCGTTCGGATGAATCGGCGGCATTCCCATCATCGAAATGGGAAAATTACTTTGACGATTTTGAGGGTTGGATTGTTGGGTATTTGAATAGCGTCGAGTGTTATTCAGCAATTGCGATAAATCATTCTTGGATTCATCTTGAATATTATTCACAACTTCAAAAGCTTCGGATGTGACATGCTTTCCAATGAATTGAAATTCTCGATTGCCTCCTCTGCGTTTCAGTACTTGCGGTAAATCCGCAACCAATGGCCCCTCAAAAGCGTAGTAAGGACGGAAAGTAATGTGCTCCACGTTCATCAATTTTAAGTCAGCTTCATCATCCTCATCACTCGAAAGTTCAGCGAATTTTTGGCCCCTTCTTTGATCTAATCCATTTTTCATCATGGTTACCAAGGCACTTTCAAGATTTTTCGACAATTCCGCGGCTATGGGGAGTGAAGATTTCTCAGTGTCTTCTTCGCTGCTCTCTTCTTCTTCCTCTTCCTCCTCTTCAGAATTCGAATTCACTGGCAGATTTTTTCTAGCGTTCGCGGTGGAAGTGTACTTCGATTTCTTCTTCTTCAACGAGTTTGCACGAGAAATCGATTCGTAGTCTTCGGAATATTCTATGGACTTTTCAGATTTTCTGGCGTCTCCGATTACGCCTTTATTCGTACTTTTGTCGTATTTGTCGTCGTTGTAATATTCCATGTCTATCGCGTCGTAGGGCGTCGTAGCTTCCGTTGTCATGCGAAAATTTGGTCTTTTTTTCGCTGCGGATTTTGAATTCGGTCGCGCCTTTTTAGGGACGAAAGTTACTTCTGGAGATATTGGTGTCGCGGTATCTGGAGAATTCAAACCCCTCGTCGTTTTTGTAGAATATTTCTTCGTCCTGCCGAATTCATCATCCGATGCAATTGACGAGGATGTGCTTGAAATTTTTGAAATTTTCGACGGCCGTAAACTTGGTGAAATTTGCGTGAAAGCTGGACGACTGGTATTAAGGATTCTGGAAGACTTTTCGATTGTGCTTTCAGTAGAAACTGAAGGAATTATTGGCCCGTGGGAATTGGAAACATTGGAAATTTTCGCTTGATCTTTGGAAGCTTTGCGACCATCGCTGTGATCGTTTTTAATACTCATAGAAGACGATGCAGAAAAACTTGTCGTCGCTTCAGTTGCGCTTACGATTTTGATGCCAAATTGAGGCAACGAGGGCAAAGTGAAGCGAGTGAAGGGCTTCAAATATTCACTGAATTTGCGTAGGGAAGAAGAATTTTTTTCGACGACGCTCTCACTGGGTTTCCATGTGATAAATTCACTCAAATCATAATTTCGTCCGTGAAGAGTTGTCTGGATTACGTCGTCATTGAGATTCACGATTGAAAAAGGTGTTGTTACCGTAGACATGGTCAGCGTTGCCATGTATTTGTCCAAAGTCGATGGGTATTTGAATGTCGTTTCTTCCTCAATATCTTCACTGGCATTTATCATAGCATCCAAGGGCAGATTTCTCGTTGAGTGGAAGATGCAATCGCCCACATCTGAATCAACAAAGGACATAATATTAGCGACAATTTTTTCAATTATTAAACTAGCAGTAGTAATTAAAGGCTCATTGTGGTTGTACTTACAAGGCTGGCACACGTAAGTCTGCTTCTCACGGCAGGAAAGCCCATAAACAAGGGGAGAATTGAGATTCTCTCTGTCTAAATTCAGGCAACTATTTTCTTTTGCATAATAATCGTCATCCGGACACCAGGGTATGAAACTCGCTCCAAAATTTGGTATAAATTCGCCTGTAATGTCCCATATCCACTGTCCATTTGTTTTTGAGCGACGACCATTGGTCCAAATATGACGCAATTCTACGATATTAATGTTAATCGATAGAATTAAAAAGTAAAAGGAAATACTTGTCATTATTTACATAAATAAAATTTATTTCAGTTCTCGACTGAATAATTTTCAATTTTATTTACCTGCTTTGTTGTCGAGCATGAGACTCATCATGTGAGAAATTGTTGCGGGCGAATCCAACACGACTAAAGTGGCATTGAGAGATTCGCAAGCGTGTTTCGCATCTAACCATTTTAATGGATAAAAGCCAACCCAGTATGGACAATCATCGACAACAACGGGCACAGGTGTTTTGCTTGGGAGCTTCTTTGGTGCTTTGGAAATGACAAAATGTTTAACATGAAAACTGTTTCAAAAAAGAAAATTCACTTCCCCGTAAGAAACTTACGTTTTTGACAGAGTACGTCGCGTTTGCGATCGCAAGAACTCTCGACGTAAACTGGCGTTTCGCAAACATGCCGATCTAGCAACAAACAATTTCCCGAAGATTCGCTCAGGTCTTTTCTCCACAAGCCGTTGTTTTCAATTTTTTCCCCAGAGCCGAGCCAACGCCATATATTTTCCACATCTTTTCTCGTATATCCTCCTATCCATACGCTTTCTATTCCCTCTAGAAATATTAAATGAAAATCATGAATTTCGGAAGAACGAATTATTAAAAATTGATGATTTCCAGATTTAAAGCAACACGAGAATTATTTTTCGGATTATATGTGCCATGATTCTATGATTATGAATCATGTCTCTGCAAAGTAAAGCCACAAACGGTAAAATATAGACACACTTTTTAATAAAAATTCAATAAAGATAGGAACAATGATACTGCGGCATGAATAAAAAATAAATTGTTCCCCCACTCGGAGCGGCAAACTTGGCATCGGTGGTGGGGTATGACGTACCCAAGCTTCCAAAAAAATGGTAAAACACCCATCGACCTCCCCCAAAAACGTCAAGAATCTTATTAAAAAATCCGAAAAAACTTGAGGAGTCTCGAAAAACTTCAAAAACAATTTCGCGGTTTATCGGTGCGAAAAAAAACATCATCGGACAGCTAGACGCTCATCTGGGGTATGCCGCACCCCATGACACAATCTACGTGACATTCTACAGCGGTTCGCATAATTTCTTATGAAAATCTCTTGGGAAATCTCAGAAAAATGTTCATCTTCAATTTTGCTTCTCTGGTTATTCTACAAATCGAATTTTAGATACACTGTTTTTAGGTTATGTCACTTGAGGATGTATCGCGCCAGTTCGATTTGTGGGGTATCGTCGACCCCGAAGAGGATTTCATAGACGACGACGACGAGGGAGAAATTGATCATCTCAGCCAAAGCGAATCAGAGGAAAATGAGTGCGAAGGTGCTGAGGATCGTCGCAAGGATTTCCACCTCGCTCAGGAGGAGACGATATCCTGGGCGAAGAAGCCACGCGGTCCCAAGCTTTCCCCAAAGAGAGAAACCTCATCGGCTACTCAACCCGAAGTGAAACGCACTGCAAAAATTGCACTGACGCCTCTCGAGGCCTGGAAACTCTTAATCGACGATCAGATGCTGAAAGATATCCTAAAGTACACAAATTCAAAGATTCGACTGAAAACAGCTTACTACGACGCGGATCAGCAATACAATCAAGTTGGTCAGACGACAATCGCGGAAATAAAAGCTGTTTTGGGTCTCCTCTACTTTGCTGGTGTTTTTCGCTCTAATCTACAGAATCTAGAGGATCTATGGAGCGCGAATGGTACGGGTATGGAGATTTTTAGACTGACTATGTCGTTTTTTAGATTTACATTTTTAATATCTTTTATATCCTTCGACGAACTCGCCCGGAGAGCTGATAAAAAGAGGGACGACAAATTGGCACAAATCAGGGAGATTTTTGAGCGATTTGTGAAAAATTGTCAGAGCGCTTATTCGCCTAGCGAATCTTTGATGTTGAGTCAAAGGTTCGAGGGGTTCAAGGGTCCTTGTCCTTTCAGGCAGTTGGCCTCTCACTCGCCGAAGAAATGTGGCATTAAAATATTCACGTTAATCGATGTTAGAGTCTACTACGTTTTAAATATGGAAATTTATTGCAGGCAGCCTGAGGGGCTTAGAAAATTAAGTTACGAGCCCAGAGATGTCGTCGATCGGCTCGTAGCTCCAATTTCTCAGACCGAACGGAACATAACTCTTGATAAAAAATTTGCAAGCTACGAGATTATGTTGCATTTGCTTAAGAATCACAAACTTACTTCCGTTGCTAGTGTAAATGGAGAAAATGAGCCTCACATTCCGGGACATTTTTTAAAATCTAATTTAGAGAAAAAAACTAGTGTTTTTGGCTTTAGAGAAGATATTTCTATGGTCGATTACGCGAGGGATAGCAAAAAAAGAGTTTTAGTATTATCGACTTTGCATCACGATGATTCTGTGGATGATAATGGAAAACCGAGAATGGTAGATTTTTATGACTGTGCAATTAACTCGATGGAAATAATGGAGAAACTTTGGACGACGCACGACGTTTCCAGGAACAGCAGACGTTGGCCACTCGCCGTTTTCTTCTCGATGCTCAATGTCGCTGGAATTAATTCGCAGATTATCTTCAAAATAAATACAAATAACCTGGAGACGAAGCGGAAGAATTTTCTGCAAGATTTGGCGCATGATCTCGTGCGAGAACATCTTCAGAATAGGAAAAAAAATCAGAGGGTGCCGCGAGAAATTCGACAGAAGATTGGCAAATATTTTGGCGATCCTGTGGAGGCTTACAGAAAGAGAAGAAACGTTCATGGACGATGCGCGATCTGCCCGAGGGAAAAAGATCGGAAATCTTTTTACGGATGCGCCGGATGTCATCGGTATATCTGCATGGCACATGCAATTTTTTACTGCGAGGACTGCTGCGGCGCTCGCGATGAAGACTAGCTTTATACAATGATATTATAAAGATGGGTGGTTACGACTCTAATTTTAAGTACAAATCTCTTCGATTTTTAAAAACACGACGAAATACATTTTACGTAATTTATGAGCAGTGGCTGAATAAATTTTACTATAATATAATTGCCATTGACTTTACGACTTGCAATTTTCTCTAAATCCCACGGTTGGTTAAATTACAATTTACCTGGTCTGTTTCGTAGCATAGTAATTGCTAAGGCTCGAGCTTCTTCGACGGTGTTAACTTGGCCGATTTGTAGACCTTCTTGTCTGCAGTGCACGACGGCTTCAGCCCAGGTTGTCCTTCCAGCATACAATCTGTATTCCTGTTCGCCTATTTTAGTCGCAGCTACCATTCGTATTTTATTATCAAAGGTTCTATCGTTGTCTGAAAAAATTGCCAAGAAAAACCAGAATTTACACAAAAAAAAATATATATATTAACTATCAAATAAAATAGAAGAAATTTGCTTTGATTGTATACCTCTTTGGCATATGAAGCCTCGTCTCTGATTACAAGCTCGGGGCACAAAAATCGGCTCATTGTGACCACTACGATCGATCGTAAGGCAATGGATATTATTAGATTCGATTCCTGGGTACCAAATGGGAATTTTACTGATAATATCGTCTTCGGAACTGAGTGTCATTCCATTTGAATTCCATTTCCAAGGCTCTTCGTATATTTGTTTTGCTCCTATCCAATATTCTTCCGAAACTGACAATAGAAAAAAAAATTGTTTTTTTGCTAGGATCCTTATAATTATTGGCTTATAATAAAAACACACCTGAACTTATTGCCGCTATAGCTTCGACGACGAGAGCCTTTTTTTCTTCACTGTCGAGGGTAGCAAGATGAGCCTTGTGACTCGAACAAAATACCAGAGCCTCATCCCAAGTAACATGATATCTGCACAGCTTATATTCGATATCGTCCAGGACAAAAGACTCGGTCATCGATTGATCAGGTGAATTCCAATTAAATTCTGTAGTTCATAATTAAATTTAGAAGAAAAAAACTATCGCAGAAAATGAATAAAATTTTTTTTTTTCTCATTCCAGATGATTATTCGAAAC
Source organism: Clistopyga incitator (assembly GCA_947507545.1). Classification (NCBI taxonomy): domain Eukaryota; kingdom Metazoa; phylum Arthropoda; class Insecta; order Hymenoptera; family Ichneumonidae; genus Clistopyga; species Clistopyga incitator. Next base: position 220,681 of record OX382180.1, read on the forward strand.
TGTTTTTACGGATAAGTAATTACCAGCTTGACGAACCGAGCGAAATCTGCAGGATCCATGCTCGGTTCTGGAATCGTTATAAAATAATGATTGTACAACCTGCAACGATACCGCAGGAATAATTATAAAAATAAGGAACAGCATTCTTTGAGAATGCGAATTAAATTCGATCGCCAGGCCAACGAGGAGAACTTTCGCTTTTTCTCACTGCCAATTCCTCACTAAACCTAGCATTCGGCTAATCATCGTTGTTTGGAAAAAAATCGAAAGCATATTTACGGTTTCAACGAGGCGAGCCAAGTTACCGAGTTAAGATTGCATTGCATTGGCGTAATGACGATCGATCGAGGCCAATTTAACGTGCTAGATGAAAGAATTCAAGCTCACGATAATTATTCTCCATTTTTGCAAGAAAAAAAAATCGATCGATTTCATTCGATTTCGTCGGCAGCATTATTACTTAATGGCCCTACAATTGTACTTTTCATTTATGTGTATTATATCTCAACAGGCTTACCAAAAAATTTTCATAAAAGATTTGGTCCGCTGTCTTTTCGTGGATTCAAAAACCGCGAGACAAGCACGGATTCGCGAAGTTACCGATTACGAACAAAAATAAAATACGGATGTACACGTGTTTATCGTTCGGCGCGAGCGAGGCTTGTATGGCCTTGAATTTCGTTTTGTACGAGTGGTTTATAAAATACGCCGATAATTTTGATTAATTTAAGCTTCTCAACGTGTTCGACTTATTGAATTTTCTGCTGTATTGTAAGCGAAGCTTTGTTTTCTTCGAAGCATGTCCGGTGCGACGTAGAACCCAGCACGAAGGCCCGAAGTTTTGAAAACTCTCTTGTTACAAGATTGGATACGCGTCCGATAACTCCGTGCGAGCGTCACTGTGAAGAAGAAAAAGAAAAATGACAATGAACGAAACTGTACGCCATACACAGCGCAAATTTCATTGCATTGTCATGTAAGAAACAGCGAATGGAAGGGATGTCAGCGAATCGATATATTCGCTGACTTTCTTCAACTAATTGTCAGTGTTTCGGAAGATCCATCAAAGGACAGTTACGTTTAGAGTTCAGAGTTCTTTCGACCTGAAAAAAAAAATATATATATATTTCAACAAAAAATCATGCATCGCTCTCTGATTATCGTTATTTCGCTGGCGTTGCTTCAAATGGCTGTGTAAGTCATTGTCAAGTAGAAATACATTTTTGTGGTAAATTTTTATGATTATCGAAAATTTTCGTTTTACGCTGTACGCAGAAGAGCCGAAGTCGCTAAAGGCGGCTGCAAGTGCGCGGTCTTCGACGTCAATGCGAAGGAACCGCTGATCGAACATCCGCTTCCTTTTGAATTTCCGTGTAACGAGGACAGCGACGATAGATGTATGCAACTCTGCCTCGCCCTCGTAAGTTGGATAATACATTATTAGTCATACGAATAATTAACACCACAATTCCCTCAGTGTTTCTGATTTTCGGATCTGCTCGATAAGCACGGTCCATATTTTGTTGAAGATTGCGCTGTTTATTTATTTATTTTTTTATCCGTTCGTTCTCAGGCTCAAACTGCAAAGGAAAAAGCGCCCGCCTTGATTTGCGAGAAATTAAACAGACACGTTGAAAATTTAAAAATTGCCGTTCACACGAAGTCTTGCGATAATGATTGGAAATTCACGGGATTGGAATCATCGGAGGCGATTTGTTGCCACGAGGGAAAGGACACGTCGTGCAATGTCACAGAAACTTCAAACTAAAAGAGTCGTTCCGTCAAAATGAAAATTACGCTTCTTCTTTATATCAATTATTTAAAAAAACGAATGAAGATTAGTGGGACAACAAAAACCAGGATAAATGTACGATGACCAGGCTATTTAAATGGATAACTCTTTTCAACTGCAGTCTTTAGTTTTTTTATTTAAATTATCAACGTTCATATGGCATCACCGTGCTTGTACATTTAGATATAATGAATTTATCGCAAAAACTTTTTTCAATGCGATGTAATTCTTTTGATTCGATAAAACTTGCGACAATCACATAGAATAACCTTATATGTCAAAATATATTTTCGATATTTATCGACATGTATTAAAAAATAATATTTCTTCATGGAGATTAACAAAACATGGGTAACTATGTGGACTAAACCGAATTGAAACACAAGTTCGTTGTTTTGAACAACCGAACATCGATCGTTTTTGGGCTATCAAAATAAAATTTTATAAAAAACAAAACAGAAAACAATAGAAACTAAAAAATGTGGAAGCCACTAGACTGTAGAATCGTGAACTTTTTATCTCGTCGATCGCCCTTGTTTAAATTTTTCGGTAATCGACATAGCTGGATGCTACCGAGTGTTTCTAAAACGAAATCTTATCGCGAAAAGAATGCTAACACTTAAAAATCTGGAACAGGCCTATTTTTTTTCCTATTCGGTCGCCCTTACTTTGTCAAATTCTTCGGTGATCGTTTTTAACAATTCCTGGACGGCTGCAGTTCGCTGGGCGATTGCTTCCTCTTCTATGAAGTCGTAGTTCTTGACTTTCGACAAAACCGACTGCAGACATAGTTTAGCGCTGCCGAGCATCGATCTTTTCTGCTCGATCGAAACGTTCACGTAGCAGCTTAAATAAGTTTTACCGAGATTAAAGCACAGATCGAGTACGTCTTTCGTGCTGTCCGCAGTTTGGAACCATCGATGATCCGATATTGTAGCACGGTAAGCTCTCTGCAAGTATTGCGCGGCTTTTTGACTGTCGAGCTCCGTGTTGTTCAGAACGGTAAGTTCGGCGTAGAGACGCCAAATATCCGAATTATTGAGAACCAACGCTGTCAGACGACCGAAGAGCTCGAGAGTTCTTGACAAAAGCCGACGCGACGAATTCCCATCAACGTCGTTTTTGTCCTCTTTTATAGCTTTTGCCAGGATACTCAGGACTTGGACGTCAATGTGTTGTCCTTTCAGGTCTAGAATTCGATGGTAGCAGCGAATTACCTGTTAACCAGGGCAAAACGATTTAAAAAATATCAGTGTTTTTGTCAACAAATGAATTCACTTGGAACGTTTGTTTTTGTTTTAAAACAAATCATAAAAAAGCACGAAATTGTTGAATGGAAATATCGAACCTCCGAAAAATGCCCGATGTCGATGCTGACCACCATCAAATTGTCCCAAACTTCCCATCTGTCGTAGTTGCACTTGATAGCATCCTGAAGTGCTCGCCATGCTCTTGGTTTGTCGCCCAATTTGATGTACGCTTTGGCCAAATTGTTCCACGCTTCGAAAGTCTAAAAGGAGTTATGTATTATGATGGGAAATATTCGCGAAATAACTATAAAATATATTTAATCGTCGAATACGAACGGTTTGTTCCAAAGTGCAGTAACGCCTGTAAGCGGTTGCGGCGAGTTTCCAATCTTCCACTTGCAGTGCCGCAAAGCCCAGTCGAATCCACACGTTTTCTTGGTTATTATTCAAATCCACCGAGAGCTTCAAGTGCGGGATTGCCTCCTCGTAGTTTTGCTTTGAGAAAAAATAGAAGCCCCAATGACGCTGAGCACGACTGCTTTTTTCGCCAGACAATTTCCAAGCCGTTTCGTAGTGTTCCGGTTCTTGAGTGGCATCGCCCAGCAAACACCACAACTTCACCGTCGGTTTCTTCCCGATTTCTTGACGAATTATTTCCGCTGCCTTTAAAGTTAAATAATTCAATAGCTTTTCTTATTCTTACATTTATTCTTTCACCGGTGTAATAAAAGAAAACTGATGTATACCTTGTGCTTGAGATCTAAAATCGTGTAGCAAACGATAACGTCTTCCCAAAGATGCAGTTGCAAATATAGATCGAGAGCTCCTTTGACGAGGCCCAAACTGAGCATCGCGTCAGCTAGAATCTGCTTAAAAGTCCACAAAGGCTTCATTCCACTGGCGAAAAACGCATCGACTCTGTTGGATACCGGTGGCTTTGCGTTGTTGAACAGTTCCATCAAATTTTCCGCTTGCGCCATCGCTCTTTCGACTGTTCGCTTATCTCGCACTTCCATTTTGCATCGTTGATACAATGCCGACATCATTAATGGCCAGGTTTTCGTGTACTCTATCACATTCTAATTGATAAGCAAATTAATAAGTATTCTATAACATTCTAAAGTAATAATTATTTTTTGCAATTGCACAAAAACTTGTAAGAATTCTTACATTTAAGTATGGAATGATTTCTTCATCCGTGAGTTTGTCCTTCGGCTGTGACGATTGTAGCTGAAAACTAATAAGAACAGTTATTACGTTAGGAATTGAAAATAAAACAAATAAACGAAGATATTTGACAATTGTACGTGATTTTACCATTTAGCTAGCACGACCGAATCCTCCAAAGATCCTAGTTCCGGTCTTTCCTTAGTTTCTAGGAACTCTATTCTTTCTAATCTCAACTCGTCGTTCAACTCCAGCGGCTTGGGCAAATCGGGAGAAGGCCTGTGAAGAAATATCGTCTTGTTTACGTCTACCTTGAGGTAAAGCTGAGCCTTTGACTCTTGCTGAAACTTTGTGCGTTTTCCCATCGCCCCCTGAAGCTCTAACTTGAGCCGAGCTGTGTTAAGAGCAAGATTCAAATGTTTTTCAGAGAATTGTATCCTTCTGCAATACAGATAAAAGTGTGTCGCCTCGACGTTGAACAGCGTTTTTAATCTGTTGTCCAGGAGAAGCTCCGATTCTTCCAGTTTCCAAATCAAATCGTCGGATTCTTCCAACAAAGAGGTCGAAGCCTCTTCTAGGATCGATAGGTGCAACAAATTGGCCCTCAGCATCCACCAAATTATAGCTTGCGAACTTTTTTGCATTACCGGTGAAGAAAATACAATTTTGGCTACGTAAAGCAGCTCGGGCTTGACCGCATTGTCGTTACATTCGTCCGTAAGAGCCAATTGCGACAAGGCCTCGCCTCTCTTGTGAACCAGCCAAGAAATATCCTCGACATCCTCGGGCCCGGTGAAGTTGCACTGAACAAAGTAGCAGAGCGCCGCGATTCCCGCGCATTGCCATTCCAGTAGTAAATTTTGGTTGGATTCTATGGCGTGCAAAACTGTGTCTTTCAAAGTGCCGTTTTTCAGAATGGAATTAAAGTTCAGGGCGTCGAGATACTCATTGAGAGTTTCTCCGTAGCGTCCTGCAAAAATTCCCTTTGCTGGCAATAGTATGTTCGAATCTGGAACAAGAATAGCAAAATTTAATCTCAAGATAATGCATTTTGTGAAGCATCGTTTGTTAATAGGAAATTGGATAAATCTGATTCTTCGAGAATTCAAAAAAAGCATAACAAAAAATGTAATGCATTACTAAAATGGCTTCCCTTACATACAAAATAGACAACGAACCCGCCAAAAAGTCAGTCACAAATGACCTTGGACTTGTCGAAAATTCTTCGAGGATTCAAAAAAAGAACAACGAAAAAGTAAATACATTGCTAAATGTTTTCCCTTACGTATAAACGATAGACAAAAAAAACCCGGCAAACGACCGTTACAAATTACCTTCGACTTGTTGAAAGTTCGTCAACATTTCAACCTCCAGTCGTCTACGTTTCTCCTCTTCTCGTTCCATGATTTACTTCGGATTACGATTATTAATTACGAATAATCGACTTCGGATCATCGGACGTCTATGCGACTGCTCTGGACGACTGCACTCGCACGTGTGAGTGGTTACGACGTAACCTGAAGAAAGAACAGCGCCGCGCGTAAGTGTCGATGCGATAAAACGCCGGGCGGACGAATAAACAAACACAAACAAAGCCATTGGTCGTATATCTATATATACAATGGATATAGATATACGGTCAATGTTTTTTTTTATGCGCAGCTTCGAGAAAGTGGCGCTGGTGTTCCTTACGCGCCAAGTCAATAGCAACAACATAGAAGCAGCGTGCAACAGGCTTAGAGAGACGCCGCCTCCGTCACAACATATAGTCGCGTTTCGAGCAGCGCACGGGCAACACTTTGATCTCTCGACTAAGCATTTTTTTTTTTCGTCAGCATTTCTCCGAAACAAAATAGTATCGAGAGATACCGATCGTGGTATCCATTATCATTATCATAAAACTTGATTTAATTACGACAGCGATGATGAGTTGGGACGACGAAAAGCCGTGGAAGAGAGCGAAGAGATCAATGTCGTCATCATCATCATCAACGCGACAATCCGACCAAGGCGAACAAACGTATGCACTCCATTTTTTTTTTTTTTCGTTGTAAACATTGCATGGATATTATGGTAAATTGATACTTTTATGGGAAACATTTTTTGCAAATTTTAATCAATTTTGGAGTGAAGTAAAGGTAATTTTTAAAAATTACATTTGTGTTTCTGTGTTTGCAAATTGAATTTTGTACATTTATTTGATTTGCAATGCAAAAGTACAAGAGAATATTATTTTTGTTTTTCTTGCAGATTTTTTGACTCATTCGGCGACGAACTGTGGCAAATTTGTCCACTGAACAAAGCTCACTATGCCAAACGGAAGGATATGGATAATCATATCGAGGATTGCAAAAAAAATTGTTTGAAGGGTCCGAGAAAAGTCGAGTGCCCTTTCAATGCTCTGCATATCATTAATGTCATGGAAGTGCAGGTATTTGAATTTTTTATTCTTTGAATTGTTAAATGATTACTCGGTATCAAGTAAATAATTTGAACGAAAAGGTAAAAAAAAAAGTTCCCAAAAAAATGTTTTGAGTGATTTATTAAATCGGTAAATCTCGATATTGGTGTCATTACTATCAATGATGAATCGTTTTGTTCACTAACAGATGCTAAATATAAAAAGAGAAAGTCGTTATGTTATGTTACAACTTATTAATATCATTGCTTCTCTTGTGGAGAATTTTTTTTTTTTTTCACATTTAAATTTTCCAAGATAAAGAATTTTACCTCACGTAAATATATTCCAAATAATTTTAAGCTTTCTGAATTTAAATTTCGAAAGTTGAGAAAAATAAGTCTTATTTATGCAAACCTATTGTCAACTTTTATGGCAAGCTCGATTTTATGGCTTGTCTCTGAGCGGAAAATCGGAAGGTCGAGTCCCGCTCCCGCAGTTTCATTGAAAATTCAAATATCCGGGCGCGATGTAGCCTCAGGTATATGTATACCTGTCGTCCGATTGTTTACATTCTCAGGTACACGCGATTAGGTACGGCATTGTAAGGCAAATTTCGACGCGACTGCATCGACGGAAATACTTTGCAGTATTTCCGGGGAAAATAAGAATTAATTTTTTTTTTAAATAATTTTCAGCACCACATCATGATATGTCCAAATCGCGTCACAGTCGTCAACGGGCTTTGCGATTTTGAGCCCAAGCGAGAGACAATCGAAGGAGTTGCGATGGAGCCTATGAACGTAATGCCAGAAATCCCCACTTATTGGGAAAATGTAAATACCTGCACATATTTCATTCCTTTAATCATAAGCTTGACTTTTGCGAATAAAGAAATATTTGTATTTGTATAAAGGATATCCATCCAGAGGGAACTTACGATCCTATGGAGAGCACGAGATTTCGACCTGTGATAAGAAAGATGCCGTCGGGGCTCAGCAAATCTCAGAAAAAAGCGTGGAAAGAAAAGGAGCGTCAGCGAATGGCGTGGCTAAAAGGACCGACGAAAGAAAAGCCTGAGTCGCCGGCTGAGCCCACGGAAATTAAAGAAGAACCTAAGTCGGAAGTTCAAGTCAAGGAGGAAGCATCGATGATGCAGTCGATAATCGATGGGCTGGACGGAGCGAACATCGCTGATCCTCGAGATGCTATGTTGAAGCGAATAAATGCTCGACTGAAGGTCCTACAGATGATGGAGGTAAAATTAAGAGAAGAGAAACTCGAACTGCAACGCCAGGTTGAAATTTACTTGGCTTCCATCGCAAAACCCGACATAAAACCGGCATTAAATGGAGATCCAAGGGGCGCACCGAAACCGTCGACCAGTAATGCGGGTTCGCAAAATAAAAATATCGAGCATGCCTCTAGAATCCTTCCGGATATCATGACTTCCGCTATGATAAGATAAATAAATTTATGAATGCCTTTTTTGAACTTTTGCTCTGACAAAGTTTCCTAAATGGGGCCTTATTCGCAATAGCTTCGATCAAAGATTTATAAATACTAAAAGAGATCACCGATTACATGCCATTACATACCACTGCCATAAAAAGATAACCAAAAGGCTGAAACTAACGATGAACCACGACTGTTGAAAAAATATGGTTCATTGATCTGATTTACCTGAATTGCCGTGTAATCGCGGCGATTTTAGTTACAATTGTAATATTATCTATAAGTCAATTTTGTATTGTAGAAAACAAATGGGTTAAGAACTGTGTCCGCACTTGCGGGAATTCTACCGCAGTCATTATAATTATGTTAAATCATAAGTATTTTCCGCTTCAGAATAGTTCCTCACCGTAAGACTGAAGTTTATTTTTGCCTCCAATTGTTCTTGACGGTTTCCTCATACTATTGTTAAGACTATCGCACAGGCTAATAATTTCCCGCGAGAATGTTACACTGGGACCAAAGCGTAGTACTTAAGTGGTAATCTTCAGAGTTTATGCATTGTTCTAAGATTTATGCGAAAAATGTTGTACCCATCGATTGATTATGCTAACGGTCTATACATTGTTAAATAAATCTACTATTTCCATTTATTAAACAGCTTGTCTATTCATAAATTATTTATTGCAAAGATGAAAACGAAAAACAATTTTACCTAAATAATGCAAATATTGATGTAGAAATATTTTAGACGTAGTAAACATTATGTTCGTTACATTCGCAGATGCTATAAATTAAAAAATATAGGTCGTGTTAATTCAAAGGCGATAATAGAGTCTAAGAGATGACTTTAGCACCGGCTAAGCACATTGATACTCGAACAACAATTACGGTAGTTCGTCGAGGAGGCAACACTATCGGTGCAACGCGAATAACGAGAGGATCTCTTGTAGAACGAAGAAAAAAAATGCCGGGAGGCGTTGTCTTCCTCGTTTGCATTCCCACCCTTTCGTACGAGCATGAATTGCTTTTTGGGATACCCGTTAAATCCCCCAAAAAGACGGAAAAAGTGTCACGATCTGGTCAACCTACGAAAGTAGATTTACGATTGAAGGAAGTTAAAAATCGCACCCACTTAATAACTCTGGACGACGAAGATTCCGACGAAGATCCTCCGGATGATCCTTTATCCGATGACGTTGCCATCGAAAGGGCACGAAGGAGATTGCGACTTCGTGGTGGCTTAGCACCATCGGCTGCTGGTTCTAAAGAAAAGCCACCAGTATTTGTACCAATGGAAACTGTAAGTCTTCTCGAATTTATATTTAATAAATTTTAAGAATTTTTGGTGCTTCTGTCTTTAAAAAATTTTTTTTTTCCAGGTCTTAGATGAGTTACTAAAAAAGTTAAGGGTGGAACACGTCGTATGGTGCAAAGACAGAGGGAATATGTATTACGAGGTGATATTTCCCGTTCCTGCCGGTGATCCTTGTGAAAATTGTTTGCATTGCTTGACGGAAATGGGGATTGGTACCAGAATGAATTCGATTGTGAGGTAAATCCATGCAATTGTGCTTCTGACTGCCATAAATTCTTTAAACAATATGCAGTAAGATCAATTAAAAAAATTCTTTTTCAGCGTTATACCAACTCAGTGCACGTATAGTGGCTTAAGAAGCGTCGGTCCTTCGGCAATCAGAGACGATATCGCTCAAAGGTGAATCCAAAACAATTAACTATAAAATTGGTCATATGTTTCAACGTAATATATTTATCTTTATCAGGAAAAAAGATGCCGAGGAACGTAATAACAATTGGGAGGCTTTCGTGGGTTCTATAAGGTCTAAATTAACAGTAAAACAAGTTGTAGACGGAGTTCGCAGTGGCGGTGATCTGACTTTTGATTATGTTTTGTTGGTCCTTACAGCCGAGTAAGTTTTACCATAAAATTTTGATTTTTAGTGAATTATTTTTTTAAATGATTGGTGAACTGTTGAAGTTGCTTGGCGGCTTTGGGACTCGTGGAAAATAGCGCTACCAATGTCGTCGCAGCTATGCTCGTCTCGCCACTAATGGTACCTAAAACCTATTTTTTATTTTTTTATTTCTATATCGATTAATAATTATTTCTATTTGATCTAGGGTCCAGTTATGTCGTTGACTTTTGGCACGATAATAGCAGACCGAGATCTTCAATTTGTCGGATTTAAAAGTCTTATGCTCGGCATTTTTGTGTCTATCCTCTTTGGATTTATTTTCGGACTAATTTTGGGTACCACCGAAATGCCTTGGGGATACAACGATTGGCCTACCGATGAAATGAAGGGCAGGTAATCAAAAAAATGGCCCTTCACCCATTAACTCCGTCAGTTCCTAATTTTGCGTGCATGTTAATGAAAATTGGGATTATTTTTTCAGAGGAAATTACAGATCATTATGGATGGGAGTACTGTGGGCTTTACCCTCGGGAACTGGCGTGGCCGTTGCTCTTCTTCAAGGAAGCAACGGCCCTCTAATTGGTGTCGCGATTTCTGCTTCTCTTTTGCCTCCAGTCGTCAATTGCGTAATTATCTCATTTTTTAATATGAATTTTCACAAATTGGCAAATTTATATTGGAATATTTTAGGGTCTTTTCTGGGCTCTCGGATGTATATGGCTTATATACAGACCGATAAAGATGCCTCATATTAAAGGAGAATCATACACGGATTTTAATAGCTCGTACGTCTACGTCTATACCGACTATTTGCCTGTTGAATTTTTTTGCAACGGGATTATCAGTGCCTGCTTAACATTTATCAACGTCATGTGTATCTTCATCACCGCTATTTTAGTCCTGAAGGTAAAACATTATTTTTTTTTCAATCAAATCTTTCAAACTTTAAAAATTCTCCTTGATTCAATTAGATCAAAGAAGTTGCTGCGCCTTATACATCGACCCCAGAATTGCGTAGATTCTGGGAACACGATATAAGAGTTGTGCGCGATAAAAACAATTCCAGGGACCACAGTTCAGTGGATTCAAAGTAAGAATTTTGCAATAAAATTTTTTGGAAAACCTGGAAAAATTGCATAAAAATTTTTGTTAGCTTCTACGATGGTCTGAGCAAGATGAAGCAACGCGCTCTCGAAAGGACGCTTAACGAGGCTGTACGGGAGGCGATCAACGACGAGACATTCAGAAAAGTCCAGAGGCTCAGCTACGGCCAACATGGACCGGATGAGGTAAAATTTAATCTGGTTATTTAATTAGACGTCTCGTCGATGAGTGGAGCATGCTCATCACTTATCTTTATAGATCGCTCCTCGTCTGGGACTCCACGCAGGAGTCGCTGATTCAGTGCGAAAGGAGGACCTCGTCTCTGGAGGAAGAGAAGGAATTCCAGTGGCTGGAGTGTCCAGACCAGCGGATGCTCTTAATCCCGCGGAAAATACGAGCGAGGATCTCGCGGCACTCGACAGGCTCATTACTTATTTGCTCGGTCAACCGAGCGGCAATCTGGAAAATTGGCGCCGTTCTCGACGCGCCAGTGCTCGTGGGTATCGGCAACTGCGACCGAACGTCGGTGAGGCCGGCGGAATCGCCGGTTCCGGTATCGGCACGACTCCCTTGTAAAAGCTGCAGCAAAAAGAATAATTTGAGCGCACCATTCGGTGGAAGTATGAGAAATTTATTAGCGAATTCGTGCTAAACATCGTCAGCTGATCGCTCTTATAATTCACAATAAAACAGATACAGTAAATCCACTCTCGTTATCAATCAGTCCGTACAAATAGGGTAAAAGCGTTGTATATACAGCTAAATCGTTGAGATAAAATTCCTCTGGATTTTCAATCGGTCGAAGTCGAGAATTACTCTTCGGTGGACGGCTCAGTGCCGAAATATCGATCCCCGAAGTTACCGATTCCCGGGAGAACGTAAAATCGTTCGTTGATCTCGGGATCGAGCGCTGAGGTGACGATTTTCACCTGTGGGAAGGCGTAGGCGATCGAGTGAACTCCGGACTCTGCCATGAGCAGGGAGACCAATAGAATATTCTCCTCGGTCACGTCGTGATCCAGAAGCACTCGAATTGCCATCATAGCTGCAGCTCCAGTCGCAACCGTTGCGTCCATCAGTATCACGCGGTAGTCTTTAATGTCTTTGGGCAGCCTGAGGTAATAAAGCTGGAAATTTTTTTTTTCAGAATCAGAAGATGCGGCTATATCTTAATTAAATTTCATCGCTGTTATACACTCAGAACCCACTGATTTTCCATGCATTATCAACGAGAAAAAATACCTCAGGCTCGTCAGTCTGCAGATTAGTCTGTATAAGGATTTTTCCGATTCTAATATCTTTGCAAACGTCGCAAACGGCCTGCTCCATAGTTTCGCCAGCTCGTAAAATCGAAACTCCGCAAATTTTGTTGGTCGCGCTACGTTTGCCGTGATACGGAACGCCTTGTGGAGTTTCTACTGTGATTTCCTATTTTTTGAATTTCAAAATCAGTAACTTTCACAACAAAAGACATTGGAAAAATAGGAATAATCAGTACGTACCTCAAAAGGCAATAACGAGAGCGCGTACTCAATCACAAGCCGTATGAGCCTCTTGGAATAAAATATAAACTCGTCTCTGTACGTGTATTTGTTTCTTATGAACGTGTGAAGTCCCTTTATCTGCGGAGTATTCGGCAATAGGTAAAGCGACGAGGGCAACGGTTGGCCGATGAAAGAGTGGGCCAATTTCTCTCGCAATTTGAAGCCTCGCAGCTGAAGTTGCGTGTGTACGTGCTGCACTATGAGCTCGATCGCCACCTCATTGTCACCGCCGCGTGGCACGATTATGTCCGCGTAAACCATCATCGGAGCTATGTAATAGTAGAAGGATGGCTTCACCATTGTGCAATACTGTTTTAGGACACCTTCCAAATCTCTGCCTCGCTGCGATATATCTCTGTGTAGACGACGGGCTAAACGCACGTCCGCGTCAGTGTCTACGAATACTTTCATGTCGCACATCTTTTTGAAAAAATTATTTTTTAAATGGACATCTTTTTGACGGTATGGAAAATGTGAATTTGAATGCCTACCTTGAGAACTTCAGCGTCGTAAAAAGTGAGGATTCCCTCGAATATTATCACATTGGCACCGTACATCGTTTTCTAAACAACAAAATTAGGAAATACCAATGATTTATCGATTTTTATTTTGAGTGGAATTCACAAATTTAGGGAAACTCACAGTGCGATTTTCTCTGCTGTGTGTCACAAAATTGTAGATCGGAACTTCAACCTTTCGACCTTCTTTCAGTCTTTGTAGAGTTTCTTTGAGGAGCTCGAAATCGAACGCGTCCGGGTGATCGAAATTGTACTCATTTTTGGCCGCTTGTTCGTGCTGCTTCTGATTCAGTACCTGCGAATTGCAACGCCTAGTTTAGGAACTCTTCTTCCAAGATAACTCTCATTTTTTGGGCTCCTCAAAAAGCACCTTTGTAATATGTATTTGTTACCTTGTAAAAGGAGTCCATACTTAGTAAAGTGACCCACGAAACGTCCAGAGATTCAATAATTTTCGTTGCTACAGTTGTTTTTCCTGACGCACTGCCACCACAAATTCCTGAAAATAACACAAATTTTCATGAAAAACGTAGAAAGCAAAGGGGCAGAAATATGGAGCGACGAATACCGACCTATGACAAAAGGTTCGACCTGCTGCCCGGCCGAGTTATACCACGGAGGTCTCCCGGCGGTATAAATTGTCCTGTTCTTACTCCTGAGAATAGATTCGGCGGATGTTTTCTTGCTGGATTGGGACAAACTGGTGGTTCTCTGTCTTCTGGACCTCGGCGACTTTTGTGATCCTGGCGGTAGCAGATCTTTCGTAACATATGTTGAGATGAACTGGCTATCGCGCGCAGTAGCTTTTGGTGGAAAATTCTGAGCGACTCACCGGTGGACGGTGGTCGTGGGGATTGTGGCGTGGGAGTGACGACGTCGTTCTGCCTGTAGAGATCGATTTCCTGATCGTCCGCAAGGAAGACCGAGCGATCGTCGAAGCACACCTCGCCATCGCTTGAATCAAACGCAGATGTAACAAAAAGCATATTATTTTGGTCCAGAAAAGTGAAATACCAGTTGTCGTTGGATGCTAATTAAGAATGAGAGGAAAAATGTAAATATGACGCTGAGAAAAATAATCGGAAAATGCAAAGTGACACTTTTACGGCGTAAAATGGTGGAAAGTACAGCTCCTAATAGACGTAGAATATAATAATAAGGAAAAACGTACCTCTCGGAGCTCGCGGAGCTCGGCGGCTCGAACGGTTGCATTTTTGCTGCCATATCGAGAGAACTTTTTTGCTCGAGCGCTCTTGACGCGTGTGTGTTGATCTTGGATGCTTCTGCTTCTCTCCTCCCGGTAGATGTTTCGCTCAGTGTTCAATGTTTTTTTTTAGTTTTTTTTTTGTCGGGAGGCTGTGTGAGCCGCAAGCAAGCCCACGTGGTACTACGATATTTGCAGTGTGGTAAAACAGCGTATGACCTGTCTACTCTATGTGTGTGTTGCTTTAAACGTCACGCCGCGATAATGCAGGTCGCTATTTTATCATGTATAAAATAAATAAGAAAAATTCGCAAATATCGTTATATTGCCTCCCGCTCAAAAAATGTGCACATTTTTTTTAATGCAACGCAACTAAAATAGCTCGATAGTATTCTAAAACACATCAACTGTTTCGTCATATTAACACAATCTTCGGAGGCGCCTTAAGCTTTTGACGCTTACATAAAAACGTACCGTCAGTTTTCTAATCGATCACTGAGAGTCCCCGATTGGCCACGGGAGATCTTTGTTAACCGATTGGGAATCCCCGAGCAAACGATGTGTAGATTCAAACATACACTTGGCCAGCCCCAAACAGAAGAAGAAGAAAGAGAAGAAGGTTGCGGAAGAACAGACAATCGGCGCAGTTTGTTACGAATCGTTCACGAGTTAGTTGTCTTTGTTGGCTGTTCGGCTGAATTATGGTATTCGTCACAGTTATACGATTGTTTAATTTTTATGCCATTAGTCGAAATTTTATTTTTCGTCTTTTTAGTATTCGTCTTCGCTTAGAGAAAATCAACGGCTTTTTGGTGAGTTTAGATGCCCCCAGTGTTCACGGCAATGGATGTCCGGTTGTAGTTGGAAAAATATGGGTCAGCAGTGCCAGAGATGCGACGTCAACGTACTTCCTTACACGCAGGTGAGATCACGAATTTCTGTTTATTCAATTGTGTGCGCTTTGGGCTTTCATGATTTCGGAAACCCTTTCGATCCGTAGACACCCCCTCCGCTCCTCGGCGTCATACAGTCTCAAAAGTATCGTCAACGAATTCAGACTTAAAACCGATCGATTATGTTTTTTCACTGATTAAACGTGTGTTACAGACTGCATTGCAAAGAGCCAACAGTGACAAAATAGACACTACGAAGCCGCATCCGTCGCATCTCTGCGAAAAATGCAAAAAACTCGGAAGAAGCTGCGTGTAATCCAAAGGAGAGGATGAATATTTTTGTACTGATAAAACTTATACCACTGCATAAATGAAGCCTATTCGCCAGAATAATATATCATAAAAAATGTGAGCTATTGGTTTTTTACTATTTATCCCGTAGCTTAGAATCCTTAATACTCGGACACATTCAGCAATTAACACGAAATATAATGAAATTTTGGAAAACGAAAATTAATTTTTTAAAATCAATACGATTTCATTCTTTTATTAATATTTCTTTGCGACAAAATATACAGTTTTTTTTTTTTCAAATTAGTCGTTTAAATTCGTCATTGGCTTATGTATAGGTAATACGATCTAATAATAATGTACAATATAATGTGATTCGTTAATTCAATAATTAGAAAAATAGATTACCGCGTTTATGAGTAAGACGACGATGACTGAGAAAATCGAGGTATCCACGAATGGACGCGTCTGTGTCGGGCAAATTTGCACTTTGGCGATAGAAGAGCGAGCAACGCGAGAGCGGCTCCCAGGAGCGAAACTCCACATAACGCACCGGCAGTAACATCGTGAAGAGGCGTACCAGCTCGAGGAGCTTTCGCCGCGATGAGTAATAACCCGGCGCAGCTTATCGTCGATAAACCGGCGAGTCCCAAGCCAGTCCAAGTTTTTCTGAGGCTGCGACACGCGCCTGCAAGTGCGCAACAAGCTCCGCAACCAGCCGCGCTGTCCAGATAGTACCTACAAAAATTATTTATTTAACATACAAAAAACCGAAAAAAAAAAAAAAATCCCGAAAACAAAGCAAAGAAGCCTTTACGTGGAAAGTATTTTGATTTTTGTACCTTCTGCCTTGACTCCAGGAAAGATAGAGCGCCAAGCCGCACGTGAGAATTCCAACGAGAAGAAGAAGCAGAGGAGCATTTCGTCTGTCGTTTTTTTCCAGGCCGCTCGCGAGCGTCGTATTCGCTTCGCTGGTTGGTGGCGAGAGCGGTGGCACCTGTACAAAATAAATGGTTGAAATCGATCCGATAAAATTGAAATTAATCGAAGTTCTTATGAAAAAAATTTGTAAATATTTTTTTGAACTTACGACAGCGGTTCGTGCGATAAAAGCGCTCTCGACGTTTTTTTCGTCGTTGGACGCGACGACGACCTGGTACCTCGGCGACCCAGTGACCATCGGAATGGATTCGGAGAGTCCATCGAGATAAGCGTAACGAGGTGGAGGTTCGCTCGGCGAGCCAACGAGACCATAGGTCGACGAGGTTCCTTGGGCCGAGACGGATCGCTGAGGATAGCGAAGCCGGCCGCAATTGCTCGCGGGACAAGACGATTCCGCGCGTGAATCCCGTACGCGCGAAGCTGTGGAACTGTCCAGATTCAAAGGAAGACATCTGCGAGCCGAGGGCTCCTTATTCGGCGTTGAAGTGTGGGGTCCTGCGCCTCCTCCTCCTCCGTTCGGGGATAAATCTCCTCTTCGTGGAGTCGAAACTTGTACGAGTTGGTGCTGATCGCGTCTTCCGCTTGGAGTTCCAGCGGCGGCGCGCGATGGGCTCGAAACGAAGCGACCTGAGGTAAAAAGAATTTTAATTTTGTACTCAAAATCAAAATTTAGATATCTAAAAACATTAATTATTAGAAAAAAAAAATTAATGAAGCAAAAATAAATTAAAACTCAATTTAAATGAGGGCGTTAATTGTGTTGTACCTGACGGAGAACCCGTTGGTGTCATCGTTCCCCTATGACCAATACCGCTAACGATTTGTTGTTGTCGTTTGCTCGGCGAAAGTGTTCTCTCCTCTGATCTGGAGCGGGGCTTTCTCGGGGTCGTGAGAATTTCGTGAAGTTTTTGCGTCGCGACATTGTTCTTCGGTGACACGCAGTTTATCTCGTCGGGATGTAAAATCTGTTGCTCGCGGATATTGCGATCCGGAAGTACGGGAACGTCGAGAACTTCTTGACTCGGTACTCTGGCGTATCTACCTGTTTTAATGAAAAGAAATATTTGGTCAGAGGATGGTTATTATCTCGCAATTGGTTCCAAGTGGTTTTCGGTAAAATTCAAAGGCGCGTACGCACCTCGCGTGGAGTTGGATCTCTCGCAGAGAACGATCGGCGTTCGGCAATTCCTCGGGGGAGCTGCCCAGGAGTGATCTTTACTCTGTTCCTCGTCGACGGCACTAACGGGCACGAGTGCATAGCGCGAACCTTCCACAACTCGCGTGGCCTCTCTGCGCTGATAAGAGAACACTCCCGGCACGTTGTTATCGTGCCGCTGGCTGTGTTGCACGTGCACGCTGCTCGTTGCATTGTTGTTGTCGATGTACGCGTACCTCGAAGAGCCGGTCCTGTTGGTGTTGCGCAGCAGCGCCCCGTCCGGCGTTCTCGCGCGACTTTCATTCGCAATAATTCTCTCCTCTTCAGGGTCCTCTTCGTCATCGATGTACTCGTATCTCGAGCGGATTTCTCGGGCCTGGACGATTTGGCGACGCTCGTTGGCTTGGATAGCATAATTATCCTGGGAATTGAGGCTCCCGTCGGGTCTTCTCTCCTCCAGGTACCCGTACCTTCCGCTGGGAGGGCGCGGTACGTTTATTCGCTCGGAACGCAAAGCAGGATCGTACGTGAAACCGGGATTCGCGTGACCCGCGTTGTATACCACGTGGTTTTGCAGATCGGCCTGTTGCTGATGTTGTTGTTGTTGATGCTGAGGAAGCGGGGGCGGAGGCGGAGGCGACGGTGAAGGCGGCGGAAGCTCTTCCTGGAACTGCGGCGGTGGCGGCAACTCGTCCCCGACACGGTCCGCGGACATGTACTCCGATTGTCTGCAGAAGGATGGGTTCGTGTAGCAGTGGGCCTGGCCCGAGGCTGTGGTCCGTGACATCGTTGCAAAACGATTTTTTCCTTCCGCTCGGTTCTGCTTTCGTTTTCTTATGTCTCTTTATTTTTCCTTGAATTTTTCGATATTTTTCATTTTTTTTTTTGGTTGTTTTTGTTATTTTTTTGTGATTTTGTATTAGACTAAATGAGCAGACTTTGTAACCTTCACTTTTGGGATTTTCGATTGTTCGATTGTTTTTTTTGTACTAAAGCATACAAATTTAGCGTATCGATAAGCACGAATATTTAATACAGTTTTTTGGTTTTGCTTCACTGGTTATTCGACGAAACACTGATAACGATTTACTGCCGATTTTTAGGTCCCTGGGAGGATGTTTTCTCGATTATCGTCGTCGCGGTTTCACTCAAGGGTGGCGATGTCCTTGCGCTGAGTATCCTCTCGTTGTTTGTCTTTTCGCACATTTTACCAAATTAAATGACTAAAAACTACTGGAAAACGGTATGAAGTTTTTCGAAAAAAAAATGTCAATAATCGGTATTGGTTATTAATATATTATTTTGAATATCGGCAGGAGCTCTTTCGATGCGAAACGCGCGGAATCGTTTCTGGAAAGTAACTGAATGCTGCGTTGTTGTGCCGCTCGAATGCAACGAACGGAGCGGAAACGACGTGAGGCCTGCAACGGCAACGAGGCAGATGCGCAACGCGCCTTCGTGCGGCAACGATCGAGGGGTTGTCACGGGGTGAGCTCGCAATACGGGCCCGGTGCGTGACTCTCCCCACCATCGGCCCCTCTATGCTCACCGCAACGAGACGTTCGGGGCCTTTCCTTCGTAATTTTCTCTCAAATTTGCCTAAGCCTTCTTAAGACTGCATTAAATGAAGTGCATTTTTTCCGAGGGATGAGAACAATGATTTTGCCAGATTTTTACCGATTTTTTCATTTTTTTTTCGATTTATTTAAACCAGTAAAAGTGATATTAAGTGGAAAATGGGTTAAGAGAGAGGAACTTTCGGTTGGTCGAGCGTACAACCGATTTTCTACGGCAGCTGCCGCGACCGTTGGGACGCGTGCCCCAAACGGTAGGTACAGCTGCCCTCTCTAATGGCGCACGATTCCGATGCCTTCTCTTTCTTTCACTCGCGTACTCTCGTGCACCACACACGAGGGGACCATAGAGCGTTTATTATACCCACCGATGCACGATGACATGCCGATAGTGAAATATTTTATAGGAATGTCCGGTTGTTTTCACTTTAACGAGATACAAAAAATTCAACATTAGGTTTTTGATGATTAAAAAAATTCACTTCTATTTCACAAATGTAGCATTTATTACAAAGTCAATTAAAACATAAAAATATCGACATATTCATCACGTAATTACTCAACATGGATAATAATAATAATAATAATAATCGATGTATAACATTAAGTAGGACAAATGACAATAATTAAGTGACGGATATCGGTGTCCGAGGGAGAACCATTTAATCGGTAAGATGAGAGATAACAATAAATGGATTAATTAGTATTGTCCTTGGTCCATCGGTAGGTAGAGATTTTTAAATCCTGCTACCATATTTGTAGAGATTTATCGTCGGTTACTAATTATATTTTATTCTCGGCGCAGGTACCCAATTTTCCGCACGTTTATCGTCATTCCTCGTCTAAACAGTATTTCTTTCTAATACTATTACCGTTCATTAATAAAAAATACGCAGCGCTAAAACGCGCCGCGATCGTTCAACGTCGGAGACTCTCTTGGCAAGATTTAAGCAGACATACACATTCACACATGCACACATGAACGCACATATACTTTTTGTACATAAATATGGCAGTCAGGAGATGAGTGAACGTCGACTTCTCAAATTTCCACTCCCCCTTTCCGTCCTCGGCTACGTCGAATGCACGCCGAGCGATTTTACTCGCAATATATCATGCACATCTGTACATTCTCTCTATTTATCAACAATCTCTAAGTCACTTTCCTAGCGACAAGATATACAATCGACAGAAGTGCCCACTGGCCTTCCGAATACGATGGGAAGAATTTACTTAAAAAAATAGCTACCCGAAAAGGGCTCAAAAATAACGAAAAAAGAAGCGATTTTTTCGGTAAAATTATTTCTTTTTTCAGGTATTTTTGTTACACCTTTTTTTTTAAGCGAACACAGCAGTCCTGACGACCATCAACTTCCGGTTCTTTCGATAAATTGAGTGGTTTACACGAATTCTTAAATCGTTGCCAGGACTGTGATGATTATTTGACTGCATTATAGAATTCTTCTTTCTCTAATAATTCATACGTTTACAGGACAAACGCCTTCGGAGGATTGCGACCTTCCCTGATCGTTTTGCCACAAACTGGCACTTGGATCGTTCGGACAACGTTGATTGGTTCTTGAAGCGTGAATCATCGGCGACGGAGGCAGTGAAGAATGGGAAGGAGCGGGTGAAGGAGCTGCAGGAGGAGAAGCGACACTTCCGTCGTTGGTACAGTGCTCGGTTAGCCTCGGGCAATCGTTGAGGTAATCGCCACCGCTTGGCCTCTCGATTTCCTCGAGTTGCTCCTTTGAATTATTTCGGTAAGCGAGAGACGCAAGCGATGGCAGCGGAATCTCGAGAACGTGCTCGCCGTTCTTTGGATTGTAGTACGTGTAACGCGTCTGCTGCGCTATGACTTCGTACTGAGCATCCGGAGCGAGAAATGGTCCTCTCGTTGAGACGTTTCTGCTGCTGACCTCTTCGTTGCCAACCGAACTGTTCAGAGCTGTGTAACTTTCGCTCAAAGAGGCAACCGATGGCTCCGAATTAAGAGCTGGCAGCGGAAGCGGCAGCCTCGAACGTTTCGAGGCTTGACGCTGGTGTTTTCCCATACGATTTGTCGTTGGGTACTCCAGCATATTCTCCCCATCGCCTTGACCTGAAAAAAAAATCAATTTTTATAATTTTCCTTCTTGTGTGATCGACGTTAATTATTCAAGATTGAAATGATCACACTTACCAGACTGTTGCTCCTTTTCGACAGCCAAATCATAAAAACTGCTTTCAGGTCCGCAGCAAGAAGACACGTCGCCAAAATATAATTCGCTTTCGGATTGTTTCGACATCGGATTGCCTGGTTCTTGTTGAAATCCGCCGTTTTCGACGCCCTTAAGTCCTTTTCTTATCCGTCTACCTTTAACAGAATCTTCTTCCTGCTGATGCTGCGCATGATGATGATGTTGATGATGCTGATGAAGACTTCCTAAATCCATATCTTGGTCAGTTCCGCTCGATAGAACTTCTTCGGCGTTCTCATAATTGTCCGAAGGCCTCTTGGGCGTTCCTCGTTGCTGTCTGAATTCTAGAAATAGCACAATAAGTGGAAATTTTACAACAATCGCAAGCCAAAATTAAATGGATCCGACTCATGTGAAAAAAAAAAATTTTTAAAGTAAATACCGTCGCAATTTCCAGGTTCAAAGTTGTCGATAGTCCTTTTATTGGGCATTCTGTTGGTGGGAAGATTAATAGGAGTGGCGGCGGGGGCGGTGGGTGGTGGGGCACGATTCGAGAGAGGAGCTCTCCTGTCCTCGACTAATTGGGGTCGTCTAGCCGGACTATTTGGATCGCTGTACGGCGGAGGTGGTCCCCAGAGAGCTGGAAGCGGTCCATTCTCCAAAAGACTGTAGGAAGCGACGGAGGAGGTGCACGCGGCGTAAGGAGCCGAACCCGAGCTGTTGAGGAGGCTGTAAGGAGCTACACCTTGCTGAGAATCATCGGTAAGAACGCTGTAAGGCCCCGGTGTATTGTCTCCGACTTCTGCGCTGCTTCCACTGCTCCTCATCACTACTGCGCTTCGAGATTGCGTGTGAAAACCGTAATTCGAGTCAGGAGTCGGAGCTGGACCTCGAGAACGTGACCACGGTAATCGCCACCTTCTGCTGCAATTAATATCGACGAATTGAATACATTTCTTCCTGATAAAAAGCAATATTTAATTGATATTAATTGAATTTTCAGTACCTGAATGGAGCAAGATCGGGATTGGGTGTGTACAAATTTCCAGGTGTCTGAGCCCACCACGGGCTCGCTCCGCCGCAATCGTTGCAACAACCGCAAGAACCACCCGCTGTTCCACCGACGGCACCGCTTCCTCCTTGTCCGTACAAAGACCTGCACCTACAATCAGACCCTCGCGTTACTTATAATTATTCATGGAGTCTTCTGAAAAGGAGGCGGAACAGGCTTCGTACCTGAGTTGCAGTTGCTCCCAGTACATCTTTTTCTTCTCGTGGCTGAGCAACTGGTAAAGAAGCATACAGGAGAAAATGCAAGCGAGAATTCCTGCGACCGAGACACCGAAAAGGGCTCGCAAACAGTCGTAAAGAGCACCGTGCACCGCTTCGCAGTGCGGAGTTCCCTCGAACAACACACCTGGATCTGTCGCCCGGCTTTGGGGAGGACCGTAGCATGTGCATGATCTGAAAATACAAATTACGGTATCCATTCAGCCAATTTTATAATTTTCATTAAATTGTACGGGCCAATTAATTTTTTTCCTGCATAATTTACAGTAATAATCGCTTTTAATTTTATAGTCGAATTAAACGAAAAATATCGATAGCCAATGATTATGAGATTTCGGCGACTATCAATATTTTCATTAAAATAGTACCTGGCCCTTTCAGTGTAAATGCACTCCCGCAGGCCTTGCAATCTCGACATGTGAACGACGGTCGTCGTAACGGTAACAAGAACGCAGACGAGAGCGCAGACGACTCCGACGGAGCCACACATCTTCATCTGTAATTAAGGTAATTAATGAATCGATATATCAAACAGATATTTTTTTTACCAAATTGATCCAAAGTAACATGGAAGTTGAAAATAATTACCAAAAATCCATAACGATGCTTTCTCCTTGCCAAAAGGATAGTGAAAATTCCCATGAGTATTAACTGTAAATGAAGTTGATTAAAATTCAGTAAATATGCATGTACAGATATTAACGACTGTAAATACGCATAATTAATGAAAAGAGGCGTATGGTGTACCATAGTTCCAGGAATGTAAGAAGGGACTGTCTCGAATAGTGCGAGGCTCGCCGTGTGAGCGGAAAGAACCGCGTGAACCGCCAAGAAAAGACTTCCGACTGCAGCGCTGAGCACCCCACACAGGCAGCAAAGCACCACGTATTTTTTGCAACAACCTCCATCCTCTCCACTGTCGGGACCTGTGAAGCAATAAATTAGTGAGTAAAATGCATTATTATCCAACTTCCTATGACTGGAATTTCATAATTTATTTCACTTCCTAGTTACTTGACATGCATTATCCGTTTAATTCAGCAAACAAACAAAATAAAATAAAATAAAAGATTTAGTTCATAGATTTAATAATTTAAACAAATTTCACTGACAAAAAAATAATCCGAAATAAATAGATAAACAATTAATTTAACTAATATTCGACAACATTGAATAAAACATTAACGAATATTTGCTGAAAACTGCAATGATTTTTTATCTGCAGAATATGGGAATATTTTTCATTTTTTTTTTTAAGTCAATTATTTTTACGTATCGACTCTACCCTAAATGTCCACCTGACTGAGTTACGGTGACAAAGAAAAGCCTCGATGGTTTGCCCCTCACGAAGAAAATATCGAAGAATAGAGCTAATAATAGAGAGAGGACTCGTCTCTGATAATCATCGTACCGTAAGGATGCGACGGTGGATAACGATAGGCTGTAAGGTGCGCGTGGTTCACCGGATGGGCCAAGTGGGAGTGCGAGTGCGAACCCACGGGAGCGAAGGGGTAGCCCGCGGCGGTGCCGCCGACATTTCCACCAGCCACGTCTCCGCCAAATTGACATCGCACTATTTGCAGCACCGGATACCCATCCATTTTATTTTATCGGCTCTTAAAACCCTCGCCCACTAATTGGCAGCACTTGAAATTTTTTTTTTCTTCCCAATATCAGCGTTCATCATCCTCCTCGACACTGATTTCTGCTCGAATCCTTCACAATACGCTCTCCCACAATATTCCACTCACTCTTCAGCATCTTTCTTCGGTAACGAAAAATTCAGTGGCTTATCGGACGCTCAAATATCCCCGGATTTTTTTGCACTCGTGAAAACGACAGGAGCACCAGTCCCTCGTCCACTCTTGTTGCACATTGATGTTTGCATCGCCTGGCGATATAAACGATAGGCGAAAGCGCCGTAAGGACTTGCGCTCTTGATGATATTGAGAATTCCGGGAGGACGACGAGGGGAATGGAGAGACGCGTCCACGTTGTTCAGATTGATCGATGCTTGCCAAGCTGAGAGAAGGAAGTGCGAGAGGAGAGAACGAGAGAGAGATAGAGCAGAGGAAAAAATTGAGATCGTCGACGAGGTTCACTGGGAGGCGAAGAGAAGCCCGAGGACAGAGAGATGTGCAGCTCGTGGTCTTCGCGACAAGACCTTTCGATGAAACACCTTTTTCTCGACGTATTTCCCAGCTTTTCCACAAAACAGCACAGTGTTTGGCAACTTAAGGAGACAAATCAGACAGTGATTGGCATGTCTCTTTTGCTGCTTTTTCAGTGGATCGGAATTTGTGGAGCCTCTGTTGGGTTCTCGAGTGGCCAATGTCTCTGTCGAATTTGAGCGTTGCATTGGCCACTCGAGAAATGAGCCAAGACAGTGTTTGGCACACTTTTTCCGTGTTGATGTGCCTCATGGAATTCCCTTTTGGTGTTTTGTTTGCCTTCGATCGATAGAAGGGAACGATTGAGGCGACTCTTCAAGTACGAGCGGTAGACGAGACAAGTTTTTCAGGGGTTGTTGAGCGAAGGGGGTGCAGTTTGTGCTCTGATCAACAGCCGGTGCATCGGTGCTTGATAATAGCGGCGTGAAGAATGAATCTCTCTCGAGAATTTGGTGTTACTCGGTGAAATTGGTGACAGAGAAATAGTGGTGGCGTCGATAACGAGAAATCGAGGAGGCGTGATAGAGCCCACTGTGCTTTCTGGTGCTCGGTTCCCTCGCCCCCGGCCACAGGGAGCTCGTTCAATTCGGTTGAGAATCGAACAGCAACGGCTTTTGAGATTCTGCATCGCTTGCGAAATTGGACGACACGACGGCGGATTGGATTTATCTGATTAAAATGGAACCAAGTGGGAAACAACCGCTACCAGGCTCTTCTAACTATTCTCCCTCGGAATTGCACTCTTCGCCACGTTTCTGGGAGTAATCCCGATTTTTTATAAACAATTGTAATAGTCGAGACCCCCAATAGCATAAAAATACCTTTAATGGCTAACCTTTAGTCGATGAAAAAAAAAATCTAATAATACAAGAAAAAATTCAATTCAAGTTTTTCGGATGAAGTGCCTAGGAATTTTTTTTTTTCACAGAGACAAGGATAAATCATCGAAGAGCCGGAATTTGAGATAACATGAATTATCGTCCGTTTTTGTACGCTCGCGACTTACCGAGATCATAGGCAGCGATAGCATTCTGTTCGTAATGCCTGTTGGGCCTAGGGGGTGGACGAGGTGGCAAAGCCGGGGGTTGATGAGTTCCTAAACTAGTTTCAATCATGTCGTCGGGCTCGTCGTCCGGTCCGCCACCTCCACGTTTGTTTCTCCCGACTAGTTGGTCGTTTGTCTGTCGCTGGATATCCTGTTGCTGTCCGAGATGCTGATGCGGATGGTGATAGTGGTGATGACGATAGTGTTGTTGCGTCTGCTGCTCCGAACGTTGCGACTGCTGCTGTTGATTTTGCATGGATTTGTGTCGATGTTGATGATGATGATGCTGGTGAATCTGTTCGCGTTGCTGAATGTGAGACAAACGCTGTTGATGCTGATGTTGCTGAATATGATGACACTGACATTTCCCCTTTTCCATCATATTTCCCGGTGACACCTGAATCAATTTTTTTTTTATTTACAGATTTTATAAACTTAAAAAAAAATTACCTCGCACACGATAGAAAACAAAAAACTATTAAAATCTCACCTGTATGCTATCAAAATTGCCTTTGGCGTTGCCGGCGGTTCCTCGATGAAGAGGTTGCAAAATATGTTCCGGTATATTACGAAACCCCGTGGGACTGTAATTAGAACTTCCGGTGTTACGATTTTCGATCCCTCGATTATCCTCTCCAATTTCCCCACCGCCATCGACATTAGTCCTATTGCATTCACGCGCGATTCTCACATTCGAGCGATCGGTGTTAAAAGCGTTTATGATCGGCATTTGCGGATGAATATTCGAGTTCTGCTTCCGGTGCAGGATCGTCTCGTCCCCGTCGAGGAGCCTGCCGTGAACTCTAGGGTTATTAGCATCGCTGGAGGAGCACGAGGTTGCGAAAGACACCGTAGACGCAGCTGTGCTCGGTCGCTCCTCGATCCTCGTCGGCGAGGTCGCGCCATCCGATCCCACCGCCTCGATCATCGATCGATCGTGCGCAACAGCGTCTTCCTCACTGTGCGAAAGATCGTTGGCTTGACAAGAGGCTTGTCTCGATATCAACTGATTATTGAGGCCGTTGGAAGACTGCATCGGTTGTTCGATCAACGATTCGCCATCCGGTCCATCGATATCGTTGGGATCGGTAAATTTTTTACAACTCCTAGTGAATATTTTCGCACCGCCATGTGAAATAACCGATTGCACGTCAACGGCGCTCGATCGGACACCGGAAAATCGGTCGATCTCAGCGTGGCGATGCAAATCGTGCTGGGAATCGGTTGCATCCTCGATCTCCAAGACAAAACCGTCCGACAGTTCGAGACCCGATTGTGGATTTTGCTCCTGGAGTCCCGAGTTGTTTATGGATGCCACTGGAAGCACTGGAACTCCGGCGCAACGGCAGGAACCTCGTTGCTCGAGAAACACGAAGGGATCCTCGCGCAGAGGTCCCGGAATACGATCGTCCTGTGACATTGCGCTGCTTCACTGACCGACGATTTTTCGATTTTTTTTTCCACTCGTCAATAGCATCGCGATCGTTTTTGTCACAGAACTTTCGCACTATTCGTTGATTCTACCGATCTTCACAAACACTAACGATGTATTCACGATTTTTACATTTCACTCCGTAGATCCGAGTAAAAATCGGTGGTTCCCTTTAAATTCGCACACTCCACGATATTCACCGACAAATTCTAACGAGCATTTGCCTAAATCAATTCGATTTTGGCGAACGCGGAATCGCAAAGCTCTACCGATGTCCGTCACTGACAACGAAAATAATGATCGGTAATTTTCAGAGAGAATTTTAGAAGCCTCGTGCGTGCGAGCTCCGCTCCGATGCGCCTTCACTACCGGCCGTTCAGCTGTGGAATGCGCGTCTTAGCCCCCCGGGGCCCCCCTCTCCGGCTATCGGTCCCACGACCGGCTCTCAACGAGTCCCGACGAGTCAAAGCGCGCGCGAAAGAGCAAGAGAGGGGGCCACGCTCGAGAGAGAGAGAGAGATGAAAACGAGAGGGGCCCACCCATGGGCCCGTGTGGAGCAAAGACGGCGAGATCTCGAACCCGATGCTCCGTGCACTTAGTCCGTCTGTGCGTGCAACGGGGGCCCCCACAATAGCCTTCCTTGGCCCTCGGGTTTCTTTGGTTCCCTCGCTGCGCACCGCCTTTCTTACTTCATTCTTGGCACTGAGCTAAGGTAACCTACCTGCTGTTTATCTACCTGCCCGAAAAAAAGCCCCGGTGCACCACCCAACCAGTAAAACACGGTGTTTTCTGCTGTTACCGGTGCTTACTACGATTTGCGTTGCATTCAGTTGAGTAGAGCGCGGTACAATGCCACTGCATACGCAGTACAATACCTACAGTGGCTTTCTTCGAGGCGGGCAGTCTTGGCTTCGGTAAAGCAGAACTAAATCGAAGGCCCTCGGATTCTCAGATCGTAAATCGCAGAATACCCGGAATGTTGGACCATTTTTTTTCATTCTCATTTATTTCAATACCGATTTTCATCGGCTACTGTGCGTTTGACACAGTTTTTTGTGCGCGATTGTGGGAATATTTTGGAGAATTGTTGAAGCGCCGGGGGGCGCGGAGGGCGTGCAGTCGGTGCGGCAGAAATGACGGCGCGGTGGTGCATTGAGTGCACCTCCAAGGGATGGCGCCAGGGACTGGAGCGCAACCTGCGACCAGTGTGGGAAGAATGTTAACGGTTAGTGGACGCTCTCGAATTTCTTTTGTTTTATCAAGATCGGTTTGGATGAGAAAATGTAATTGTATCTAGAAAGTATTGATCTTTGCATCGATACACAAGAGGATGAAGCTTGGATAAACAACCCTAGGGATATGAATGGAAATTTTAGATCACTCGACTGTTGCTTTTAGTGATTTCGACGAAAATCTCGGTGTTTTTAATATTCGAAAAGTATTGAGTGTTTCGAGGGCGTCGATTGGATGAGCGGTAATCGAAAGAGGATCATCTCCAATCTTCGGAATACAATAATTCGAAGTTCTGCGTCAGAGTCATGGAGTCACACGAGTGATGGGGTGAGTATGGGGCGGTGAAAAGGGAGAGCTTTCGGCTTGTTCCCGGGTCATTAGTTTACCAGCAGGGCAATTCGTCAAATCGGGATAAATGTAGTATCAATAACGTGGCACAGCTGGTGGCAACGAAGCATGCGTTTTGCTCGGAACGGTAGAGATGAAAATGCGTACACAGTGTGTAAAGATTGGAGAGGCGTGTATAAGTTTTCGGACACGTTGTTCCGATAGAGTGAGAAGAGGGAGCCGGGGCAAAACGCGTGCAAACGAGTGACGAAATATCCTCGACTGTGTGCTACTCCTGGTCAGAAGGGTTTCTGCCGTTAAGGGGCTTCAACATTGCCAGGGAAGTCGATATACCGACGAACGCGGAGGCCCTTGGCGCGCTAAACTCAAAACCCACGCTCCCGGCACAGTGATTGGCCACTCGCGGATTATTAAAAAATTCCAAACTCCGTCGGCCGTCAATGAAATCGAACAAAAGTTGCACTGCACCTTGAAATCGCTTTAATGCAAATCCTGAGCAATTTTCAAATCATTCCGTCTGTTATTTCCAGAGATATTTTTTAAAAAATGTAACGAAATCTGGTTATTGCTTTTTTATAGATTTCGACTTAATTTGATTGTACCTTAATTTTAGTAGTCTCTTCTTAATGGACCAATCGTAGTGCTTCTACTTTTGACGTTTTTTATTGTTATTCTTAACGATAGAGTGGCCAATCACTGTGCTCATGGGCTTGGACGACGAAAGCTGGGAGTTTCTTTTACCGGTCGTTGCCCAGCGAGCGAATAGCCAAACTCAAAGTCGAGTATACACGTCAGCTCGCGGTTCACTTGTCCCTACGACGATTTATCACGATTGGCCAGTTGGTCCGAGCGTAGACCACTGGATATAGCTTATCGTTTGCTCCTATCAACAATGTTTTTTTTTTTTTTTCTTTCTCCTCTCAATATTTCTGTCCACCGGCGCGCAACTCGATTCGCTTCTGTATCAATTTATCGGTGGGCTGCGTTGCCGCACACGGCAATAAGCCTCGCGGCCCAAGCTGAACACTGCGGCTGGCCGAAGAATAAATCAGTGGCAAGGCTGCCTGGTACTATCAGGTCTATAAAAAAATTCAAGAATAAATCCTTTTGTACCATAAAAATAATGGCGAGTTTATTCTATTTTTATCACGTTGAAACATCAATAGTAAATAACAATTCGATAGTTGTCAATAATTCCTCGTCCAATTCAGCGTTCCTTATTTTTAAGGATTTCGAGCCTTTTTTTTTATTGAGCTACACTCCTATGATTTATTATTTCCAGTGTATGGCTCTTTAGCCTTTTACAACCCCATCTCGAACCCCAAATAAAAAAGTCAAGAATAAACCCTCTTCCACTGAAAAAATAATGGCAAGGATATTTTATTTCAATCATGTTCAAACATCAATTGTTATTACAAATTGAATAGTAATGAATAATTTTTACATTGCGCTGAATTGTTCATGGAAAACAGTAACAATATCTCTGTCTTGTTTTTTCTATAAATAAATGTTCCATCAGGAAAATAATGTTAAATTGAAATGATAAAGTAAAGAGGGAGATAAGTTATGCGGTCAGCGACTGGTACGTCGAAGCGGAACGCAGAAAAGCCATGCGAGGAGTAGCGAAAGGCGCACGAGTCTTGTTCGCGAGAGTCAGCGAGGGGTGAGAACACGCTACGGTCCGTCTCTCCTTCTCTCCTCTGCCATTTCGCATCTAGCTAAATAATAAATACGAGAGGCTTCTCCGGGGATACCCCGAGGGTGCCATTAACGGGGTACGAGCGTGTACGGCTCAACGGCAGTATAGGCTCGTGGGGTATGGAGGATGGGGGTGGTTTTCTCCGCGGCAGGGCGCATCGCGTATCACGCTCGCCCCCCTCCCCCTTTACCTCCGGCCACGTCCTGCCATCCCTTCGACGTAGCGCTGTCTCCCGCTTCTTAGCCCGCAGGCCACCAGCCTCTTCTTCTTCTTCTTCTACTTCTTCTTCTTCTTCCTTAGGCCTTTCTCTACCAGCCTCAATCTTCAAGACTTTGGATCCTCTTTCCTGTTCGAAGCACAGAACTGTTCGCCCGGAGACGATATCTATGAGCAGACGGTGCACGGCTGAAAAGTCTGCCGGATTCGTAGCCTCCCGTGAACGTACCTATTACTGACCGTGGTCCTATTTTTGAACTGAAAAACGTCCATTTTACAGTTCGGAAATCTGTGTCAGACACATAGGAATGTGAAAATGCATTTTTTAAATTTGTCTCTCCAAACATGAGCAATCATTGTGTATTTGACAATGGTGGAGATTTTTTTATTGGTCCTCATAAGAAGTTGTTATTATCGACAATGTGAAATCGTGAAACAGAAGATAATTTCGAGTGTGTGTGATAAAGTTAACATAAAAATATATTTTTTTTTTAGGGTCGAACCCGTCTTAGATAGAAATGGAGACATTTGCCTCTCTGATCTATGCTTACTCGACGGAATATCCAACAGTCTGGTCAGAATTGAGAATAGATAGGAAGAAAGGATGCACCGGGAAGCGAGGGAGGGGAGGCAGTGGGTATAGACCGAGCTATGCGCTCGGGTCAGCGGTTAATCGAGACCTTTTGTGCGTTCTCAATTTCAAGCCAAAAGACGATATCTTCCACCCAGATATCTCAGTTATCCACGGCATGGGACGGAGAAAAAAATCAAAAAAGAAAAAAAAAAGAATAAGTGAAGGACTCGCGAATGAAATCACGAATGAAAATCGCTTATGGAACGAGTTGAAAAGGCGTGAGAGGGAGAGAGAGACGTGGATGACGCGTATGCGATTGTGGAAAATGAGAGTCGTCGGCA
The DNA here is from genome assembly GCA_947507545.1 of Clistopyga incitator. Classification (NCBI taxonomy): domain Eukaryota; kingdom Metazoa; phylum Arthropoda; class Insecta; order Hymenoptera; family Ichneumonidae; genus Clistopyga; species Clistopyga incitator. Next base: position 252,432 of record OX382180.1, read on the forward strand.
GGACTGGTAAATGCGGCTGGTATCAATAATTGAGGATTATTGATGGAGGTATATGGGAGCGAGGGAGGTTGGGGTAAAGTCGATCGCGATGACGTTGTGTAGGTGGCTCGATGCTGGATGTTGCCGGTGGATGGTGAGCATTTAGCGGTCGAACGAGGGCTGCCCAAGCCCCCTCGATGCGTGCTCGAGGACACTACCACTATATCGGTTTACTATGTATCGGAGGACAGAAGCTGCTGCTGCTGCTGCTGTTGCTGCTGGTGCTGCTGGTCCTGGTCACTATGGCCAGCCTGGTATCGACATGTCGACGATGCTTCGACAGCCAGTCTCCACGATTCACCGTTCATAGCACCCAGCTTCACCTAGAGCGATACAGTGATTGGTCACCCAATGGTTATTGGCAGTTGAAAAATTCCAATGTCCCAATATGTGACCATATTTTCGTTGAAGCACGAAATTTTTAAAAATACATTTTTTCTCATTTTTTTTTCACAATTGTACATCTTTGAGGAATATCTTAAAATGCTTCACGGTGTCTTTAGTTTTTGCCGCTAATTATTGATTGCCCGCGGTTAAACGGTTCAGGAATTGGGCCGGTCGTCTGTCGACGTAAGAGGCCATGCCCTACATCGAACATATTGGATGAATGAAGACGGAAACATGCCTGTTACCAGACATTGGTCGCGCCTTAAGGGGCCAATAACTGAAGGATTCACTTTACAGTACATCTCTGTATGTGCCTCTGCCTCCTACTATTCCGCCACTATCGTTGTCTGTCCTCGTTGTAGTATAGGCTACACCCCGATGGCATAGCGACTGCTGCAGCGGTCTAACAACACTGCATACACCGAGAACTGGGTATAGTCGGTAGGTACAGAGGACAGCGACGGTATGCCAGCATTGCGAGCTCCGAGAGGACAATCGGGCCAGCGCGCGATCGCGATACGCGAAAATACCATCTGTCATTGGAACGCGTTGCGCACGTATCCACAAACCAGCGCGGCGACGACTACGACAAGTGTGTAACGCGTATGCTGCATCGCTTCGTCATACTCGAATGGCATCGACGACGACGACGGTGCTGTTTGGGGTTCGCCTTTTCCTTTCGCTTCGCCTTTTAACCCCATTAGTGACCCGAGCGGAAGTGTGCAAATCCTCTGCAACCGTAAAGTACCGCTTGACGTTACGAGTTACATTTTAACTATTCACACTGGCATAAGTTTGAAGATGTTGACTTATGTTTACACCAGTCAGATCAGTGACACATGTTTTTAATTAAACAAGTATAGATTGAGAATTCTCAATTTCTCAATTGTGTGTTTTGACACGATTGTGCAAAATTCCACAATTGAATTTAATGAACAATGCAGGAGGTTTTCGAAGCGGTGGTACTTTGTTCTCCTTCTTGGGTATGAATTGGGAATCTCGGTTACAATATTATTCAGCGAAACAAAATTCTTCGAGTCAGTTAAACGACGAAATCTCCTTAATTCCGTTTCGCGAGCTTGCCTCACTCGTTCAACATCCGAGCTAGTAATGCACAACGTCGGAATAAGCGTGAGAGAGGCGACGGTGGGTGTGGGAGGCCGCGGATCGACTCGAGTACAACTGCGGAAGCAAGGAAAGAGGGTGAACCGAAGGCAGATGCTCGCCAGAATTTCAAAATAAATTCTACGAGAAAACGTTTTAAGCGCGTCGAATAAGTAATAACACCGTGAGGGAGGTAAAAGGACCGGGGTACGATAGGATGAGGCGAAGCTCTGCCTGCATAAACGAGCGTCCGATTTCACCGCTTTAATTGGTTCCTTATTCCGCATGAGATTCACAGCCTCTACTTCACCTACAGAGCCATTTTACGACTAAACTTGCCGGGACCAAAGATTTGCTTGAGTATAAACTTTCGGCAAGAGAATGCCAGGAGCGCAGCGACCCGCTTCCCGGCCCGCGTGAATCATGACCCTCGAACTACCAACTCCGGATACACAATCTTCCACTAACATAACAATATATTACGGATATGAGAGTCAGGACTTTAAAGTAACATTGGCTATGCCGAGACGCATTTCGATATCAGGGGAAAAAGACTGATGGAAAAACGATGAACTGAAAAAAGCCTTGATTTTTTCCGAAATATGATTTTTTATAATTTTCTCAAAAATAATTTCTATAATTTCGAGACTAAGTTAAGTCCTCCATTGCAAGTTTGTATAGCCGCATGTACGAAGACACTCCGCCAAGGACCTGAAATTATTTTCATTCCCGGAGCATCCACCGTAGATGAATTCTACGCATTTTTGAGCACTATTACTCCAGCCGAAATGTCGAAAGTAAGAGAAGCAGGGGCCAGGATCCAACGGTAGATCACAAATTCTTTCTGCAAATGAAAATAAGAGATACAAACAGAATAATCACTTGTTCATTTGTGTATAGAATTCATGTATCCACAATTACATACCGTTTCGTCTTTTATATGATACACCATTCACAAAACTGACAACTATCAATATAGTCGTGAGTTTTGTAAATAAACGATACTGATAGTTGTCGGATAGTCTATTGATAGCCGGAATTTTTTTCAACATCGTTTCGAAGCCACGTCGAGACGTTCGCGGTTTCCCGATGAAACTTCTCTTCACCTACTGCTCCGTCTGCGCGTCTAACAATGCCTTTATCACATGACAACGGCGTCGGCAACCGAGACAATATCTTGCAACCAATCTAGCAGCTCATATGTTCTCGCTATATTGCCTATTGTTCGAGTGCTGTTGTGCACATCGTTAATTGAATCTTGCAAACTTACGATAAGACTTAAAATTCGATTAAGCGCATAATAATAGTACGATAACTCGTTAGCGTCTGGAGACGTGAAATCACTTTTTCAATTACTACTTATTTCCGTGTTTTTTTTTTGTATCTTAAGATTTAGGAATTTTTGTACACTGGAAATACATTAATTTTTTTTTCGATGGACCTAAGATTTTCCGTCTGACTATTTTGCCTTTGGCTTGTTTTTAAAGTGCAGGGAGACGTCGGTGAGAAAATTGGCGATGAGTTATTGGCAACGAATGCACGTTTCATTCGGACCTCTTCATTCCCATTGAATAAACGCTGCTGCTGGCCGCCGGGTATCAAATCGTTTCTGGTGTCCTTGCCAAAAGCGACCTCCTTGAGCATTCGTTCGTTTTCCTTCCTCCAAGCCTCTCGCTTGTTCAACAGCGACACTTCGTCCTCCAGACGGTTTTTGGCCCTCGCAGGACTCGATGAATTGATGGGAGGGCCTGAGGGAGCGAATGGCGTTGTTACCGGTTGATCGAGGTCAGCAACCGTCGAGAGGGAAACTCGAGGCAGCGACGGAAGCTCCATCGGCCCGCTGTATATCCTCGGTACTTCGTAGCCCCAGGAATCGTCGCGTTTTTTTCTTCTAAGTGTAGCTATCCGACGAAGGAGTTTCCGGTACTCCAGAGACTCGCCTCCGTCATAATTTGAACGATCTCTGACCCTCTCACGTCGAGTTCTATACAATTCCGGAGACTCGTGTTTGCGCTTTCTTCGAGAACTCCACAGGTTTTTTCCTTCTGTTCTCCACAATTTCAAAATTAATATGTATTTAATTGCTCATTATATAATTCTTGTTTCTGAATTTAGGTGTCATATTTCTGGCAAATACTGACCATTGGAATTTCCATTGTAATAAGAAAATTTTGGTGGTCCGGTATCGATTTCGGCATTGCGATTTCTTCTGTTACCGGCTTCATTATCAGACACGTTAAATTCATTCCCTCTTCCGTTGGTCGAATTTTTATCGGGCATGGAGCCCTGATATTGCAAGATGTGTTGGTTGGCCATTGATACTTTAGCACCGCCGGTTTCCGTTTTTTCAGAAATTCGTTCTTGAATCGCAGCTTCCTTCGACTCGATGTATTTCATCAAAAGAGCCAATTGTCTAACCTGAGCAGTGAATGGACATTCGAAAACTGAAATCCCTATTTTTAATGTCACGGAAATTACATCGATGATGAATACGAAATATCTTGAAAAATCACCAAATAATCGTGAACCGTCTGAACTTTGGTTTTCTCACGTTCCGTTAGAGCGCGATATTCGTTTATTAAGCTTTTCAAGAGGGCGACTTTTCTTTCTAATTCCGACAGATCGCCGTCCGAAGAACTTGGAAAGAGAAATTTTTCTGCCGAAGGCAAACGATCGTCCGTTGTGCCGTGGATTCCATTTTCTGGAATGCGTGGAAACGGGAGCTGGAAAAATCAAATCAACAGGCAATAGAATCTTGACGAAGAAAAAGATAAATAAAATATTTTTTTAAATAAATTATATTTACTTCATCTGAAAAAGGCTCTGCAAGTTCTTCGAGACCGAGGCTCCAGCGCAAAAAATCGCGCATATCCGGAGCTAACGTGACGCAAGTCTTCCGTCGTACCTCGTCGAGAACAAGACGTCCGAGAAGCTCCATCACGCGTCTCATCATCGCCTCAGTTTCTTTTATCTGTCGGCAAACATTATCCGCGTGAACACTTCATTACCCCAAATTAATGTTTAGCCACGATGAAAAATAATGATAAACTTGCTTCGTCCTCATCAAGGCCCTGACGATACGTTTTATCGAGCGCAATTGATTCCTGGGGTTTGTGATTACGATAAAGACCAGGACCTAGAGCCACTTTCAGACCTTCGTTACGCTGTACCTTTTTTTTTTGGCATAACAAATATATTTGTTTAAAAATTTCGTGTATTTCACATCAGAGTTTTATAAAATTCAAATTAAAATGGTATGCAATTCGTACGCTACTTTGATAAAGTTTTATCTATTGTCGTATTGTGAAAATTTGAAGTACCTCTTGAAAAATTCTTTGGACAATCTTGCCAGCGAGTTCGCCGTGTGCAGCCAAGTCTATCTGGGACTCGTCTTCGATATTGTCCGCAGCCAAAAGTGCCGTTAACTTTGGTTGGTGAGAGTAGTTTTCGACGGCATCGACCGACTGCCGTTTTCGCCCTTCGATGCCCTACCTCGACGTAACAGTATTAACGTTATCATTTATCCAGTGCATCGTAGATTAGCGCGTTTACGAGAGTCCTTAACAGCGATTTAATCCCCCCAGGATCTTCACCTCTTGATCATTTTCATGCTGAACTCGGGCTCGTCGACGTTTCGGCAAAACCTCGTGCCCATACGAGCCAGCGTCTCTTCTGAGTCTCGTGGTATTTTTACTTTCGTTAATTACGCTTGAATCGTGCCAAATCTTCGTTGAGCTATTCAATTCCACGGCCGTTGTCGTAAACGATTTTACACTTGTCGAAAAATTTATACCACGGCTCGAATTCATCTTTAAAAATATATATGTTAGTGAGTATGTTAAATAACAAATTTTTATAAAAATGAGAATGAATATTTTTTTAAGTTTGGTTTCAATTAATACTTTTTGAAAATTATTCCGGCGATGTTCGTTTTCTCCGTGCGTTGTTACGTCGATATCACTGAAGCTCTCGTTGGTAGGGCTCGAGTAGTGGTGGGTCAAGGTCGAGCTGTATAATAGATTATCCGTAGATGGAGATAGAGATGCTGATGAAAAATTCGTATGACTAGGCGGATTCTCATAAACGACCTGGGCGAGCCGACGACCAAACACTCTTTCCGGTTGCATCGATTTTTTCAGCTGGTGGATTTTTTCACTGTCTGCCTGAAAAAAATTTTGAAATTTTCGTTAAATCACGTAGAGGTAGGATTTTATCATTTTAATACCTAAAACCAAAGAGGCCGTCCTTTCAACCGTCGAATGAAAAATAAAAAATAGTAGAGACGCTTGAAAAAATTTCGCACTGATTTGACTCTTGTCGAGCATTTGATCCTCCTTAAGAGCCCGAACGTAATCCAACCGAAATTTCCTGAGCATTGTTTACCCCTTTACCTCGATAACCTTCCATTCGGGGCTAGTGGTCTTAGCGTTGTGGGCTATCAGCGAGAGGAAGGAATTTCCGGAGGCCGAAGAAGAAAAAGGCAAGGAAGAAGAAAAGCTCGTGCTCTCGAACGGCTTATCCTCGGTGAGCGGATTGCTCTGCTCGACGCCACCTTTGAACATGTCGTCTGTGATCTTGAGTGCCAAATAGTTCTTCGCTGACTTGTCAGCCTCGGACGACGATCGAGACTTGCCTTCGACGTTCGATGAAGATTCTGTTGGATCTATGCTTCTTTTCCTCGATCGTGTATTCTCGATCCCCGATGAAATAACCAAATAAGTTCTATCGTCTGATAAATTTGGTTCATCGTTCTCCGCAATGACATCCGATTTTTCCGAATCGAAGGCTGAATTTTGTGCATAAATCATGGGACTTTCTTCAGGGTCTGACATTTTGGGGCCATCCGACAGCGATCCTACTTTCCTGCACGATCTAACTCTCGTATACATACAACTGGCACTCCAGGGAAAAAACAAAAAATTAAGAAGAGGATCCACAGATTTTTTTTTCTTAATTATAATTTAAATTCGTGTAAATTTTTTTATGGATCCCCTTATTGAAAAATTATTTCGTTCTTTTACCATTGACTATAAAAATCAGAATCTTCGGATTCTGAGGCGACAGGAATTCTCTTGACCACCATAGAATTATATCGAGTATTTGGAGAAAGCTGAGCAGTACTTTGGAAATTGTCGCTACGAGCGTGATTATCCGAATTGTGTTCTTCCGTGTCGCTTATGAATTCTTGCTTTGGATATTTGTTTTTCAATTTTTGTCGTTCTCGCTCCTCTTTCTCCTCTTCCTCGCGATTTTCATCCTTCTTTAGTATTTGAGTCTTGTTAGGAGGGCCAGCGACGGGACTCCGTAATTCCTCGCCTTAAAATTATTTTCATTTTTCATCGAATTTGAACTAATTTTCTATTTTTCTTAACGATACTCGCAGCCATCGAACCAAGGTATTTGAATGTAAAAATAATTCATTTTAACCTTCTTTATCCTCAGGATTATCGAGAGCCGATGCAACCGAATCAGCGCTATCTTCGTAATCGTAGTACTCGATGGCAACCCCCATTGCAGATTTGAGGTCCGCGGACGAGAGCAACTTTCGTTTCGTCTCGATTACATTGGCCTCGTTTTTTCGGCGCTCCTCTTCGTTACCCGGTGAGTCTAAGCTATCGGTGAGTTCAAGAATTGTCCTCTTCAGGGACGCTAGCGAACTCGAAGGTGAATTTTCATTCGTCTCTATTTCTCGCTTCGTCTTGATATCTTCTTCCGGATAAATTCTCTCCGGTTTGTAAGGTTTTGGAGGCTGCTCGTTGTACTTCCTTCTCGTTTTTCGAAGTTCCTTTTTTCTACTGCAATTTAATGTACCATTCATGCATTTCATTCAAATAAAATGTTCCATCCAACTGAAGAATTTCGCCGTCAACCTCATCATCGAGTATACCTGTTCCTGGAGGATGTCTCAGAATTTCTCGCATCACCCTCGCGATGAACCGCGCGATCGATCCACTTAAGCTCTTCCTGAGCACTCAGTACATCCTCCAAAAAGTTATTCAGCGCCGGACTATTATTTCTCGTGTCGATTTTTGACGAGTGTCCCAGGTCCTTTTCTCCCTGAAAACAAAAGGAAAAGAGAAAAATTAGCTTTGGAACTAGAGAAGCGAAGAAGAGGAAGGACGTTTTTTGGAGGATTTCAGCGGAGCCAGGACCGCGACGAAGCTGCAGTCACCATTGTCATAATAATAATCATCGTGATAATGATAATAATAATAATAATAATAATAATAATAATAATAATGGCGGAGTTACTCCGGTGATGTGAGAAGGAATGGCAGTGCGGAGACTGCGGAAAGCTCTCACATTGCGTTCGTTTTGCGGTTGTGCGGTTGGTGGTGTGCCGCGTAACACGCAGCAGCACAGTGTGATAGCAGTCTCCAAGAGCACAAGACAATGGTATCTACATAGAGGAGTCTCAGTGCCGCAGGTACGGGCGGTGTTATTAAAAATTCACTCCCTCCAGCGGGACTGAAGTGGCCTCTGGCAATCTGCATCTCATTCCCGGTGCTCCTTGTGTGTGCCTTGCCTTGTCACACCAGCCCATCGGTTTGCCTTTCCCCTCCCCCTGCCCTGTGTTCCATTCGTCCTTCGCACTGTGCGCCAAACACGACATTTTTCTCTGTATTTTTATCGTGCTTTTTAGCCACTAGCCACTAACAACTACGGGGTCTGCACACGCGTGCAGACAGCGGTCGCTTTTTCGGCCCGACCACTGGCGGATCGCGCTCCAAGCTTGGCGCGTGCCGCCTCGATTTTAGCTTCCACACGGACCGATCAATCAAAATTAGAATAACATTAATGCCAATTAATTGGGCTTATTTCGATAACACGATTTGGGTCATCGGCCAAAAAGTCCGAGGGTTTTGTAACAGTGATCGATACTGTGAGTAATGCGTACGGTAAATTTAGTACACCAGTTTGCACATGAAAATTAAACGTCATTATTGTTACTAATAATTTACCAATCATTATTTTACATTTTCTCATTGCAGTGAATAAACGTATAAAAGAAGAAAAACACACGTGTGCCGTGGGGTTCTTGGCAATGAGATACCAGGATGAATTTCACGAGCCCATCCGGCAATTTGCGTTGCATTTAGCGGCGAAAGAGCCAAAACTAGTATGAGAATAATCAATCACGTGGCAGTGAGTTTTGGGAGCGGAGAGAAGACGAGCGCGGTGGAAAAGCGGTGGGTTTGGGTAACGGCGGTGCGGGCGGGCCGCATAGTTTCCAAAGAGAAACGCCGGTAATATCGGCGGAGGCCCGAGGGGCGCTCCCCCCAACCCCCCTCGCGTCCCCACATCCCCTGCCGCCGAGCTCTCCGCGACCAGAGACTCCCTTTGTCATTTTGTCATTGGGCATGGAGAGGAGAACGGCGAGGCAGACGAGAAAGCGACGAAGACGAAGACGAAGGCGTCGGTTATAAGGGCCGCTCTCTTGAACGTCGTGCCAACAGAAGCTAGCACATGCAGTTAAAGTTGAAGGGTGAGAAAGGGGTGAGTCGGTGAGGGGCAGACACCGTGGCGAAGCTCGACAAAGAAATTAATGCTCTCTGAGCTCAGTCTTTCTCGCTTCCTCGGTTGCGAACAAATTCTTACACGTCCGGAAGGTCCTCCTTCCTCCGATTGGGATTCCGTTGGGCCTGCGACCGAAGCATCTTCACCAGCCATCGTCCCTCCCGAGGTCCGAGTCGTCAACAAGAGTGCGCTCACGAGACACCAACCAAAGCCCCTTCTGTGTCTCCAAAAGGGGCTCATCTTTTCACAGCTCATTTTTCTGTAAAGAAAAATAATCACTTTTATTGATACATGTAATGTTATTAAATTCATAATTAATTTACTCTAATGCACATTTTTTTGCATTGATGATAAATAAAAAAATGATAAATCAAATAGAAATAGCAGTGGGAATTTATTGCACTGAAACTGTGTTGATTAATCAAGGGTGGTGATTTATGTAGCAAAGGCGACTCTTGATGTGATTGTGGACTATAAAAGAATTACGTGAAAAGCTCGTCAATTGATATCTCGAAGGGAGTTTGTACAGTTGCATTAAGATAGTATTAAGAGGTCTGGCGATCCCGATGCCTCATAAATTCTCCCCCATTACTACCCCTCGGCCGGCCATAACTTGACTGTCACAATTTGCATTTTTCCTCAGCTTTCTCCCTCTTCGCTCCCTCGCCCTCTCAACCTCTCTCGCTCTCGTCTAGCCCTTTGAGTCTTAAAGACGCGAAAGTCGTGGGAAATTAAAAACGTCCGATCGTAAAGCTCGAACCCGAGTTGAATTATCGTCCATGGCCTTTGGTGCATCGTAATAAGGACCACTGCGACGGCTATTACTTCTCAATTTAAATTAACAAAAATGACGAAAAAAAAAATTATGTTTCTTATTTCCCATATTTCATTCCGGTAAATCAATTATACCGATTTTTATGGATATAAAAAACGTGGAAAACCCTTTGCCAATTTTAATGTGTTTATTTAAATGTTTTCAGGAAAATGAAGAAACTGGGCCAGACGAAAATAATGGAAAGACACGTCGCACCGAAGCCAGTAGACGGTCTTCCTCCTCGGCCTCTTCGGAGACGAGCAGTGAATGCTGAATGGAGAAAGCTCTTGTCCACCGAAACGCTTGTCGATCGTAACACTCGGTTTCACCGGGCAACTTCCCTCTTCCTATCTCGCTGTGGACTATGTACGTACCAGCCAAGCAGCAGTGCATGTAACTCGGTACATGTAGCAACGGTACGGCGCGATAAGAGAGTCGAAGGGTGAAGGAAGTGGAAAGGCGGAGCTCAGAAAAGCACGAGGAAGCAAAAGAATTGCCGTAGGAGGAGCTTACCCTCGCGAGGACTTATTTTTCTCATTTCTTCCGAGTTCGAGGTTACGCTCCACGTGAACTTCCACCAGCCGAAAAAAAAAGAAGAAAAAAAAACGCACACACAAAAAATATATATTAGTCTCCGGGAGGTCTATTGTAATAACGCGGTGGAAACGTTGTTGAATGTAATGTACCGCGTAAGAGCCATTAGGTTATTAAAATAGCGGCAGTGTCGTGCGAGGTTTCGCGAGGGTAAAATGGGGGAAGCCAGTTTTTTTCGAGTCACCGCGGAAGTGCAGTGAATTAACGTGAAGACCAAACCGTTTTCCACGTCGGATTTTTATGGAATTTTCGGTTAAAGTGCTATTTATTTTTTTACTTCATTTTTTTGTGGGTATATTTACTGGCAATTTGAAAAATGGTTATCGAAATTTTTTGAGACTCACCTGAGTCGTCGAAAAATGTGTCGATACGTCCATTAATAGTGGAAATCGAGATTACAAGAAAATGTATAGTAAAATTGTTATTTGGCCACGAGCTCTTCTGACAAGAGCGCCAAATTTTGTTTCACAGCCAACTCGCATTACGCGCTCTCATTATACTTTATAATTGAACATTTACTATCTCATTATTATTTTATAATAATTATTTCATCAATAGTAATGTCTTTTGGATAAAAGGGTTTGAACGTATGGAAACATATTATTCAAAAAAAGGCCGAAAATTGGGAGCTTCCACATGGCTTCCTCATTTTCCACTTTTTTCAAAACTTTCTGATGAGGAAGCGGAAATTGGCGAACACACTTCCCTGTAAAAGGTGGAAAATGAGAAAGCAATCTTCGCCGCACGGGCCGACTTCGCGCTCACCTTTTTTTTCCGCTTCTGCATAGAGGAAGCTTTGTTTTCGCGAAAACATTTTTTTTCTCGACATTTTCATGCCAGGTTACTCAGCAAAATAGTCCAAAAAGTGGAGGAAAATTGTTTGGAAAAAGTGTGCCTTGTTTGTGTGTTGTGTCTGTGAGTGTGAATATATACCATGCATAAAAAAGTTGAATCTTTCACAAGTGGAGAACGAATAGGACCATGCATACCGAAACTTGGCGCGCTGCACTTTCATTGTTTGCATTTTGAATTCGTTATCACAATTGTAGAACAAATTAAAACCAGTCTTTTCCGACGGTGTATGTTAACTTTGCGTGTTAGGTATTATTACGTATTCGGTAAGCTATGAAACAACGAGCCAGTAGGCACACCCGAGTCGTTGATAGTAAAATAAGGAATTTCGGAGTCGAGCCCACGTGTATAGCCAATAATAATGTGGCACGTGTGTAGGAGGAAAGTGCACAGGGCCAGACGTATGCAGGTGGTGTATGGTATACGGAAAGCGTTGTATTACCTGTAAGGCAAGACATCCACCCAATACTTACTACTCCCGACGTTGAAATACCTTGAATTCGCACAGGCCCAAGTTATAGGAGGTAGGATTTGGTTACGAGGCTCACAGCACACGGCCCTCTCAGCCTGTACGAATTCAAACTAGCTCGTGCTCTACCCGTAAAGACATAAAGTACGTAAGCTGCGTATAGGTACATAAATTTCGTCTATATACGCGTGCAACACCGTTCCCATATATTCCTCCAATGTATCTACAGTATAAATATATATATATACACATATATATGTATATGGCTGGATACTGTTTGGCGTAATGTCGACGCGCGAATCGCGCGGACTTGCACAAGCAAGAAATTAGTATAATTCGCGGGAGCTGCTGGTGCTGCTCGAGCTGTTGGCGCCGTTCGAGATTAAGCCTCCCCCGCATCCCTCGTCCTCTCTGTACTCTCTCGTTAATATTCAACACCGTACGAATATCGACTAATCGCTTCGAGAAGCACGGAACCCACGAGAGCCCCTTTCCTTCTCGGGTGAGGTCGACCTTATATACTCTTCATCGACAAAACGGCCCTGCAGCACGTACGTAGGGCATTGTTGGGAAAAAAAAATCGCCTGAAAATGCGCACCGCGAAAAAACGTTTTACATGAAATAAAGATGTTGTCGAAAAACGATCGGAAGGAGAAAAAGTCGGGAAAAATAGATACAATACTTAAGATAGAAAGTCTCGAATAATTTGAAATTTAATCAACAAATTGCCCGAGTAATCGTCGCTAACGCGTATTTTGTTCCTGAACTATTTTTTTATCAACTGCAGTGAAAAAAAAATCGGGCTTTTTTTTTTTTTTTTTAATCGGGGCATATCGAGAGGAAAACGGACAAAAAGAAAGAAACGAACTGCTGTGACGAGTCCCGCAGAGTTGCACGACAGGCATAGAGGCAGTAGGCGCTTTTGCCGGCTCGCGAGTTGGGCAAATAGCGAGGGAACAAACGAACGGTGAATACAAATCTAGAGTGAAATGAACAATGCCCGGGAGAGTTACCGGCTCCTAATTGAAAGCAACCCTCTGCGTGGCGTGACGGACGCGCGCTGTGCAGGCGCAGCAGCGCCAGCTTTACCAAACCCCTTCTACACAAGCGCCACCGCACGCATTAGTTCCTTTCTCCCTCTGGCGGCTGGGGTCCGCATCGGGGCTCTCTCCGTTCATCCCAGGAGCGCCTAATCGGCCCGCACAGATGCGTGCCACCGCTCGCAGCCCATACCCTCGCCGCTGTGGGCTTCGAGCGCGTTGTTCTTCCTTAATACACCTCATCGTATCGCCTAAGCCCCCGGTAAATTCGCAGTTTTGTCCAGTCCGCTTTACGGCAAAACTTTTCGACAAATATGCAAACAGACATTCAAGAAAAAATAGGATGCAACTTGAGCTCAAGGAGAGAAGTTTCATTCAATTTTTTTAGAAGCTCGCTGCAGTTGAATAAATAACGTTGAAATGGGAGTTTAAAGTTGTTACACCGAATTGAGCCACAGAATAAAATTCTTCCGCTTATATTTTGCATAAGTAGCGTACAAGAAAATGTGGTGGTTCGGCTTAAATTATTATAGCCTCCTGCTGGAAAAAAAAATACAATAACTATGTCATAAAAATATCAAAATTTTCCTCTCTACTGAAATAATTGAGTAAATGAATTTATCCGGGACTGATAAATAATTACAACAGCAATACATTGTTAGCGGAGGATAGAAAAACTTTGATTCTCACTGTAAAAATTAAAAAGCCGCGGATGAACGAGTAAAATAAATTACATTGATATTATGATCTCAGTGGTTGTACAACTTTTCTCCGGGTTCCTTTTCCTTTCTGTTTTTTTTTTTTTTTTCCCTGGAGCGATCCAGATGCCTTGCAGTCGCGAGCAGCGTCAGAGTTCAAGGCGATTCCGTCTGCTTGTGAAGGGGTGTGGGGGGCAGGAGAGAGGATAAGAGAGAGCGAGAGAGAAGGGACGGAGGCTCGTGACCCGAGAAATACGATAAGCACTTAGCTCGGCCGTATCTATCAAATATAACCCTTATGGTAGTGTGGTTGGTGGTGGGCAAGGATGTTTGGTAGAGAGCGGCGGTGTGAGAGATACAGGCATCGTGCGCTCTGTACTACATTGGTATGGAGGAGTACGCGAAGAGTACTTTCTACACATTGGGTAGGAGGCGATTCGCCGCCAACGGAGTGTAGTACTACGGTATAGTTGAGTACAGGGATGTGTAGTAGTGGTCTCTACTGTACAGCAGAGCAGGGTGGAGGTTGGTATACCCCCGGGAACGGGACAGGACAACCGAGCTGGAATTTATACTACGGACCTCACCCTCACCAGCCCACCCCCGCCCTCCCACCTCCCCCGATAGACCTCGTTTTATCATTTATTCATGCAGCGTTACGCGAGGAAAACTTACTCCAAGTGCCCATAAACGTTTAGTCACACCGCCAAGACTCCAGCACACACGGATCCATATATATATGTGTGTATATCATATATCTAACGTAGTACCGTAGAAATACAAACGAGTTATAACAACAACAACAAAACTAACGTTATTTATTTTTTTATGTTCAATTTTTTCCATTTATCTGACTTTGGATAAAAAATTTGTATCGAATCTATGTTAAGGCTGTTTTTGAGCTTCTTAGCTGCTATTTAATTAACAGCTATTTTTATACCCAATTTACACCCAGAGGAAAAAAAATTCCTTGGAAAAATATTAGCGAATATATTAGCCAAGTCAAAGCCCCCGGTAGATGTTCAACAGATGTAGATGTTTCCCCACAAAACAAAATTTCACTAGCTCCCACGTACATACGTTTATGGAGCCATCAATTTGTAGACTGGCAATGAAAGCGAATGTAGTCTACTATAGAGATTGAACTATTTTTGTTTGTCGATCGATAGTCCTCAAGAACATCTTACAGTAGAAGAGTATCTATAGGAACGAAGGGCACGCGGATGATTTGTCCCAGGAGAGGGAAAGGAGACAGCCACAGAGAGAGAGAGAGAGAGAGAGAGGGTAAGGGCAAATGATTTTCCACTAGTTTCGGACTAGTCCAGGGTCTCCGCCGCGGTCATATTCCAATACATAGCCCATGGGTATGTATGTACCAGCTATAACGTAATAATGCAATACCTATAGCTCGGATGTAACGGGTGATGTCGAAGCTCCCACGGGATGACAGTAGCGACTCTACGAGGGATCCCGAGTCATCGGGCCGAATGTATACCGGCTCTATTTTCCGCGTGTAGTAATGCCGAGAGAACATAGCGGCGGTATAGTAAATGCTCGGTGTTGTCGGCGCAGACGGAGAAAAGAAGCAGAGCGCGCTTAAGGCCGGGGGAGCTTCCCGAGAATACGAGACCTCAACGTATATCCCACCTTATGGTGATCCTGCGGCACGTGTGTATATACCCAACGCAAGAGTACCATAACTCGTCCCGGACAACTTTACCGCTTTTTCCCATCTATAGTTACACGCACGCCGAACATTACAGCGAACTAGTCTATCTCGCTGCACTGGGAAATTCATTTTTACTTTCTCATCACATGCAAAGTATGAAAACAAAACGAATGAGTATTGCATTTCAAAATAAATTGGCTCGAGGCTAAAGGTATCTGAAAAATCCAAAAAACCAAAGGTGAAGAAAAAAAAACAATAAAATAAAAATGATATTGAAACGAACGCTTACGGTGCGGAAATATTGTCGTCTCGAAGATTGCTATGTACTTGCCCGAGGCTGTGAAATATCGTCGACCTGGATTTGTATTTATTTTAATAGCGGGCTTTTTTTGCGAATATTTTCAATATGGATGGCGGGGGATGTATCGGCGGGAAGCGGGTGTAAGGGCATCGACGAAAGTTCGGTTGAATGTGGGATGTATCTCCTGGGCGGAAAAGAGCGCGAACGGAGGGCCCCGGCGACGGGATGTGGAGTGGGCGAGAGAGAGCGGGTGAGAGAAGCCACGGCAGGCAGATTTTAATCCGTGTCGGTCTGGAGTGTGGTTGAGGGAGGGCGGGGGAGTACAGGATGAGAGGGCCATGCAAGGGGGTGGAAGAGAGCGAGAGCGAGACTGAAGTGACTCGAAGTCTCTTGAGGCGAGATGCTTAATTCCAGGCCGTCCTTCGCGAGGCGGCAACCCCCTCGGCTCGGCAGTTCCTCTCGGCCTCGCGGATTCGCCTCCTCTCCTTCTCCTTCGCCTCATGCTTGCTGCAGCCTGCTTGGCGCACCGTTTCACGGCCCCGAGGAATAATCCTCTATCCCGGCATGTTCTTCTTCGTTTTCCTCTTTTTTCCTCTTACTTCATGCACCTTTTCACTGTCCTACGTCGGCTCGCCTGAAAATTCTATCCAAACACATGAATTCTCAAGCTCTACGTTTTTTATCCATTGTAATACGTGTGAGATATAATTACGTGCGATGAAATTAATCGATGACGAAAAATATTATGACTCGAGCCTGTGATGAGTTTCACGTCTGACACCCTACAAATTTATACATCATAATCACTGCGAAGTTGGGGAAGTCGTAACTCCCGAATACGGAAACTCCAGGAGAATCCACGTGACCACCGCAACATTTCCCATCCCACAGCTCCCGCCAATTATCCCGAGTTTCACATAAGCCAACAAGTTAGTAGGATCACTGGTGATCCGATCCTCCGCCGCCGTCTATTCCCAGTGGATTGTTGACTATACTCCGTAAACACGGATGAGCCTAATCGACAGCGTGGAAAATGGAGATGTTATTGATACTTGACACTCGTGACGTCGATTGCGCATAAATTGCACTAAAAAATGGGCATTACACGTATACGCGTGTGTAATTGATTTAATCCGAGGCTGCCTCTGAGCCCGGAGGCTCGGGGATGCGGAAGGTTTTTCGAAGGTAGTAAAGAGTGCTGTCGCGCAGGAGTTTGAGAAGACGCGTATATGGCGAGGCTCGAGGGCTCGTGGAGCGCGCGTGTGAGAGTTGCGCCGGGGAGCCCGAGGGAGCCCATCCAAGAGACATACAGTTCGGAAAACGCGTCACGAAAGAAGCGCGAGTCGAGCTTTCGCTCTTCTTCTTCAAGTTCGTTTTTTGTTTTTTTTCTCTCTTTACCTCTCTCTCTCTCTCCGCTTCACTCACGGAATTTCGCTATCTTCACAAGCAAATGTATATGGGCGGCGGCGTCGTCGTCGTCGTCGTTGCCGTTGCCGCTAGTGCTGCTGGTGCGTCGTCGTTCGTGTCCTCGAGCGCGTTGCGCCTTTCATGTTTCCTCTCTGCTCGCCAGCCAGCCGAAGCACTTATACACTCTGTTGCTGCCGGTCGTCCCTCCAGTCTCTCTCACTGGCCGTCTGTTTTTCTCTCTCCCTTTTTCTCCACAGCGCACTTTTCTCGCTCTCCTCAGTCGCCATCTGTATACTTTCCGGCGCACTCTACTTTCACAGTCGGCGAAGGACGATGACACGAGAGACAGAGATACCCGGGGATCTTCTTTCCGCGTCTCGTGTTAATGCCGAATGTTCTCTTTTTCCGTAGCGCGTACACTTTGGCGCTGGGCGAAAGAGAAGAGAGCGCGCGAGCGCCCTCTCCAGTCTCGGCTGTGCACTGCGGGCACCCGTTAAAATACATCGTGATTTTGATACTTTCGAGAGGTAAGCTTCGCTTTGTAATCCGCTTTGGAACATCACCCTGCGAGTACGCGACTCTCTCCGTCTCCTTTTACTATATATACTCTCTATTACTGCGGGAATATACAAGAGATCTCTCTCTCTCTCTCTCCCTCTCTCTCGTCACGTCCGATGTAGTCAGTGGCGGCGGTGCATTTTGGCGGTTCATTCCGAGGCAGTAGACCGAGTAAAGGTGCTGTGTTAAATGAATGTATATATGTATACAAACATTGATGCGCAAAGTGTAAGTGTATGAATATAACGGCGAAGATGAAGATTAGATTTGAGAATGAAGAAGCGTGTGTTGAGGAGAACGAAGAGAAACAGAGGAGGGCGGTAGGGAGGGAGGGAGGAAGGGCTGAGGAGCGTCTTAATCCCCAGAGCGTCGACCGACTCCGCACAGCACCGAGTCTCTTTGTGTGGCATTAGCGACGGGTGTCGCGATATACTCCGCGAAATGCCTCCTCTTTCCTACGAGCAGAAGCACAACTGTAGCAATGAATCCGCAGGGCTCATCTCTTCGGCTTCGACTGTAATCTTCCGATAGTCGCGGGAATCTTTAACGGAAACTCCTACACACAGGGACTTTCTAACCGTGAAGGTGATCTTGTGGCGAGAATTAAAATGCTTTCCGAAAAGGAATCTGTTCTTGTACATCGAGGAAAATGTGGCGAAAATTTTATTTTCTATAGATTTTTAGTACTTTTAACTTGTTATGGAAAAATTGCAAAGCCATAACGTGCGTTTTCTATTCTCATTCCATCGACGTTATGTGTGTGTGTGTGTTTTCGGATTTATATATGTTAATGCATTTGTTCAAATAATAAAACATCGCAGCTGTTTAACCATGGCCGCGCACCTGCGCATAGTCATTATAGTTCATCCGCTCTTTCTCGTGACGTAGGATATCAATGATGATTTACTTGGAATGATTTCATCGAGACCTTGACGAATTTATCACTTCCGCTGAGATACCCTCAAATGTGCGAATCACTTATTTTTGTAGAGATCAAATTAGGGATTGGCTTTTGGTGAAAGAAAAAACTGCATTTGCTGCTGGATTTTCAATGAATTAATGCGATTTCAAAATATAAAAATTATTTATACCGAATAAAAAGAAAGGCGATTCCTATGGCTTTAAGGTTACTCATACGAGAAACATCCTCAGCTACAGCGTGTTTTTATTATCGGAAAAATATTATGACCAAACTACACTACGTTTGAAACGCTTATCGACTAATGTGCGATTGCTAAATAAACGGCGACACCAATATAAAAGCTATGAGACAATGCAGCCAGGACAAACAGCTTGGAAATAAAGAGACGGAACAGCGTCTCGAGGCTGGATATTTGTCGGTTCAAGGGCCACTTTCCTTCAAATTCGAGTTTATTAAAGATACAAAATTGCTCTCGGTACTTCGTCATCCGGTAAAATGAATCTCACACTCTGGCCGACGTTCTTCGTTCTTATTGTTGTATGTCTTGTGGTTTCTGAAAGTACGTAACATTTTCTAAGCATATTTTAAATTGTAGAATAAAGTGTAGAGTAAACGGGAATTAATAAATGAAATTTGTTTCTGGTTGATGGAGCAGGTGCGCCATCGTGTGCTTGTTGCCAAAGCGGATATTATCCAAGAAACGGACATTCACGGAACGGCGAACATTCTCGAAAAAACGGACATTCATGGGATAACCAACCTTCTTCTGAAAATAGAAATTCGGGAGAATCTGGAAATTCAGGAGATTCCAGAAATTCACGAGAATTTGGACATTCACGAGAATTTGGAAATTCACGAGAATTCGGAAATTCAGGAGAATTTGGAAATTCAGGAGAATTTGGAAATTCAGGAGAATTTGGAAATTCAGGAGTATTTGGAAATTCAGGAGAATTTGGAAATTCTGGAAATTCAGGAGGAACCGGATATTCAGAAGAATCTGGAAATTCTGGAGAATCTGAAAAATCTGGAGAATCTGAAAATTCTGGAGAATCTGAAAATTCTGGAGAATCTGAAAATTCTGGAGAATCTGAAAATTCTGGAGAATCTGAAAATTCTGGAGAATCTGGACATTCTGGAAAATCTGAAAATTCTGGAGAATCTGAAAATTCTGGAGAATCTGGACATTCTGGAAAATCTGAAAATTCTGGAGAATCTGGACATTCTGGAAAATCTGAAAATTCTGGAGAATCTGAAAATTCTGGAGAATCTGAAAATTCTGGAGAATCTGAAAATTCTGGAGAATCTGAAAATTCTGGAGAATCTGAAAATTCTGGAGAATCTGGACATTCTGGAAAATCTGGAAATTCAGGAGAATCCGGGAATTCAGGAGGATCCGAAAATTCGGGAGAATCTGGAAATTCAGGAGAATCTGGAAATTCAGGAGAATCTGGGAATTCAGGAGGATCCGGAAATTCAGGAGAATCCGCGAATTCAGGAGAATCCGGAAATTCAGGAGAATCCGGGAATTCAGGAGGATCCGAAAATTCTGGAGAGTCTGGAAATTCAGGAGAATCTGGGAATTCAGGAGGATCCGGAAATACAGGGGAATCTGGGAATTCAGGAGAATCCGGGAATTCAGGAGGATCCGGAAATTCAGGAGACTCCGGGAATTCAGGAGGATCCGAAAATTCTGGAGAGACTGGACATTCAGGAGAATCTGGAAATTCAGGAGAATCTGGAAATGGAGGAGGATCCGGAAATACAGGGGAATCTGGGAATCCAGGAGGATCCGGAAATACAGGGGAATCCGGGAATTCAGGAGGATCCGAAAATTCTGGAGAGACTGGACATTCAGGAGAGACTGGAAATTCAGGAGAATCTGGGAATCCAGGAGGATCCGGAAATACAGGGGAATCTGAAAATTCAGGAGGATCCGGAAATTCGAGACAACCGGGAAGCGACCGGAGTTCTGGTGGTCAGAAGTGCGAAAATGGTGTGGTCAACGTAATTTGTGACGCAAACACGAATATTAATGTTTTGACTTTCAAAAAATCCTAAGAAAAAATGATATTTCTTGTATTCGATTATCAAAAATGTTATAAAATACCAGATCGATGTATCGTGACACACTTCGCTACACAAACAGTTGCGTTGTTATGTTGAATAAATTGAATTTCCAAAGTATCATCGACCTATAAAGTTTAGCTTATTCATCGTTTCCTATTTTTTTCTTGCATCGCCAAGAGGATGATCATAACACAAATTTTTCGACTTTCCGAAACTTTCGATCTACAAACTACGTGAATTTCAGAAACTTGTTTTTCGAAAACCCCCACTCATCGAACTTAACGAGAAGTCACCGAGTGACATTATTGACATGGCTAGTCTCACCAGACTGGCTCCTTGCTGTCAGAAGTCTCGAAATTGAAGCACGGACAGTAGTGTCGAGTAGTGGCGGAGCATTTGGTGGTAAACTAGCTGAGAGGGTGGCATAGATTCGTGGATATGTTGGATGGGTTGTTCTGACGTCTTGGTGTTCTGGTTGACGGTGTGTTCTCCCGATGACGCGGCCCGGTCGCGTCGAGGACTACGTCGGAGTAGGCAGCACAAGCAGTCAACAGCAGCAGCGGCAGCAGCAGCAGCAACAGGAGCAA
Source organism: Clistopyga incitator (assembly GCA_947507545.1). Lineage (NCBI taxonomy): Eukaryota > Metazoa > Arthropoda > Insecta > Hymenoptera > Ichneumonidae > Clistopyga > Clistopyga incitator. The sequence continues at coordinate 273,458 of OX382180.1, forward strand.
GAGCAGCAGCAGCAGCAGCAGCAGGACGTCGAGGAAACACGGAAACGCGACGTCCGGCGATAATGTCCGTCAACTGTGCCGTGCCGTACAACCGCGAGGCTTCTACAACAATACGCCATTGTTGCCAACTTATTCCATTACAGATAACTCCTCGCGCTCGTTTGTTATTGTTTCTCTCTCGCGCTCGTTGTTAGGTTATGCTCGCGTTGCGCTCGCGTCTCTTCTGGTTGCGCTACTTGCCGTTGCGCTGTTGACTGCGTGGCCGAGTATGCGAAAACGAGGATACCGAACAAACGTGTGGAAACTCCTTACAAACCCCCTCACGACGATTGTCGGGGTTTTTGCTCAGACTCGGAGACAAACTCGCATCGGAGAAAATCGATCGTTTCGAATATTGGCTCTCGATGCCGCTGCAAGTTGGTACTTCTCAGTCGAGAATCGTGTTAACCGTATACCGGAAAACTGCTGCATCTTTAATCTTCAGGTGACGTGACATAAAAATATATTGTTGACAAATCGATGCCAGTGACAAAAATTTGCCTCTAACCTCACGAAACAAGAACAAAGATTCATTGTGCACAATGATTTTGTGTTATTTTAGCGCATATTCGCGTTTACCCTTTTGCGTAAATCAATGTTGTGCATTTGTTCCGTGGACTTGTGTTATTCTACAATGAAAATCCTGGCGATAAAGGAAAATGTGCAAAACAAGAAATCGATACTTCGAGGGTTCACTGGACTCGAATCCCGTCATCCGAGAAACAATCGGTTTTCAATATAACGACCTAAATATCTTCATAATATTTTTGTGCTTCGAGTATTAACCTCTTCGTTGGCATTGACGGAATAGTGCGTCACTGCGCTATTTACGGCTGGAAGATCGTGGCACCGAAGGGGTTAATAACATTGTGCGCCAGCTTGACGATTATTATTGCGTATTTGTTCGTTATCTCGAGGCTCGCGATCCTCTGGATTCCGCGATGCTTATTGGTTGCGTCAATATACTTATGCTTTTGATCGCGACAAACAACTAGTGTTGTTGACTTTTTAAAATTATTTCAGATATCTCATCGTAAAACAATGCAACGCAAAAAATAAAACAAAAAAGCAAATCACTTTTGACGATTTGTACTATAACCTTAAAATCCCCATTGCTTTTGTCAATTTAAAAAAATGTCCTTGTAGTTGAAAATCGGAAATGAAAAAAAATATTTATAAATTACGAAATCCGACAAATTGTACGTAAGTAGGTTGTGTGTGTGTGTGTGTGGGGGGGCAGAGACAGAGCTGCATGTAGACACGGTTGCGAATGTAATCGAAGCGTGAGGGTGGCAAGTGAGAGTGAGGGTGGATGGGATTCGAGCAAGTGTTCGAAGGGGGTGAGTGGAAATGTAGGGGCGGGATGAGAGGGGGTAAGGGGGTTAGGGGGAGGTTGAGATGTAGGGCCGAGTGTACCCGCCAAAGGATCAAGTATTTAGCGCAAGAACGAGGGGTGTATTGCTTGTTCCGCTATTTAAAAGTGTTTTCCGTGGGGTTTCCAGGGAAAAGCGTGGAAAGTCTACGAGGAGTCTACGATGGAGATCGTGTAAAGGGTAGAGCGCCTTGCGGGCAACGTACGAAGGAGTAAAGTGCGACTATTCTTCGAGGGCGAGGGAGGCAAAGGAAAGGGGATGAAAAAAACGTGGTAGGTCGGTATAGACGGGGTGGCCTTGCGGTTACGTACTGTTTAATATTAATAAGCCAGAGTAAGAGAGAAGGAAGGAGGGCGCAAACGCTCGGCACTCTCTGCTCTTGGCAGGCACGTAGATGCATATCGGCTGGTGCATTACCAAAAGATGCTACTCTCTCTCGTTTCTCGCTAGGGGCGGACTAGTACGCAACATTTTTCTACCACTAAACCTACTCGGAATTTCAATAGTCCTGGACCGCCGCCGTCGCCGCCGCCGCATATCGTCCGCCAAAGATTTTTCTCCTCCGCATATATATATATATATATATTTATGCGTATACCGTATATCGGTTGCCCGTATGTTCCGCATCGGAACCGTCGCAACATTTTTAGGTCACTTTTCCCTTATTCTAGCTTTTTGCGCTTTGTCAATGTTTGTCTTCTTCAAAAACGACATGACGAGAGTTTGCACGATTTTCTGCTGTTTAATCTGCTTTTTATTTCTATACCATTTATTTTTTATTTTTTATTTTTTCGTTGTAAAAAGTAACAGTGAGAGTATGTAAGAATAATTGTTATTATAATTGCAAATAATTTCCGTAATTTTGATTACTTTTCATATTTTAAGGTATTGTTGATTATAAATATTTAAAGCGTCGAGCGTTAATGATACATATTTGTTCACGTTTTCGGCGTTGCGTTGTTTATTTATTTATTGAAAATCAAATTTGCCGCTGACAATGAGATTTTTGTGGCAGGTACGTAATGTGCTTATCTTTGTCAGAATAAACGTCTCGAAATGCAAATTTTAAGGAATTTTTTTTTGTTCTCTTGTTAAAAAATCATGTATTGCCTATTTGCAAAATAATATCTTGTTTACTTAGCGAAAAACAATTTTCCTCGTGTTCTTTTTTTACATTCATAATTCAATATGTTTTCTTCAATAAGAACAATATTGTTTGGCGAATTCGTACGTCTTAACGCTTATCGGTTAATATTTAAATCATAAAGTTTATGCAGTTGTTACGTAAATCGAGCGCCGAGTATAAAACGTTCCGAACAATTGAGTAGAGACAAGCAGTTTGAAACTTCGATCCGATTCAGACAAAGTCTCTCGAGCACTTCGCGACATCCGGCAAAATGAATCCGAAAGTGTGGTTTTTCTTCATCGTCCTTATTATCGCTAATTTGTCGATATACACGGTGGAAGGTAAGTGCTATTTTTTTCTCAATCTCGAGTGAAAGTACAAATTCCAATGAAAGTCATTTGCCACTAATTACATTTAATATTAGCTTGCATTTGAATTAATGGAAAAAATTGTTCAAAACTTTACGTTTACACGTTCACGAGGATATTTTTCTAAATCACATTTCACCACGTTCCAGTCGATTTCCCGTGTCCTCAAATAAAAAATCATACTTTTGTTGTTGTTGCAGGAGGTCGATGGTTTGGACAAGGAACTGGACCATCGGAAGCAAGAGGAGGAGACGGTTCTAACAAGTGCAATCCAGTCATCGGTGTTACTTGTGACGTGACAAGCAACATTGAAATACTGAAACATTAGAACAGGGGCTAAAAGCTCCTTGTATCAATTTCCACCGAGGAATTGCTCGATGACAAGATATCGAAAAAAATTCCGAATGTAACAACAGATTTTGTATTAATGACCAAACATTCGACATTAAAAGTTTTATAAAAAAACAGTTGCAATTCGATTATTGTCAAAAAAATTAATCCCTTCGTGTGCTTGTGAATAAATTCTAACTTCCGACTGTTATTTTGTATTATACAACTAATTTGACCATTGTCGGGTAATGTTGTATACTTTTTGTCCAAGGAGGTCCTCAAAATCGCTTACCGCTTCGATGCACATAAGTTGGTTGAGAAGAAAAGATATAGTGTACAGTATTTATGGGGGGACAACCGTAGACGACAACTTCAGCATCGCGGGGCAATAAGATGAGCGGACTTAAAACAGAATGGCTTAAAAGTCGATATATCAGACTAATAACTTGTCCATTAAAACGCTTAAGTAGCAATAAGTAGGCACAGCCTAACTGACAGGCACTCGGAAATTTCTGGCGGATTAAAGTGTCCAAGTGGTGGAATTTATTGAAGAAAATAAATAAGGGAACGAGAGGGCCAGGGTGATTGTACGCCGAGGCTCTTTCTTGCAATGGCGCAAATATTCTAATCAAGCATTTTTTTGCATTTCTCAATTATTTGAGATTTTTCTCAAAAGACAAATAACAGGATTTCATAGCTTTTCCATTTTCACGACATCAATAGTTGCCCCAATAAGTTGAAGAAAAAAAAAAAATTCTTTATTCGGTACTTAAGGGAGTAGTATAAGAGATTAGTTTTTTTAAAGATGTGGATTTAACGAGAGTGTGTCGAGGGACTCTATTGAGATTCAATTTTCGATACATACCGATGTAAACGGCGAAGCAATGGAAGGAGAAGTGGCGAAGCGCGGGCGTACGTGCCCAAGCGAATGCGGCTCTATCGAAAATCTAAACGAGCGCAGGAGGGCGCACTTTTAGCTGCGAGCACCGAGCGCGTTATTATAATCGAGTCTTCGCAATCGTACAATATCCTTTCGGAGCTCAAAAGTTCAAACTTTTCGTACCAGTCGCTGACCCGTGTAACGAACCGTTCATTTATTCGCCCTTAAGGGTCGCAATGAATTACGCCAAAAATAAATAATGCAAAATTAAGTCTTGTTTTCTTATCTATATATACATATATTAATTATCGATAAACAAAGTGTCTTTATTTTGTGCGATCACTATTAAAAAATATTCCATTATGTAACCGAGGAGGAAAATATCAAAGACGAATATTAGTGAAAAAAAAAAAAAAAAAAAAAAAAAACGGCAAATGGTCGACGACTGGTACAAGTGTCTCTCACATTTCAAGTCCCAGCGGATCGATTCCCATTATCATCCTCTGTGCCTGTACTCATTGTGACAGTCACATTTCTTCTCCGTATTTTGACATTTTTGGGCCATGCATCTGCGTCCTCGACTGTTACCGTTAGCAAAAAAAAAAAAAAAAAACGAAAGCTTTCTTCATACCCCGATCAGCATCAAAGCAAACGACGATAATGCAGTGGGGCGGTGGGTTTGCTTTTATCTTTCATCTTTTGTTTCCGTTATCGAGACCGCGCGACGCCAGAACTCGTGAGAGAGACTTTGCGTTGGAGGGATGCAAAAGGTTTCTCTCGACGTAACTACCATCGCGTACAAAAAAAATATATATCTACAAAAAACAAAATAAATAATAAAAAAATGAAGCTAAAAGAACTGCAGTGCTGCAAAGTTGTGGCCGGATAAATAGTCATAGTACGTGCATGGTAAACCAGTAGAGAGAGAGAGAGATGGTAATTGGGATGCTGTGGTAGATACTTCAGTGGCTGTTAGCGGACGACCAGTGCACATAACGTAGGCAGTGGTTAAAGCTGCGAGAGCAGAGAGCAGCAGCCGCGAGACTAGAAGAGTAAAATCTAGCAGCATCATAATTAAAGGGACTCGTAGAATTCACAAAAATAAATCAGATTAGCCTCTGCAAGGTGTAACAAGACGCATTAATAATAATAATGTGACAAAAAAAAGATTCACAACCACAGGAGAGAGTAATTAATAACATTTTTATTCGGAATTCACGTATCTTCTTTTTATTAGCTGTTCACCGATAAACCAATATTCCCAAAATTACTGTGTAGATAAAAAAAAATTATTCCTAACTCATGCGTTGAGCTTTCGGTGAAAAAATAAAATAAAAATAAAAATACTGCACTGCTGGAAAGTCGTGGGAAAATAAATAGTAATAGTACGTACGTGAAGAACCAGCAGAGAGAGAGTAATTGCGATGGTGTGGTAGCTATAGGAGTTGCATGCTACTGGTAGCGGACGAACGGTAGATATATAACGTAGGCAGAAGGTAAAGCTCCGAAAGGAGAGAGAGAGAGAGAGGAGGAGGCAGGACTAGTAGAGCGTACCGTAACCGTGCAGACACAGGCCCAAGTACATACAGTAATACCCCTCATCCGAGGTTGCCTGACGGTATCACCTGCATTTTCCACCTGTTCGACTGGGCGTCGCTAACCGTAAGCTCCACCTACGCTCCCTCCTAGCGACTCACCGACGTCCAACGACGACACGAGAAATGCCACATTCCTATTGGCTCGTCGAAACCACGCGAAACCCGTTGTATTTTATTATTTTACTTACCTACCTGAAACTCCCTGCCTCTTCACCGGTTCCACATATATATATATATTTTTTTATGTATATATATATATATAAATACATATGCTCACAGTCAAATGCCCCAAGGCTTTCCCGCCATCTCCACTCCTCTGGATTCAGATCCTCTTTTCTTTCCTAGACTTGTATTTCTTCGAGACTCGCATTGCATAATATTGCCGCCACCAGACAGCCGAGACGGATTACGGGAAAGATTGCATTTTATTTATTTTCCTTTTTCTTCCTTAGCGAGGCTTTCTTCGGGGACGCGAAGTTCCCGGTGAAAACGTCGTCTTTAAAAAACGGGGATCATGGATTTCTTATTTTCGTGCAATCGCTGAGAATGCACTTTTCATTGAGTCGCAAGATTTATTATTAAATTGCAGAAATCATTTTTCGTCGAGTGTTTGGAATTTTATAATTATAAGTAGATTATTTTTTGGGCTTCAATTGAGCATATAAATGCGTGGTAAATAAAATGAAATATCACACTATTCACGATTGTTCAGAGGGAAATGGAGGAAAATCCAGAGGCGCGTCGTGAAAAAATGAAGTACCGGCAAATGATTGGCCACTTAATTCCTCTGCACGAATTCACACGCAGTTGGTCGTTGCGGAGTCACTGGGATGAGCTTTTACGTTGAATCGCCGCGACTTGTGGCCTGGAAAAGCGAGAGAGAGAGAGAGAGAGAGAGAGAGAGTTTTCATAAATAGTTTGGCACGATGTAGGCACTGTTTTGGTGAGTATCCGTCGCTGTGGTTGTGCTGGTGTACATCAGCGACGTCGGTTCTCGAGGAAGACAACAAGAGGCTACAGCCGCGCGTAACGCGCATCCAAGAGACCTAAGCCACCAGGGTTAACCCAACACCTGGTGCACATTCCCCGGAGACTCTGCTTGTTATTCCTTCCGCGCAGACTTTCCTTCCCTCATTGCTCTCCCTCTTACCTTTCTTTCCCTTTCTTCCTGTCTGGCCTGTCCTTGCCGCAGACCTCGAGCTTTTACCTCAAAGTGTCTCTCGTCTTGGACAAGACATGCCCCCTGTCCCCCGCCCCAATTTCTCATAGCTTCTAAGACTACGATCCAAAGTATCACGAGACTACAAGCTTGTAAAACAATTTTCCACTCATTCGCACTACTCGCTTTATGCACATCGATCAAACATCTCACTTCCGGTTGCTTGGCAGTGTCAATGATAAATAGTTTTTTTTCCACACTAGTGCGATAAAAATGTTTCCGATGAGATTGAGACAGCGAATTTTGTAATTTTTTGTGAAATTTCATATTTTCACCCCCACTTAGTTCGGGTAGGATGATGGAATATGGTTGACGCGTTTCACCGAACGTGATAAGGAGAAACTGAAAATTGATATGTCCCGTACACGTGGAGGATAAAGCGTGCCGAGGAAGACGAAGAGGCCTGCACCGGGATCCGTTGCTTCGCCCGAGATTGGATCTCGTTCCTTCGGGAGAATCTCGAAATAAAATGGCATTATCGTGGCGCTGTGATAGGAATTCACAATGGAATTTAGCGTCTCTGTTGAATCCCACCGCGGCGAGGTGCGCGCCGTACATCATCATGCCCGTGGACTTTAGCAAGCCGAAGTGGAAATTACAAGTGTGTACAGGAGCGAGGAAGTTGTGGCCCATAGTCGCGCGGAGTTGAGTAAACTCAACGCGGAATAAGGGCTCGGCCGAGATGAGAAGAGGAGGGAGACGTCAATGTCCCTGTGGCCGATGTAGTGTGACGTACGCGAGAGTTTCCACGGAAATCCAATAAGCTGGTCTCGAGCGGTCTGCTCCAGTCGTAAAACGGGACAAACAAATTTCGAGGCCTGTATCGGCTATAGGTGCGCACTATATTAGCTCTAGGTAAGGAAGATACACAGGAAAATGGGCTACATGTCATACGTGCCTCTATATAAATCTATTTTATTATCTTCCTGCCCTCTAACTCGTACATTCATTTTATACACGAGTCGTCGGTTCAGCGAATTTTCTTTTTTCCTTCAACCCGAAGATTTTCACATTTTCCTACTAAATTTTCAAACATATCCTTTGACTCTTATTTATTAATTACGAGAAATTATTGTATTTGCACGATATGTGTATAGATAATGTAAAGGAGAATGTAATTAACGAGCCAGTGAAGACGACTCGGACCTTGCGACCTTAAGGGCGACCCGATAGTCTTCCTTCGGGTTTCAACTTTGATCTAGATTAATATTTTAAAGGCAATCTAGGTGATCTTCCGAAAGCTGGTCCTCGTTATCAGACTCCTAATTTGCCAATATATATTAATGGCGGTTATTAAGACCCTGAGGTATTTGCATTAAATAGGCGAAGACAACCCTCGTGGCTGGCCCTACGAATAACCCGTTTGTCATCGTGGAAAGTTGGACATCGAGGATATAATGTCCGATGGTAAGGAGTTATCGTCGGTGGTGGTGATACTCCGGAGAGAAAAGTTGTCAATGCCCTGGAGTGCAGTCTTAGCTCGTCGTCGGGTGGTGTGGTGCATGAAAGAGGTACGCCGGATAGGTGAAAGCACTCGTGAATTTCACCTTGTGCCAGACTACATAACTAAGGGAAACAGAAGGATGGCGAGGTGGAGAAGGTGCCGCGACCTTCGAGGCATGCACTTTGCATAAAATCTCATTGTATATGAGATCACTTAGGAAGGTCGGTGGCTAACGAGCTGTCGCCTCTGCCTGTCCCTCTTTCAACCTTCGCCTTCACCACCTACAACAACGTGTGCGTCGACCTGTCGAAAAAAAAAAAAAAACAAATTTTTAACTTGCAGATTTTTTAAATAATTCATTTAATTGTGTAAATGCTGATGATTTTTCAATCGGAGATGGGAAATATTACGTCGAGCTCGAAATTTTGGTGTACGGAAAAATGTTCATTTATTCGCTGAGTGTTATCACCGGATTTCGAGTCCAATATGCATAATCGGCAAATAATGTCTTATCTCCAGGTGAGAAAGCACGTCATTATCGGCATAACGAGCGACGGGTGCGTGGAGTTAATGTGTACAGCTGCAACTTTAATGACTCCGTTGAGTCATTGAATGATGTTTGCGAATGTAAAGAAAAAATGCGTCTCGCGTGACGTTCGTCAACTTGGGGCTATTTTTTCGAAAAAATCCACGGCCGATCCTTCAAGCATCTTCGAAAAATGTTGGACTGGCTGGAAAATAAAAGGTCCCAAAGCTTGGCTCGATTCTTGGACGAATGAGACTATAGGGAGCTCCTACACACACACACACACACATATATATATATCTATAAAGAGAGCAGTGTAAGATGGACGTTGTGGGGTAGCCTTAAAGTCGTGAAAATTCATTGGTGGCAAGTATAGCCAGGGCTATAGAGAAGAAGGGGGTGGTGGAGTCGTGGGACATAGGAGAGCATCTCGAACTCCAGGAGGATATCCAGGGTTGATGGTGTAGGGGTGGTCAGCAGGAGCGACGACGCGTTCTCCCGAGAGGACTATTCGTGGAGGGCTCATCCTCGTCTGCGGGGTATCAATTGGCGAATTTCGTCCCTTTCTTCGTTTCTCCCTCTTGCGGCGGTAGTGTGGACACGAGGACTAAAAAGGATACTTGGATACTCTTGCCTGGCCTTGGCTGATGGCACTCGTGAATTTCGTGCTGGACACGTTGTGTCACTGGAAGGACACACGAGATGCATGGCGCGGCAGCATCTTCCTGCGAGCGCTATAAATATTAAATAAGGCGCCTCGAGTTCCTTCAGGTCCGAATCGAGAGCCTCGAAGACGAAGGAAGCACACAGAGTTACGTATGGTCTTGTAAATGGGACGAGTCTCTGACCGTAGGAGCAGGAGGATCGACTTCTGGAATTTGGATAGGAGACAAGACGAAGAGGAACCTTTTTGCCCATGTGGATTCGTAAAATCTATGCACCACAACGACTCGCCACTTGGAGATTCGGGGAGTCTCGAGGAGCAATCCGAGAGAAAAAGGCAATAGTCGCGTTATCGAGAGCAAAGATGGCTTTGTGGAGGACCTGGACTCTTGAATTTGGCATGCATTGTCGAATGGTAAAAGGGTATTCTTATATACTGTGGAGGACACAATGGCATTGAAGGCACGAGGATGCTACGTAGGCCTTTATGCCGTTCGAGGACTGGCATTGGGATCAACCTCGGTCGAGGCTTTTTAGCTCCTCTTCGGGATTCCTACTAATGGTTGAAATATCCTCGAAGGGAAAGAATTTTTATTTTATTTTTTTCTCCCGTTGGATGGATATGTTTCTGGTTTTTTTTCGGGGTGAGCTGAGAAAAGGGTTAATGAGAAATATTATGTACAATTTAAATTGAAATGTCAGCAGGAAATAATTTGGTGTATCAAAAAAAACTTTGCTAAAAATAACTCCGTACTTTTTCAAGTGCGTGTCAATAAATAAATAAATAAATAAGCGGCTAAATTTAATTCGGCTGATAAATAAATAAATATCTGGTGTGAAATTTTAACGCCACTGGAAAGTATTGACATACGAAATTATCATAAACAATATGAACACAAGTAAAAATATATATATATAGAAAAAAAAAATCGAGTCGTCAACAATATATACAAAATCAATATGAGAATTGTTCAGCAATGGAGAACTTAAAAAATTCGATGTCTTCAGGGTGCCAGCAAATACATCCATGATGCAACATGTTTTTATCGTTTCGAAGAAAATATTTTTCCGAAAATTCGTACGTCGTAACGATTATCGAATAATATTCAGCGCAAAAAAAAATTGCAAAGAGTTTATGCAGTTGCTAAAAAAAAACTGAGAGTCGAGCATAAAACGTTCGGAACAATGGAAGAGAGTCAAGCGGTTCGCAAATGTCATTTCATTCAAACTGAATCTCTCGAGTGCTTCAACATCCGCCAAAATGAGTCCGAAATTGTGGTTTTTCTTCGTCGCTTTTATTTTCGCTAATGCGTTCTTCTACGCGGTGGAAAAAAAATAATTCCAAACAATTGTACTTTGAAATTTCGTGAACGTACGAGCATCTTAAGGGGATCCAATCGCCTGATTAATAAAAAATGCACGATTATCAAGGCTCGCGATATTCGGGCGATTAATTAACCAGTTGATGTGTAATTAAAATCCTCGTGTCTCGATAAATCGAAAAATACGCTTGAGTGCTTGAAATTCGGCGATATCTCGTAAAGCCTCGGAATAATAATGTTATGAATAATATAAGCGATATCGTCGAAGGTCTGTTGTGGGTGTTAGCGCGGCGCCCGATGACAGATCGGGTCCTTGGGTGATAAGATAATTAAGGAGCGAGAGACGCCGATAGGCCTGTAGAGGATGGATCGGGGGACAGTATTCCCATAAGGGACAGTATCGGCGGTAGGGCTCCCTCGGTAATCGCGCGGCGGCTTGTCGGGGCCTCGTTGCTTTGAGCTTGGGCGTGGTTGCAGCAGTAAACGTCATCGGCAGTCCACTAGACGTCACTGGCCACGCTATCGTCACACGCGCGTCACATTTGCATTGCCACTGTATCGCCAGAGTCTGTTGCTCTATATATCCCACACTCTCGCTCTCTCTCTCATGAATATATCCCGCAACACAAAGCTGCTACTGGAAGCGCCCGTACGCGCGCTTCGTGTCCGCTCATGCGGACCTCGTCGCGTTGGGTAACGAGCAAACGTGGCCGCCGCGTATACACAACCGGGAACGGGACAAATATAGCGAGAAAGTGCGATGATAATCGACGCCAGGCACGGCTCGCGTGCACCACCACCGCTACGATTGCTCTCCTGCCCTCTCACTTCGTCTTTAGCCCTCGAATGAACGTCATTTCTCGTCAAGAGTGCATCAAATCTCCGCGCACACCCGAGCCCCTTACTCGACCACCTCGTCAACCACGAGTTCTGCCCCGGTACTTGAAAATTGCCAGCCTCCTATGGGCCATTTCACCTCGATTCAACGGCCAACTTGACGATTATACCGGAATCCGTTGCTGTAAAAGTATGGGTCGTTATGTGGGAATAGATGAAAGGGAAATGAAGACATGGACGTGAGGTTCGAAGGGCGTTGAGCTGGAATGACCCGTATGCACGTGATTATTATTACGAGGTCGTGATAATCACTGCCGCGGCGATAGGAGAGCACTTCCGGTTTATAATCAATTATTTCGATGGTGGATATCACCTACTTATCGATATAATTCGAAGCCCGGATCTATCAGCGACGGGATAAGTAGGCGATATAGCGGGTTTTATGCGATTTTGAGGCTGCGCGGAGGGGGAGTTGAAATATTAAAAGTCGCTAATGGACATTTTTCATTCCTTTGGATCTTAGCAGCGGGACGGACGAGCGATATGCGCATTGAGGGTGCATTAGTGACGGTATAACGGGAAAAAAAAAAAAAAGAAAAAAAAAAAAAATCGTCGCGTGGCTTGTTTTGTAGCGTTGGATCGCTACCCGAATGCCCAAGTGCATTTTATTTCGATTTCGGGGATTCCGACAGTCGAACCATCCACGATGAATTCCGAAAAATCTTATCGGCTTCGTCCTCGACGAGCCAGACTAAATCCGGACGCGGAACTGCGAGATTGCCATCCCGGAAACTTATTTACTCCGCTCTTCATCAGCCAAAAATTCCCCGCTGATAACTAATAAAGCCACGTTCCCCGGTCGACCGTTGAAAATCTGAAAATCTCAAAACCCATGTGCGCCCATGTCCCTCGTTGTCCTGCGGCAGATCCTCGGCTCTGTAATCGCGAGCGGTTACAGAGTGGAGGTACTTGTGGCTGCGGGGCGCTAATCGTTTCGACGATTAGCTCGATTATGCCGGGGGATGTTGGCGGATGAGGGAAACGCGGGGGGGGGGGGGGAGGCCTGGAACGAAGAGACGGATAGGATAGAGAAGGAGGAGGAGGAGGAGGAGGAGGGAAAGTCGCGGAAGAATAATTCGAGAGCCGCGACGCTGCTACTGCTTCGGGTTCTCTGCTTGTGCTTACTGCTGGTGGGATGGCATTGTCGAGACGCGGGGCAGGAGGATACAGAGATGGGGTAGAGCATCGAGATGCCAAGTACCCGGGGCGCTGGTGGTTGCATTGTTTTCGCGGTGGCGGGCGAACGGCGCGTGCGGCGTAACAGCAGCGGGAGAAAGTTGCTCGGTGCTCTGGATGCGGATGGTTGACGGGGTTGGGGGGTTGGGGGGGAGGTATCGGCCGCTGAGCAACTCTACGATAGACGAATGGAAGCCGACTTTTTAATATCCAGGGATGATCTGTAGCAGAAAGCGTAGCTGCGTCAGCGACTGTCATTGTTATGTGCATGCGCTCCTCTGCCCGGTCTTCCCTTTTACCCTTCTCCATCGTCATCCCTCGCCGCATCCACAAAACCCCTCGGAATCGTTCACCTCTTCAGCACAATGACAATTTTTCTCGTTTTATTCTCCGCTAAGCACTCCTTTTGCTTTTTTCTTTGCTTCGCTCGTGTTTTTTTTTTTTTCCTTTTGTTTTTGTTCTTCCTTTTTTCCCTCCTTTTTCTTCATTTTTTATGATTTTTTGTTCGTTTCTTCTTCTCCTCTCTCTCTCTCTCTCTCTCTCTCTCTCTTTTCGTCTCGCGTACCGTCCAAAGAGAAGAGAGGGACCTATGTACCGTTGCGGGCATGGCGCTCTTGCACGCGCTTCTCATTTACTCCAGTCCTTCCCCTAACCCGTCGTCCTCTCCCACTCCTCGTTACAGTCGTCCTGGCAAACGCGTGCTCGCTAATGCTCTCCGATGCTTAGACCGGTTGACTTTTTTTCGCCATCATTTACTTTGTTTAATCGCGCGTTTTACGATGATGCCCATTTTTTTCTTCTTCTTCGCAAGCTCGTCGTACGAACTCAATTGTCGTAATCGAGCTAATCCACAGTATGACCCTCGATTTATTTTCTGAAAATAATATAAAAATTGTCAAATCCGCTATTGAAAAAAAAAGTTCGCCCATTTATCAAACGAGCTTCAATTACCTATCAAAAATGCTGTTGTAAAATTTTGTTAAAAAATTAATGATATTCCCTACATAATAATAACAACAATAATAGTTGATAAACAAGAAGGTGAGAGAGCGATGTACTCGGCTAATGGATTTTCCGGGGTTACCCCACGTGGACCATGAATTTTCCACCAATAATCGTATATACGAGAGAACGCGAGAGCTTGACGTATGGGAGTGTGAGAGATGATGAATCAGAGTCCCGAAAGATTTCTTGAAAACAAAAATATATCGCCTCGTAGGGATTTGCCGGAGAAAGAGAGAGAAAGCGCTCGCTCTGTTCGAGGCGAGAGGGGGGCAAAATGGGGAGAGTAGCTGAATATGCCGCGCGCTTACTCGCGACCGTGGGACGCGGCGAGAGATACACGGAATGTAAGGGGGCCTGGAGAGGAAGTTTAGGAGGGTCGCGTGCCGGCTGGCCAAGTTATACGCGTACGCTATAGGAAAGAGATATAGATACAGGCGTAGGAGGGAGAGTCATAAGATGCGACTACCGTGGGCCACAGAAGAGGAAGCATCGGGGATCGAGATCGGAATCGGGGCTGAGGAAACGCGCCCGGACGTTCCCTCGGCTACTGATGCCACCTCTGGTGTCTATATATGTATATATATATATATAATACACACACACACGATATAGACACCGAGGGCAAGCCGCACTCTCTCCCCCGGGATCCTCTAATAGTAGATTTATTTGACACTCCGAAAACACGTATACGCACAACGTCGACCGTCCGCTTGTATCTGTGTTTCCGTCTAACATACGACTCTACTCCCGTTTTTACGTAGTGAGATTATTTTTTTACCAGATTTCTTCATCAATTCGGGCTTCGATACTGAAAATGCAACTTTTCGAAATTAACGTGCGAACGGAGATTAAATTTCGACCAAAGTTTTCGTAAAAATCGGTTTTGTTTAGGAAAAGTGGGGGGTTCCCCACTTTTCGTAGGATTTTTATAGGTTAGGTTGAAAAAATGCGAAATTCGCAATACATTCGTTGCTTCGAAATCGCTATTTTCCCATCTTTACTCCAGCCGATTGATGATTGGCGTGAAAAAAAAGCTAATTGGCCAACTATCCATTTCAGCGAGCGTTCTCCCTGAATTCCAAGTCATTCGGCGTTAAAGAAAGCGGGTTCATCCATCAACGTCGAAATCGAGGGCCGGGTCAATTTTGATGCGGTAGCCAATGACTACGAAAGGCCCGGTGTTACTGCGGCAGTGACGTAGGGAAGAGGAAGAAGAAGCAGAAGAAGAAGTCAGGGGGCAGTGCAATTTCCGAAATAGCCCTGGCTCCGGGCGCGTCTCCTGGTGTAAAACCCTGGCCACGCGAGCGCAAACTCGAACGAGGGTGAAACCGAAGAAAACTACTTCCTCCCTCCCTTTCTCCCATTGAAATATTCATAAAGATGAACGCTAGCGATTTCTCATGGTTCCTCGATTCACGTGCCGAACGTGTTTACGCTCGTGTACCTACAACCCCCTCCTCTTCCTCCACAAAAACACACACACACACACACATTAGGATCTATAAATAGACATGGAGAAGTAGCGAGGACAAGAGCTATATAGAACAACACAGAGTTCCTACGTACTACAACAGAAAATACAGATATAGAGTTACTGACAGGAGATAGTATGTGGTAGGTCGCGGTATTTAGCGAGGAATGAGTAAAGGAGCGACCGAGAGAGAGAGAGAGAGAGAGGGAGAGTCTGGTCTGCATGGCGTTTCGTTGAAAGGGCTGGTTTTGATTAGCTCTGTAGACAATACCCACTACTCTCCTGATAGCAGTGTGATTCTCTGGCAACTCCATTCCCGTGAACAACCCCGAGTCAGGATCCCGGGGCCAGGAGCTTCGAACACTGACTACAGAGAGAGAACTATAACAGTGGCGGAGTGCGCGACGGTGCGCTACGAGTTTCCGAGCGCGCCACCAGGCGAGCGCGGCGGCCTGCATTGGCTCTTCCTCGCTCGCTCGGCCTACCGGAGCGCACTGCGCGCAGCGCCTCCCTCTTGGCTTCCCGGCGGCGGCGGCGGCGGCGGCGGCAGCCGCGTCCGTACGTAACGGATCCCGCGCGCGGGCTCCTCGCGCGCGCTCCCTCTCTCACTCTCTCTCCTAACTACGAAAGCGACGCGCAGCCACTTTGTACGCGAGCGGCCTGTTTTGTCTCTATGAAACAATGGAGGCCTACATTGCACCGGTATTCCGTAGGTATATGTGTATTCATGTATGTATGTATGTATATGTGGGTTTATGTCGGTATATGGATATATGTATATATAAGAGAAGCTTCCCCGGGCCGGCAATTGATACGAGGCCTCCTCGTATACTCGTCTCGCTGCTTCCAACTCTCTGGCCAAAAGGCAATGCGGTAGGTTGTACTATCTCTCTGTATAGGCTACTAGCACGCGCGGCACAACAACAACAACACGACAACTCGAGCCTATCTCTGTCCTTCTCTCCCGGTCCGCTCTGTTCTGTTTTCCTTCGCGACTCTCCACGACATAGTTAACCCCGATGCAAACTCCGCGCGTACCCTCCTCCACACGCTTCGTCAATGATACCCTTGTTACATTCGATACGATTGTACGATCGTCGCTGCTGCGCTCCCCGCGGCAACACTGTTTACCGATTGTGACTCTTTCTGGCACTGGCTTTGTTTCACCTTTTTTTTTTTCTTTTTTCTTTTTCTTTACTTTCCTTTTGTTTTTCTCTGATACGTTCCGGAAACAGATTCCTGGAGAGATTCGTCACCTGGCTAATGATTACGCATTTGTCGCAGAGGCTCTTGAACTTTTTAGTGACTCAATGTCACTATATTTGCGGTGACTATGATTTATACAAAAATAACAGTAATGCCAAATTCTAAGTACGAATTTGCATTGTGTGTTCTTTGAATAAAGAGATTGTGATGATGTTTACTGCAGTCCACCGATCTGTACCGTTTAATAAAATAAAAGGGGAAAAAGGTGGATTTGTCGAGGAATGCAACGGGCCGTACACGTCGAAAGGATGCGTTATGCCACGTTGAACAGCGAGTGCTCGTTTAATTTCCTCGACGAATGCAGGCGTGCAGTCGCGAGACGAAATTCCTCCCGGGCTTGAATTAAAAATAGCATTATCATAGTTGTAATGAAGTTGCGGGGGGGGGGGGGGGGGGGGGGGGGGGCAAACGTTCACCCCGAGCCTGCGAGATGGGCAACGCGGGAGGAGGGGCAGTGGCAGGACAGAAGGCTCAGGCATCAGCCACACGAGACTGCAGAATGTGGGTTGTGGGGTACGTGCACCACCGGCAGTGCCAGGAACAGTAGCATCCCACCAAATAAACGAGCATCAGCTCCGCAGCATCCCACTGTACGCACTCACACTTGCCTCCTCTCCACTTCGCACGTAATTTTTAATTCTACAACCCACACACTTGTCTCACGTGAGTGAGACTTGTCGATGCTGGTGAAAACTTGATAAATTTATCGACTCTCCTGTTGTGTTCCAGCTTTTCCCAATACGAGAGCCACCATGTCCTGAAAATTTCTACATACCCATTCAAAATAAGTACGAATAAAAATAAATAAACAACAAGATTTCTTTATAATGTCCTACCGAATTTACGATGATTATCAATGATGAAATAATTTTTTTTTAACCATAATTTCTCATTATTTAATACTAGCAAATCTTTTCCCCCAAAAAAGACAAAAAGACCAATCTCCTTTTCTTTACAGTAAAATTTATAAAACGACGAGATAAGCTATTTGCAGAGGTTCCAATTTTCATTTCAATCATTGGTTTATCAATGAAGGTTTTCCCGAAGGAGGATTCGGCACTTATTCTGAATCACCCTGTGCGTGGGTGCACGTACGTGAGTTTGAAGGTGTGCGTTTTGGTGAAGGTAGAAGTATCGGGAACGAATTAAACGGGCGTTAGTGGAAGGGGGGTTGGGGGCTGGGGGGGATATCAGGAGGAGACCCGAGGGGGTGGGAAGAATAGCCGGAAGCTTCGCGTATTGGATTTATTCGCTAACAGCATACGCACGTATAGTGTACGTATCGGATAGTACATGCAGAGGAGCATGCAGTACCGCGTGGAGTACCCGAAGAGAGGCGCTACAACCGAACGAGCTTTCGCGGGGATGCGCGGCGGATAGTGGATAGCAGATAGCCCAACCACATGCCGGAATCTGAATTCCCGTGGAATTTTTTAATTAGTACACGAACATGAAAAAATCCAATGCTACCTCCCCCCCCCCCTCCTTCTCTTTCTGTCCCTTTCGAGCTACCATTCTGAAGCCGCGATGCTGCGGTATGGTATATAGGTGCCCGGCTGGTGTGGAGGGTAAACGGTAAGCGGTTCGCGGTTCGTGCACGAGCATACGTTAAGTAGTTACAGTCCGGAACGGAGAATCGAGTCGGCCTCTCTCTCACCCTTTGCGCTTTTTTAAACAGCAACGGAGAAAAAAAACTATGTACGAATACAGATTATTTTGCGAAAGGTCTTGAACTCTATTTGTTCAAAAATGTTTGAGTTACGTTGATTTAATGATGCGGCGGGTACGGTCGGAATAAAGGAAAGTCATTGAATTAAGTAAATTTTATCGGTTGGACCAACAGATCAATCATTGGGAAATAAAAAAAAAAATAGTCTCTTCCACAAAAAAGAATGAATTCGAAAATGCTTTGCCGAAAAGAACCATGCCATAAAACACATAGTTTCCACCCTTCCCTCGGATCTTCTCGTCCCACCCCCGAATAATCTCTGGCACCCTCTTAATTGCAATTCCCAAGCCCGGAAATCATCTCGATGTAAGTAGAAGTATGAAAGGCTGATATCGCAAAGGCAAGAGCATCGGTATGCCGGTGAATGGAATAGGGCAGTGGGGGGGTGTTGTGGAGAGGAGGCGCATTGAGAGGGGGTGGCGGGTGGGTGGCACTGGAAACTGGCTGATATCGGTTGGTGGCGTGTCGCAAATCATTCACGCTTGCATAAGAGCCGTCGCAGCATAAGCAACCGAGTCCACACACTCGGTTCGGCATATGCCTTCTCCCTTTATCCCCCACCCCCGCCCTCCCATCCACCCGGTCCATATAATGCGTGCGGCATGAGCGTCGAGGGCTTCTCCACGAAACTCGCACACACACACACACACACACAACGAGGAAGAAAACACGAGGAGCCGAGGGGTAAATTCCCCTCTCCCGGTTACTCAACCCCAGCGTGTACCTATTCATCCCTTCCATAAGGGCAGATGTGCACCTTGAGTGGGAATAACAGTGGTGGTCGGTGGTCCATGCTGGAGCGATCAATGCTGCAGCTCCAGAGAGCCAGACAAAGATCCAACGATGCTCCCGCCCTTTCGTAAGACGAGCCTCGACCATGTCTGTGCTTTACGGTACATCCCTACTCCCGAGATTTTCTCCCGGTTGCCATGACCACCGCATCCCTCCAGCCCCACTTCTGGACCACATTGACCTACACCTGGCACCTGGCGGGATCGAGAAATCAAGCAGTGGTGGAGATGGACCAGTCGACGAGTCGACTACCCGAGGAGAAATGGAGAACCCCGAGCCCTTTCCCTACGAACCTCCACCTCTCCGCCCGGAATTGCCGCTCCTGCCCCTTCGCTACTTTGGAGTTTCACTACCACTGCCTCTCAATACTATCGCAATTCCACTCCCAACTATCCACCCGCGTATGGACCGCTGCGGCGAGTTATGATGACCGCGTGCCTTCGACGTATAGGACTCTACACTGCGAGAGTCGAGTTTCTGCCTCTTCTTCTTCTTCTTCTTCTGCGCTGTCTTGTTTTTATTTATTTTTTTTTTTTTTCAGCCACGCGACCGAAGCTTCGACGAGAAATTTCGGACCGCAAACGAACCTGAGATTAAGATGCTTGAAACATTTTTTTTTGCAGGGGGAAGGGGGAGGGGTCTACCTACAGGGTTACTACCTACTTGAACTCCAGTGTTCTGGTTTTTTTTTATGTACAAAAAAAAATTTCAATGCTCTTACAATTTAACAATTTACCTCAAGATTCGAATTTTTCAAAGTTGTTAAATCGAAATTTTGATTTTTAATTCGCCGAAAAATTACTGAATTCAAGTTCGTCAATTTACCAAATGACCAAATGATTGAACGACAATTTACAATGTATAAAAAAATCTTGAATTGTAATTAACACATCTTCATTGGCATAAGTGGGCTAATTTCTTTTGCCCTCGTTCCCAAAGTCGGATTTACCACTGGAAGACATGTGTACGTCTCGAACATGTGTTTTTCGAAGGATCTCACATAAAGTCTGTGTACAGTTACTATATGGTACAAAACTATGGTCTATACGTATCCATATATATATATATACACATTTATTATATACATATATAGTATATAAATATAAGTGAGTACGCAGAGAACGCAGGGGAGACTTGCATCCCCACGCGAACGGCTATCCCCCGTCGAGGGGATGCAACCCTGGTGGGAAATCGTAGGGGAACTCTATCGAGGGGTGGGGGTGCTATATATGCGGTGCGCGAGGGGGGGAGAGCTCAGTTCGTCCGACAGGAGCGTATCGCTTACTCCGTGACGAGGTTTTCACATATCGTGCTCCACCTGCATCCGCCTCCGCCTCTTCTTCTTCTTCTTCTTCTCTGCACAACTCTCCGTCACAACCTGCACAATAATTCCACTGCAACGAAACACACATTCGCCTCACCGAATCCACGAAACCACGTCTCTGTGCTTAACACTTTACTGAAAAAAAGCCTCGGAAAAGAAGAAGTTTCTCTCACGCACGCACACACACACACACAAGACACGCACATACGCACACACGCTCAAGGAGATTTACCGAGATTTTTCAACACCGGTGAGTAGAAAAAAAAAAAAATCATTCCTCCATCGGAATTTTTATTTTTCACTAAATAAAATTGCGTATATCGATAATTTTCATTGAGTCAATAATAAATATCGAATTGCCGTTGAAATAGTGAGAAGAATTATTAAAAAAAAAGATTATTATTGTTATTATAATATGGTGAATAAGTAAGGAGAATGACCCGGTTAAATTCGGGCTAAGTCCATCTCGTCACGAGTCCACGCTGCGACCTTGCGGTCAGGTAATTCGAGTCCACGTCAAAGTGTGTGTCGTTTGCACGCTTGCGCGGCGAAAAGACGAGTCTCTCAAGTGCGGTTGGCTGTGGCCGGTAATGTCCGAAAAAAGGATAATTTATTAGATGAGCGAGATAGTAGAATTAACGTGAAGGGGCGAGGGGGGGGCGATCGTGGGGTGAGGTGAGGTGAGGAGGGTGAAGTTCTCGTCCAAGCGGCCATTAACCCCTTGTGTCGTCGAGCTCCTATAGAGTTTCGGTGCAGCCAAGTGATTCGGGCCGGCTTCCCACGAGCCCCGAGAACCCCTCGAGCCTCCACCGATCGATAGGTACATACGCAGCAGCGGCAGTGCCGAGCGGCACAGAGATGCTGACGATAGACAGAGAGATGAGCTCAGATATACGTCTATACGTATTTCTATCTATAAATTATATATATATATACCTATGTACGCGCGTGTATATATATATATGTACATTGGTACATATGCGTTGGACGCGACACGGTTAAACTGACATTGATATGTGCTCGGCGATGTGAGATTATCTTTGCACCCGGTAAACTTGCAGACCCGCACAAATTGTTACCGTCTAATGATAACGCAATTTTTTAAGTTTTGTTTTTTAGTTTGACACTAAAAGTGATTATTACGAATGATAGAGGGGAAAAGATGAAGGTGTTTTTTTTGTTGTAATTTTGCGATATTATTTCTGTAAATAGAGGGATTAGAAATGTCCTGTATGAAAATTCAATTTTTTAAAATAAAAGTTGTAGAATGTTATTGTAAAATTGGCGACATTGGAGGGTAATTTACGATAATTATTACGATAAAATTAATGGGTATTAATCACGTATTTTTATTTATGATAATAATGATAATAATACCGATCGTATTTACCGCCCTTATTTGAGACTGTGATGAACTCTGCCGGACAACACGATCACTAAATAAAGTAGGCTAAATGCGAAGTGGGAGGAAAAGGGTGAAGTAGAAATTTGTTTTGTATGACATAAAAACTCATAATTTTCCACTATTTTTATCGAGCAAATTGTCCAACTTTAAAGAGAATCGGTGTTGCTCATTAAAGGGATACAGAGACCTATGGTTGAGCACATCTTTTAAAATTACGACTTTAAAGTTACGAAGCACAATGATTAGAATTTAGACAGTAGTACCGCCCTCTACAGTGAAGTGTGAGTACTAAACGTAGTACGCTAGTTGGTCCGTGGCGGCGCTGGCGTCGCCGGTGGCGGCCCGCGCAAGCGGAACATCCAATTTCAAGCATCGTAAGCTCACAAGATGTGCCTCGTTGAATATAAATATAAAATAAATCTTATCTTTACCAATTTTTCGAGCGAAAGTTGTAAAAAAGAATTGGCAAACACTAGTCTCATTGGTAATTCATACATTAATCAATTTCATGTTTTTGAATATTTTAGTTTGGAGATCTTTACCGGTAAATTTGTATATATATATTTAATATACAAGTATCAACGAAAAGCCATTTGTGCCCGGTGCGCAGACACTGCAGTGCACTCTATAGTGAGTCGCGAGCACTAAAAAAAGTAGGCTAGTTTGGCCGTGGCAGCGCTGCCGTCTGCAGAGGCCCGCGCACGCGGAACCTCCAATTTTGCATCGAACGCTTGGCACACGAGAGATGCTCCGCGATGCCGGGGCTCCCCGATCTCTGGAAAAAGGGAAAATCCCGGTGCACCGTGCTCCGCAGGATGCACCGCACAATGGCTGGACTCCTAACAATGGCGTCGTTAGTAACGATAGCCCCCGGGCCTCGTTTTCACTCCACGCGCCCTCCCGGACTCGATAGTTCGAGGCTTCCGCGCGAAATACCTGCGATGTCGCCGGCGGTCCGATCATCTGTTGTTCTTGCTCCCTCCCCCTCTCCCTCCTGCTTTCTTGACCGTGAGCTGAAGACTTTTTGTCGCCACCGTCGCTCAGATTACGTTCACTAAATTTTCGCATGCTTCTGGCACACTACACTCGAGTTTCCAAGCAGATTACGCGGATTTATGACATTTTTTTGTTGTCTCGATGCTAACGATCGCTGGGAATTATCGTGGGGCAGGTCAGTGACCCCGTAAGGAATTAAAGCCAATTTAATGCGGAAAATACATTTCAGAAATAATCTTTTCACGATAAATCGGTAGAGAGTATACGAGTATAGAAATAAAAATTCCACTTTCCCTCCATCGAACAAACGATTTTTCCCATGAAAAAAACAAGAACTTCCCGAAATGCGACGAATCTTCACAAATTCCTGTCACCGTAAATCGCGATATTGATTCGGCAAATTCTCTCTTTGTTCGCGACGACGCGCTAATGACTTTAACGACCGGCTGCTGCTCTTCGCCGATTCGTTGCGATCGGAGCCGATCGTATACAAGTATACAAGTGATTGGAAGCGAAGCGGCTGACACGTTTCTATGAAAATCCTGTGAAAGCCCCGGAGAAGCTTTTGGCTATACAGCGAATCGGTAGTTCCCGACAGAGGGCGAGCCCCCCCCCCCCAGCCCAGTGTGTGTGCGCACCAGTGGATGTAGGTTAGCGAGTTGGAGGATTAAATGAGGTGCCTGAGGGTCCAAACTCATAATGTACCGTTGCTGCTTACTTCTGGTTGCTCCAACCCTACAAACCCACCCCCTCCCCCGCCCCCCTCGGCGACCTTTCGACTCTTGGAAAAGTCACGCGGCTTTGCGTGGTTCATTACAATACTATATCTATAGCTGTGGGTGACTCTCAAACCCGGTTCAATAGCCGGGCCCTATGGGCGAATTCACTGCGCTGCACATGCACTGGATTCGTTGGGTATAGGCTTATATATATGTGTATATATATATATATATGTGTGTATATTCGTCGTCGACTGGTGCGCCTACGACTAATTAAAAAGTACATGCATCCCGAGGTCGGTAATTAGTCCCTGTCGATGCCTTCTATTTCTTCGCTTTTTTTTTCTTCACTTATTAATTAGTAGCGCCATTATCGAGGAATTCAAATGCTACTACGAATTTTTCAAATGTGACTGTAGAAAAAATATATATGTATATATTTATGTATGTTTATGTGTGTATATGTGGGGGTTTATATGTATGCATGTATGTATGTATGTATATATATATATATATGTAAGCATGAAGGCAGAAGAAAAGCGCGGGTTGAAAGGCTGAGGAAAAGAAAAGATGTGTTTGTTTGCTCGAGGAAACCAAGGCGTGAATAGCGACGAGGGAAAAAATTTTAATTAATTTTACTCGCTGACTTTTAATGAAACAAACAAACAAAAAAAAAGAAAATCATCTGTCGGCCTCGCGATACAGATTTGATATCATCGAGTTGTAGTAAATTATTATCCGCGTATACAGAGTTCGATATTTGGAACATTTTCGTGTTCGTTTGTCATGGAGATTGAATTTTTTTTTTTTTTTTCAATTGAAGACCGATTGTTAAACTTTAATAGCAATAACATTCTTATTCAATCATGATTATTAATATTATCAAAACTCTCTGATGGAAAAAAATTATTTCGCAACAGCGAATTTATTTAGTGAGGATTTTCCGTTCTCGTGAGCTCCGGGAGGCTCGACTGTAGCGATGCGATGATACGTGCGAGCACGAGTGCCACGTCCCTTGCACAATAAACACATTGCTCCGCGGCTTACGCTCTGCCACCTCTCGGTTACGCGGATAACGTCGTCCTAATAGAATAATGCATGTAATAACACGTGCGTACACCATTTTCGACTTAATTCCCGAGAAAATGATAACGAAATTCCAACAATACATATGCCTCAAGTTTTCTCTTCTTGTTTTTCTTTAATTTAATTAATTATAATTTAAAGAATTGGATAACATTTTTTTTTTTTTTTCGTTGTTATTATTATTTTTTAAATCCTCTGACGAGTTTGTAGCTATATATACGTTGTAGATATATATATATATATAGATGCAGTCGCTATATGTTGAGGTGACCGTCCGAAAGAAGCCATAGACGTACCAACATTGATTTAAAACGCAGTTGCTTAGTTTACGGAGCCGTCTACGAGTCTATATACACAGAGAGAGAGAGAGAGAGAGACGACAAGTATGAAACAGCTGCACACGTCTTTCCCTCGATCAGACTTTATCAGCTCTTGGACTTTATTCGGATGTCTTTTCGTTGCCTCGCTCGACTGCTTCCGTATCCATTCATGAATAGTGAAGAACGAACATATTTCACTATTGCACCGAGGATATATACGTCAGAGACGGGGCAAAACGAGCACCTCGAAGAAAAGTACGAATCCCGGGGCAAAACGGACACTTTGTATTTTTGAGATTTTTATTAATATTTTGACTTTTACGTGTTACTGTTGACACGAAAAATATAATGTCAGTCAGAATATAATATGATTAATTGAACGAAATAATTTTTTTTTTGTGTCCGTTTTGCCCTCAATTCGTATTTTCAATCGAGGTACCCGTTTTTACCTCATCTCTCTTATATATAACAAAATATACGTATATATGTTTTTTAGGTGTACGTCTACGTGCAATAGCCGAAATATATGCATATATATATATATATATACATATGGTGACAGAGAGAGAAATGAACGAAAGTTGGCTGTATGCGAGTCTGGTAGGTTGGCGAGTAATATCGGAAGCCCAAACGGTAATCGATATCGGGCCAACCTTTTCTCTCTTTCTCTCGCTCTCCCATTTTCGCATAGATTCGCATTGCCTAGACCCAGAGGCCCGATCATCGACTCCCGACATTACTAAAATGTCACAGAATGTCAACACCATTCGCCTCGTGTGTAAACGTTTATAGCTATAGAATTCGTTTCTTTACGACGTTGCGTTGTAAAATTTGATGTAACATAAAGTGATAATGTTAAAAAATAAAGTTGGAACGATGAACTAAAATTCAGGTCACTGCTCAGTAAAAAAAAAATATTTTAATTTGTTATCATTTAAAAAAAAATCAAAACCACGAAAATTAATGAAAATATGATTAATTCAGTTAATTTATAAAAAATGTATCTTGCACAGTCAAATAACAAGCGTAAAAAGAAAGCGAAAGAAAAGAAAAGTCTCGTTTTATAAACAGAGTATCACGAGTAGTGAAAGGGCTTCGACTCAAATCGCGAGAGTGAAGAAAAAACGATGCCTCGAGGCTGTTTTTCCGATCGGAAAAAAAGCTGGCAAATTGGCAAAGTTCTTAGAAAACTACGACGGGGGGAAACAGGAAGCGCGCGGAGAGAAAGGGAACGGGCGGACAATCGCGAAGTAAGTAGCCAGTGTCCAAAACCGGATTTCTCGTTCGATGAAAAGTCGAAGGAACGACAGGGATGCGCGCGACCCTTCGCATAACTTTACAGAGGACAAAGATGTATACGCAGCTGACAATGGATAGGCCCGAAGGCCAGTTCCGAAGAATAGAGCCGAGAGGGCGACGGTTTCTTGGTCGGTTTCTCTCGGGTTCTCTCTTTCACCGGTCATCCTTATTATCGCGGCTATGCATATAACAGACACGAGTTCCTTTGGCTCTGGGGGGGGGGGGGGGGGACATAACGACAAAGAAAACGTGTCCATCGGCCAATCGGCCGCTTGACTTCCGGTGTCCGCACGCGGGGATTACTCGCTGCCCGTCGCTCGATTCCGAATGCATTATAAGCTTCGATAAATACCAAAACGGAAGCGGTGACTTATCACTAATATCCCACAGCATTACGCATCGAAATCGGTATCCAAAAATACGAAAATGTATACAAGGAAAATATCCACAGTCTCATTGTCTTTTGCTTTCTCGAGAAAATTTTTTACCCAAAAGTCAACCGAAAAATTGTGTGTGCTTAACAAAATAAAAAATTATTGCATAAAAAATGGACTCTCAAAATTCGGTATAGTAGATTCAAGAAAAAAAGCTGTTTTTCTTTTCTTTAGGTGATTATTATGGTTACGATAAAATCGTAAAAACACTAAGCGCGTAGATTGTACTTTTGTTTATGATATTTAATAATAGGAATAACGGTATGAATTATATACACGGTTTATGAATGGATTAAAGTTAACGATATTAGATAGCGAGCGAATGATTTTATTATAGGCTCCACTTAGCTAGTTTGTAGAGTTATGGCTCGTAGGAAGGAAGGTACAACCCGAGAGAGAGAGAGAGAGAGAGAGAGTGAGCGTAGTGTTGCGTTTACGGTGTGACCCGTCCATCGCGGGGGAGGCGCGGGTCTGCGTGCGGGGCAAAGGGGACAAGGCCGACGCGTGCTGCATCGACAAGAGCTGCAAGGTAAATGCTCGTTTCCTCATTAAAATGCCAAACATTCACGCCCGCTAACCCGAGCGACTTCCTAACCCGCCTAATTCGGTATTTCCGTGAGTTGTCTTTGCCTTCCTACACGCTCGCCTCTACCTATGTACAGCATTTACAGTTACGAAGCTACAATCGCCGTAGCGCGCTCGCTACAAGACCTCAAGCCCATTATGCACAATCGTAATTACTATTTTTCACTTACCGAAATAATAATAATTAATATTCCATCGCGTCTCGATATTTCACTTCGATCCGGATAATACATATACGCATTTCTCATCTATATGTAACAATTAAAATCTTCATTGTTACGGCGACGTCGCTCAAGCCATCTTAAAGCGCTCGGAGCACTTTTCATATATTCCCCTACACACAAACACAAAGAATCTCTGCGATTCTCGTTAACGTCTGGCGTTGTAGCGATGCGGTTGAGTCCAGGGGAGTATCAACGATTGCTCTCCGCCACCCACAACCTACGGCAATGCCTCAAGTTCTGCTACATATATATGCATATATATCAGGATATCTTTCTCACGGTATGCGTGGTGCAGAGACGTTGTATAGAGAGCATAGATATGACGCGATGCGATATGCCTTTCCGCGTTACGGGCAAGACAAAGCCTCCTGGCGGCGGGAAGAGAAACCGAAGGAAAAAAAACGTAATGGGAAGCTCTCCTCTCCCTCTCGCGGAGAGCGGCGCAGCGGTGGCGAATAGTCGATAGGCTTTACGCGTCACACGCGCCTGCCTCCTCTTGGTATGAGGTGAGCTCTGGTGGTGCGATACACAGTTTTGCCTTGCACATCATCAGCATCACCGCGAGGCGACATCAGCTTCGGTAAAACGACTGGCGTACCTATACGTACACAAAATTGCACAGTGACGTGTCCTATCCCTCGGGCTTCCCTATCATTTATTAAAAGCTCGAAGCCTCCGCCTGCTCGCTCTTTATTCCGAGCGAGACGAGCGCCCCCTCCCGCCTTCTCTCTCCACTCGCTGCCACGATAGCAGTGAAGCAGCGCCCCCCCCCCCCCCCCCCCCCACTCCCACTACGCCTACTGGCACTTTTCTCTCCTCACTCTCTTCGCGCTCGGCACTCTTTCCGCATGCCGAATAAAAAGTTTGCCCATTACCGGCCACCGAGTGAGCGAGAGTCCTATTCACTGTATTCAAAGATGGTGCATTGTTGCGAATTGAAGACTCTTTGGCAATGTTATCGAGACCGAGTTCTCTCTCCCTCTCTCGATCTCTCGCGCGCACTCTCGGCTTATACACACCGACCAAGGAGCCTCTTTTCTTTTCGTTTTTCTATTTATTCTCTTCCGGTTTTCCTCTTAGCCTCTGAGCGGCAACGACGATACGACACCGCGGCGATGCCGCTATTGTACCCCGAGTTTTTTCATTTAGGAGCCTGATAACCGATCTCTGATGTACACTGTGTACACCGATAATGAGACAATCGCTTTTGTGTCGCGAGAAGGATTATCGGGGGAAAATGAGATTAAGATTGTGGTCTTGAGAATTTTTTTCTGCAAGTTTATTAACGGATATAGAAACGATATTTAATAATCTTCGTATCGTAAATTATTTCCGATTTCCCGATTGGACGAATTAATTCACGAGACTTGAAAAATCTTTCTTCCATCGCGTCAGTGAAATCGTCGATGGATTGAGTAACCGAGATCCAAAGATCTGGTGTGATGGATGATGAAAATGTGGAGGTCAAACGGGAAGACGAAAAATCTGGTGTTGAACGAGAGAGAAAGAGGGAATAAACGAAGCCAACGAGGAGGATGAAGAAGAAGAAGAAGAAGAAGAAGGAAGACAACGACGTGGACGAGAGCGAGCTGGGAGCCAGCATTCGATGGCAGCTGTTCCACATTCGAAGGATGGATTCTTCTTCGGGCTTTGTCAACGACGACAAAAGAACGAGAAGCGGGCGCGGGCCATATTTAACAAAGGCTCGTGTACGAGCCACCGAGCCTTCGACGAGGCCGGGAGTTTCGAGCTCACAGCTCTTCTATATGTACCGTCGTCGTACGCTCTTTCACTTCATCCCTGTGCGAGCATTCGACGTCTTCTCTCGAGTTAGCTAGTCGTCCGTGCTTTGGTGCACATGTACACTATTATATACGCCATTATAGAAGCGACCAAAGTTGGCTCGACCATGCCAAATCTCTGGTACATAGAGTGCGGGGCTTACGGATGGCAGCCTTTGCATCTCACGGCCTGGCTTTTCCTCAACGCTCTCCTTTCCTGCGTTACTTATTTTCTTCACTTCCACCACTTAACCAAAGCGAACTGTGCCAAGTAAATAAAGTGTTTCTCTGATTGGTCCGCGGGAGTCAAAAGCTCAAAACTTCCCAAGGACCTTCGCTAGTTTGTTATGGTAATGAGATCCGGATTAAAACTTATTTGCATTTGGAATATGTATATTTGAAAAAAAAAAAAAAAAAAAACCTCCAGAGAGGAATAACATTTCATCTACTTTTTTAAAATCTCACTTGATTTCTGTAAAAATTCTTTCTGTCAGGAATTTTTGGGTCGTATGGTTATTTGAATAAAAATAAATTTTCACAACCCCTTAAACTATTAGTGACGAAAAAAAAAAAACGAATGGCAAAACAGAAAGCTAGCAAAGTAAAAGCTCGTTCGAGTTTAATAGCTCAACGTTCCATGTGTTCAAAGTGTCGCCTCGGTGGTACTAAAGCCGCGGTTATCTCATGAATTCTATCTGCGGTCCGCGTGTGTCTTTCCGTCTCTCTGACGGTGCGCCCGGAGGCGTCCATGTGTTTGGAGGATACGCCTCGGCTGGCACATACCGAGCGGTTGTACAGCAACGATGACCTAACCGTAGCAGACACTCAATTAAAATGCCTCCATATGCCGCTTCGCCTCTAACCGCTTATAAATTTCAACGATGCTAATAATATTAATGCTCTCTAGCTTCGTTACCCTGTATATTAGACACGAAATCGTCGGATGGGTCTGCTTATCCGTATTCCGTTCGTCATTAATGGTATACCATCAGCGCGCATGGTCTCAAGATATCACAAATTTCAAGGGAAACTTAAAAGTTCGACAGTGAAAAAAAAAAAAATAATAATAATAATACATTACGACACTAGTGCGATAAAATTTTTTTTTTGACGAGTCTTGCAACCACACAAAAAGTAATTTATTCGAGAAGATGTTTGCGCAATAAAAATCGGTAAAGCTCTTGCGCCACTTTGCTTGCCGCATGTTTGCGGTGGATATTAACGACACAAAATAGTCCGATGGGACTGTTTGTGTGTGTGTTTGTGGTGCTCTGGAAGCTCCAGAGCGAAAACGACAATGAATGGCGCGAAAGGGCATCGACGAAAATTACTGGGAAGCAAAACGTGCGGTGTAATAAATATATATATTGAATGCAGTGATCTATGCGAGAAGGGGGCAGAAGAGGAGGAGGAGGAGGCGGAGGCCGATATAACTAGTAGTCATTAGTAAATGAGGCCTCGAGCGATCGAGTGCACGCAGAGTCCCAGGTGGTGGATATATATAATATATATTTTCCCGAAAGGAAGGCATGGAAGCGAGCTCGCGAACTGGGGTGGCCACATGCAACCCGAGGAGCTCTCTCTCGCTCTCTCTCTCTCTCTCTCCACCCCCGAGGGCTGATTGTCTACCCTTCGCAGCACAGCCTCATAATGCTCTTTTGTTAATTATCGCAGTACCTCACACTTGGTGGGCATAGAAAAGCCCTTTCGAAATATAAGTAATAAATAATGCGGAGGACGAAAATAGGAAAGTCTTGAGGGGAAGAGAAATTCGAGGATGGCGCGAGTGTCGCGTCTGGTAGACTAGAGATATCGATAGTCTTTGATAAAACTTTATTTCTGTGGCCCTTAAGCGACTCCCTATTTTTTTTTAAACAGACGAGAAGATTTACAGATACCGTATATGAAATTATTCAAAAAAGTTACTTCTAATTACAAGTACAAGTGAGATAAAATTTTCGTATCAGAGAAGCTTGATTAAAATTGAGGGTTTTACGTAATGAATTAAAAAAATGATGCTGGGAATTTGCTGAGAGTCTTGAGGAAAATTTTTCGTGAATAACAAATAGCGAATTGGCATGAAATTCTAATTATCAGTATCATGCATAATTTGCTTCTCGGTACTTCGCTTAATATTGAGTCCTCTTTGTCATCTGCGAGGGAAATTACACTTCAGAGTTAAATTCGACGCGCCTGTTTAAAAAAATGATAATCTCTTTCGAGATTTACTCATCGCATTAGACAGCCGGAGAGGATGAGCAGTAGCAGTAGACGTGGACGTGATAATTGCAAGGCCGAAGGTGCGGGACAGTATAAGAGAGAAAAAGCGAGAGAGAGAGAGAGAGGAAGATAGCGGAAGCGCCCCTAGGCTCAAGACGGCGCTTCGGCCTAATGGTCTCGAGAGTCGTTCGAGTAATATGACGAAAAGTCATCTCGACACCTTTTAGCAGAGCAAAAGGATGAAATCAGCGCCATAGCTGAGGCAGTAACAGCGCCACCGGCCGGTGAACCTGTCGTTCCACTTCGTCGCGGTGTCTGTTATCCTGTTCAGCTCGAATGCAATAATCCTCCAGCCTGAAACGAGAGCCGAGGATGAGAGAGAGTAGAAATTAAGGAGCGATTAAGTGTGTGCCCAAAGTGTCCTCCTCGTGTATTTTATCGCCTCGGGTTCATTTTTTTCCTCATCGCGATATAAAGAAGCTCGGTTACCTTGTGATACACTGTAAGACTATATATAACCGATTTTAGGCAAGCGAAAATAACTTCTCCTTAGTAGCATTTTTTTTTTCCTCGCAATACTCGATAGTGGTGAGGTGTTACACATTTATGACTATGATAATGAAGTTACAGGGTGCGAGAGTACAAATCAAGAAGCGATTAAGTACCGTGCTCTGAGTGTCGTGGCGTATTTTATCTTCGTCCCCCACCCGAGTACATTTTGTTTTATTCTCATTTCGATGTGCAACAGAATCCCGACTGTATCCCATTTGTAGAGCAATAAGAGCCGCACATATTCCAACCCCAAAGTGCATCCCGCGAGTCCTCTGTCGCCGTTTACATGTCCCATACAGTAACTAGAGAGAGAGAGATAAAAAACTCGGATAAACGTGTAGCATATCAAACGCTCGCCACTTGTAATACGTACCATCCGTGCTTTTACGTTTATTTCGTCGAAAAGGCACCGGGTAAAAGATGCAAGCTTCCATTATACCTCGAGAGATAATTAAAAAGCCGGGCGCGGGTGCCTCGCAGAGATATTAAAAGCGTCGGTGTTGCGGGAGCTAAAAGAGCGAGTGAGCGAGAAAGACTCACTCACACACACACACAAACACAGACACGAAGATAGAATGCAGTTAGAGCAAGCGGAAAGGGCGAATGACGGGAAGCGGGGTGGGAGAGGTGGATACGAGGCTGCCCTTATCACCGAACCGTTATCGTCTCCACCTCGACCATGTTCGGCCACTCCGCTCGCCCCCTCCCGCCCACCTGCTACTTTTCTACGAGCGGAAACCCTCGCGAATATTCCTCCGCGATGTCTCATAACGAGTGTACGATGGGCTTGTTTCCCGGTAGACGAACCCGCGGTCCCATCGCACGGCCAGTGTGCCATCGAGAAACAGCGGGCCACTGGAAGCCACCTATCGGCAGCGCGCAGGAAACAAGAGTGCTACACTAGAGAGCTCCCGCTGTTGCGCTATGCCGCGTGAGCGAGAGAGAAAAAGAGAGAGAGAGAGAGGGAGACAACGCGCGGAAAAGTAGAAGGGAGTCGAGGTAATACGGTAGAAACGAGAAACGGGGCCAAACGAGAAAACGAGAGAGGCGGAAATGGAGAAAGACTAGAAGGGTACTCGGCGGGTATACCTGCGCCTACGGGATCTCCTCATCTAAAGCTCCCTCTTTCCCTTCCTTCTCACCCGGCGCTCATTCCTCATACGCCGATACACACACATATACGCTACTTAGCGCAACGCACACACACACACACACACCCACAGAGGGCGGGCGAATCGAGAAAGCACTCTCAGACT
The DNA here is from genome assembly GCA_947507545.1 of Clistopyga incitator. Taxonomy (NCBI): domain Eukaryota; kingdom Metazoa; phylum Arthropoda; class Insecta; order Hymenoptera; family Ichneumonidae; genus Clistopyga; species Clistopyga incitator. Next base: position 306,883 of record OX382180.1, read on the forward strand.
TCTAACCCTCGACGGAGAAAGAGAGCCTCAGAAGCGGTCTCTCCGCTACTAGGCTCTCTGGCGAAATACTTGAGCGATATGCCACGACGATGTGCGGTAAGGTGATAAGACCCGCTGCGGCCTTTTCGGTAGACCGCCCGGACGATGACGTGTTTCTTGAAGCTTCCGTCTCTCTTGAGCGCTGCCTGCTCCTTCTGCCGTTACTGCTGCTGCTGCCGCCACTCGGAGATTATTCAAGAGGCTTCGCCTGTGTACGTCAGCATACCCCGTGTGTTTTAATCTCATGTGTGTTTGCTGATATGTGCGCGTGTGTGTGTGTGTGTGTGTGTGTGTGTGGTTAGGGGATATCCCTCTCTCTCTATAGGTTTCTATCTTTGTCGAGGTCGTCACACACCATTCATTTGCAACGAATGAAAAGATTGGGCGCAATTGCCTCGTCCTGTATCGAACCACAAGCAATGTGGTCAACACTCTCTCTCTCTCTCTCTCTCTGTCTCTCTGGGTTGTTGCATGTATTGCACACGTTCCACTGACCCTTTCACGAGCCTTTTACCAACGCTCTAAGGTCGAGACCAAAGAGCCGATATCTTATCGCTGAAATTCACCGCGTATCTCTCGTCCTCATCGAAACCACGGACTACGAGTTTTCAACTCGCGCACCGAGTTTTCACGTGGTACAAGGGAGACTCAAATTTTACGAACAAAGATTCGAAAATATTTTGTTCGCGAGTTCATATCAAGAACTGAAGTCACATTTATCTATTTCGTAATTAATTTTTTTTTGTCGTTAAAAAAATTGAGTTCCTGGTTATTTCTCAATGTGAGCACGAGTGGTTTGTCTATGCGTAACTATGACGTACGAAGTACGGGATGAAGACAAACAGCTTCCAAGCAAATCGAACGACATCTCTTTCATAATTTCAGTTCTCTTATCAACAACAGAGTATTACAAAAGAAGAGCATGCAGAGAAATGTCAATTGTACCTTCATTTATGAAAAAAAAAAAACATTTCAAATTTCAATTAATTTCGGCACAATAATGGACCAAAAAAAAAATGAATAACCATTCTAGAAATATTCGTTTTTTTTTGAGTTCGCTATTTTGGCCCCCCCATCCAGAATTTATGAGACTGCAGAAATTGCCTATTATTCCCTTTGAAATAACTTACCGATGACTTAAGCTCTGGACTGTGACTGTGCATCAATGACGGAAGCCCAAAATCCAATTGTCAAGTGGACTCGCAGGGGGATGAGCGCAGTTTTTCCTGATTATCGTCTGTTCGTCTCTCTCTCGGTCTCTCCGCGTTGGGCATACCCCTCTCGTCACTCGCCCCAGCGAGGCTTGTTCTCACTCGTTCTCTCCGGTCTGGGCGCTGCTCTGGCCTCCCCTATTTCACTCCCTCTGCCACGTCTCTTTCTCGTTGGCATGGCAACTGCTCTCTTAGCCCAACCAGACCACAGTCCCAAAAACATTGACCTTCCACACCGCCGCATAGTCGCATATTATCTCAGGCTGTTGTTCGAAACGCGATATCGCGCTTCCCGTTCACAACTGCGGCTCGTGACTTGTGGGTCAATGCTCGAGAGCGAGAGAGAGAGTCAGTTGAACTAAAAAACAACGCGAAAATTAGTAACAAAGAGGAAAAAGTGAGAAGCGAGAGCGAGTTGGCTGAAGGTCGAGGGTCTAATCTGATTAGCTAAAGTGTCGCAGATCGTAACGAACCCGCGATGGGTATATAAAGATAAGATCATTTGTAGCGCGACGTGAGACACACGACGTTTCAGCGGCTCTCCTTCTCTCCTCCAGAGACTCGTGCAACAAACACCTTGACTCAATAACCAACTAAGCCAAAGTTACGCACATAATTGAAAAAAAAAAATTTACAATTTTTATGCATTAAATAGTAAATTCAATTTAATTCAGTAAAACGAATTATTGAAATTACTCGATAAAAAATAAATCTGACATCGCACTATACCAATTTATGAATAAGCACATGTACAATTAATTTAAAGTCGACTTTTTTTACACAGTTAAAAAATTCAACGTACAATTAATGTACTGAATTCTGCTGAATTCGTTAGAAAAATTATGCATAGGATATTAAAATTGATATGTCGAAGTGGTACTTTTAATGTGAGTTAACTTTGTAAATTGTGAATTGTGGGTTACAGTTTTGTAATACTTTTGTTCCTGTTGTGTAGACCCGGGGGTTTGCGGTTGTGTGAGTTTGTACGGCCACGGGCAGTCTCATTGGAAGGCCAACAATCGTTGCCCTATAACTGCTCTGTATCACTCGTCCATGGCCGTCGCCGTGGCGAGCGACACACGTTTCATGTAGATAAGCCGCGGGGGGTCCCGGGGGCCACGCTGCCGCTGCACAGCCATACCATTTACTTTCGCTCTCGCAGTATCATCTCGACTCTCGCAGCTTCTGTCGACGTTTCGAAGTAACACGCTGTTTGGTCACAGCTCAGCATATTCGGTGAATCAGCCGCGGTGCGCTCCTCCAACTCGACGTTATTATTATTGAGCGTCGTCCCACTTCGATGAAGCGTTTATCTCTGCGGCTAGAAGTTTGAGAGACTCGGGAATACGTGGATTCACCGGTTGTTAGACCCTCGGCAACTTTTGTGATGTGAACAAAGTGACAAAATTTAAAAAAAAAACATACGAAACTACGTGAGTTTTACAAATTTACAATGTATGTGTAATTTTTTTACCAATTAAAATTTTTATGTTCGGAAGAATCTGTCCTGTGAAATGAACTTCCGGTTTAGACTTTTTTTTTCTATTTATTTTACATTAATCACCGACAATTGTTAACGTAGTAGTTTCGATGTCATATGCCGATTTTTAAAAAATTTACGTAGCGCGGAGGCAAAAAGGCGAACATTATTTAAAAATGCATGAACGCGAAGTAAGGAATGACTTTGTACCTCGCGACGCGGTGCAACACATCCGAGTGTATAAACTCGAATCATATATGACGTTACGAGTGTATCGTATAAGCCTTCCAATTAACTCTAATAAGGAGATAATGCTGTCGACGCGCAGCAGTATGGAAGGACGCGTTTGCCTGACATGAGTTATACTGTTGGTGCAATCGCAGACCCTCAGCTGCTGCTGTTGCTGCTGCACCTCTCTCTCTCTTAAAAGAGTCTTCATCACTCTTCATGTATATCCAAAAGCTTCAACCAATGGCCGGATTTCCTTTTCTTCTCGGTCTCATCGATCCATCTGCTACCGCAGCCGCATAACCGACAATAGGAATAATATATAAAAAAAAGTACTATCGAATCCATAGTGCGGTACGTGCCGCTTCTGCCGGCGAGCATAATTCTTTCCATAGGACTCCCGTTACGCAATCCGACAAACGTGTTGAACTCGCTCGAAGCTTAAGCGTCCGAGGGGTCGTCGCTACTCCGCGGAACAAAGATAGGGTCAACACGTGGGATCCGTGGAGACTCCGAGACAACGACTCATTACCATACGCTTAAACGACACTTTCGGCAGCGCAACTTCGAAAATTCCGCCTGCAGCGGCACTTTCGTTGAACACGATCTTTCATTTAATTCAATTGAAAATGTAATTCTTCAGAATATCTATTAAACGTTGAATTTAGTTTGAAAAATTACCGTATTCTATAATTATCAACTTTTGACGTTATGAAATATACAAATTCGATATTAAATAATCTTTGGCATTAAAAAAAAAAGGTTTTCGTTCCAAAAGCGTTTGAGGAGATTTGCAGTAACTGAAATTAAGCTCACAAAGCTAGAGAGCAAAGAGGAATTTAAAAAAAAAACGTATTGCCTTTGTACGGCGAAAGGCTTCTGTGAATTTCATCGTTAGTAAAGGAAAATAAAAATGGGAGAAAAAAGGAGTAAGAGAACGGAGAATGAATGCTAATTATTGCTACCAAAGTGTAGCTTACAATCGTTCCGTTTGTCCCACCTCGGCAGAGTGGACGAACAAAATTGAAGCAGCGGCAGCGGTAAACAAGCGAGAATGAAAGAAAGAACGAATATCCGTGCGCGCCGTTTGAATACAATGGAATACTAGTTAGCATTTCGTGCGATCCCAGCGGATCTGTGTATATATAAAAGCTATGTCACCTCGACATGACCCTGGCCGTCTCTCGTCCCGTTCAAATATACACCAACAGAAGCGACGCAGAGCCTCTTGTCTCAAAGACCATACATGATTAAAAAAAGAAAAAAAAAAACTCGTCGTTAATACTTTGGCGTTCGTAGCAGCTGTAATAACGTATGTTAAGCTTTTTGAGCTTATCACCTCGGCCTTTTTTTTTTTTTTCCTTCGCTAGAAAAATTTGCTATTTCTGTATTCCGTATACCAAACTGAGAGATATCTTCTGTTTCTGTTTGCAGCTGGACTAGAAAAACTCTCGGAAATAACGAAACTCGGTTCTGCCAAGGATTCGCCGGGGCCACGAGGATTTTCTCAATGTCCAAGGAATTCGCTCTCCGCAAATGGCCTCAAGTCCATTTACTCGACCGTGACGAGCCTTCTGCGGAAAATACCTTGGAAAATCAACGAACGAACCAGGAATTATTGGAATAAGAATTTGATTTCATTTTTTTTTTACCTAAAATCGTTGATAGTTCTCTCGCGCTATTTTTTTTTTTTATTTTACTATTTCTCTGTGCTTTTTACGAGAATTTTTACAAACGCTTTTGAAGGAAAATTCTCCCTGGCTTGAGTAGCTTGTATCTCGGGACGACCTTAAGCCCGGAAAATTCGGAATTTCCACGAGGGTAAGCTAATCTCCCGCAGAAAGAAACCCGAAACTACCGGGGTTATTGCAGTCAAAACCATACGGCTATGCTTTTCACATGGTTGAGGCCCTTCGAGTGGTGCCCCCTCCACTCCCGTGGCCAGCCCCTTTCCGCTCGCTTTTCTGCCTGCGTCTGCGGCTCTGCCGCCGCGGTTCGGGAGCGCAGCTCCGGCTGCCACTAAATCGCTTTTCAGTCCGTCCACGAGCTTCGCAGCGAGCGCGTCGTTCCCAAGTTCTAAAATATCTGTGCCTTGAGTCGCAGCCCTCGTAAACTCTGTGCGTGCAACGTTCTCGATTAATCTTAAAACCGCAAAATCACTCGAGCCTCTTAAACGCCGGAAAACTACCTTAACATTGCAAAGACAAATTGTCGATATATGAAAAAAAAAAAAATCGTCTGAAAGTTTCGTATTTCTGGGGCATTATTATTATTATTGTAAAAATCGTTGACTTTGAAAAAAAAATCGGCAAAAAGTTTTATGCTTAAGATGGCGCATTGTGCGGAATCACGCGTGTTACAAGGACGCGCGCGCGCGCGCGCCAATTCCACTTTGTGCCCCCCACCGGAGCGCAAATCCGTCGCCGACTTCGATATGTCCGCCTAGTCGCTCGTAGCGGCACCAGTGGCGGCCAATATCTCGTATAACCGCAGCGGGGCTCTCCTCGTGTCCGCTAAATCGCAGACCGGGCGCTGCTGCTGCTCTGCTTCTTCTGCTCTCTCGCGTTTGCTCTTCTGGTTGGGTGATCCCGAGTGCACATACTTCCAGAGTGCGCGTGTCCCTCGCGCTATTGCCTCGCGGGGATCACTGGCCGGGCCAAAGACTCTGCACACGCGTGCGTCTTCTCCCAAGTGCGCGAGTTAGTGATGTGTACTCTTCTTAAATATATATATATATGTATATCACGTTGAAAGTCGAAATATCGAAAACCGAAGCCAACTTCAGATTGACGAAATCACGCGCGCATTTTAAATTTTTGCATTTTTTAACAGTTGCGGAATAGAATACATTCTTCTTGAGTAAAAAAATATCGTCAAATAATGGAATCATAATTTATCGTCACTAGTGCGAATATCTTCGCTGGTAAACACGTTTCTATGGACCCGTGGGAGCTTCGACGAGCGCTCCGATAGAAGGGAGAGAAAACTGCGTGTACATCGCGTGTTCGGGAGCCATACAATCCCGAAGAATTCTCTTTGTGGCTAATAGAATCAATTTTCTCAAACGAATTCAGAGTTACATAGAAGCGTAGTTTCTATGGCTCTCGGGAGCTATACAAAGTCGAATAATGCCTCTAGTTTATTCAGTTGTAGTCACGAGGGAAATTGGAGAGGGCGTTTTTGTCTGAAGTTGATTTTGGTCGTTGAAGAGATTTCACGCTGTCCAAAGGCAATGGAAAATAATTGTCCTCCAATAGGAGAATAGAATTTTCTTCGTATTAACGTTCTTCACACTTTTTCCTTACCCTGAAGAAATATACCATTATAATCTGTGATTAAGGTGATTCGAATGAAACGAGATTGGGTTTGCAATGAAACTTTATGCGGAAAGTAATTGTTGTTAAAAAAAAAAAAATGTAACAATGTTCCTGCTAATGCTCTATCGTTCGATTAGCGAAGCATCAGCGCGTGTCAGGTATAAAGTCGAAAGTCCGATTGTGTTATTGGTGGTTTGAGCGGCTGCTCGGCTTCGTCGTTCTGTAGTGGCCACGTGACTGGCTAGTAGCGTGTCTCGCGCGTTATCGTCATTGGATTCGCGAACCTCTCCCCGAACTACTGGCAGCAACGCTAATAAGCTTTTCCGCGGGACAAGCGCGTTCTATTTTAGTACATTTAGCGTTTCGCTTACGGAGAGCCCGAAAATTCTGGGAATTCGCTAACAGAGTAGGCCTCGAGGTAAGAAAGTTTGTTGGCTTTCCGAGACTGACTCGCTTCTTCATAAATCTATATCTATATATACACACACACACACTTTTGTACATATACACATATATATATCCTTATCGGTTTACGACGAGGCTGTCTTATCGGCATAGAAAAACCGTTGGCGGCTGCAGTGTTTGCTAGAGTTTCGATACCATGTCCCACGCTCTTCTGTTCGGGGAACGAAATAAGTTTTTTTATTTTTTTTTTGTGCGAATGCTCGTTCTACTATTTATTTTTTCCCATTCGTTTGCCGTTGTGACTCACTCTGTCATCATCAAAGACTCACTGAAGCGTACAGTTTATTCCTATGCGTGTGGCTCCCAGCCACGCGTAATAATTGCCGCTAATCGAATGGAATGAGTATAATCGTGTTTAATTCTTGTATTCGGTTTTTAGGACGCGAGTTCATGCGGATAAGATGTTCCGGGAGAGGAGAGGATGGAATCCGAAGAAATACGTGCCCAAAGTCCCTTATCATTCTCTTGTCCGGTGTTAGACTTATCCGCTACTGGACGGAGAACTGATAAGGGCCCAAGGGGTCACAGAATCATCGCGGGAATTTGGCGATATCCGGTCGATACTCCGATCGACTTTTCGTTGCCTTTTTTATCGGTTAAACATATTTTGTCGATTTAATGTGTGATTTACTGAGTGAGTTAATGAACTGCGGTAGATTTTATCGAGTACTTCGGTCCGTGAAGAGAAACGATGGTTTTATTTAATGAAAAACGATATTTTTCAATAAAAGTTATCGCTATTTTTAGGCACATTTGTATATACCCAAGATTTTTGTAACAATTTTCTAATTACAGAGATGAATAATTAAATGCACTGTATCTTTACGATAATAAATTATTCATAAATTCGCTAACAATCTTTAGGATAACGTATTCACTGTAGAATGTTTCATCTTGTTCGATAAACGAAGACAAAGTTTACTCGCAATTCTATGCAATGACCATGAAACTTTCCACGTGCCCGCATCGTTACGGCAACTTTCAGCGATAGGGAATGTTAAAACTTGGAGTAGGTGGTCTTAGCGCGTTATCAGGTGCCAGTGCATTTGGAAGCGGCATTTTCGATTTGCACACTCGGAGGATTCACGTGAATGATCGAGCGTGAAGAGGAGCGAATAAATTCGAATCTCCTCGTCGCGTTCGGCATCAAAACAATTCGCTTTCCTTGCTCATCGCTCGCGAGCGAACGGACTTCCACGATTTTCAGACCGGATACATCTTTGACTACAGGGCCGGGCCTCACTTCCGCTTTTGGCAAGATTATCTGCGGCTTCGACGATAAGGAATACGATAACGCCGCTGGTTTAGCAATTTTTGGCGCTATGGGCAATTCCACGAGACTCCCGCTTCGCTTTTTCGCTTGTACAATGTTCGTCGGAGCTACGCGAATATTCTGAACAACTGGAACATCTGCCGATGACGTCTTCGCTTCTACTGCTACGAGGGATCCTAAAGAAATCATCGTCATCAGCTTTTGTATCGAATTGAAATAATGAAATAAAAATTATAAAATAAATAAAGTGTAAATATCCTATCGAATGGTCATTTTACAAAAAATTTTGTGGTATGAATTACCTTTTTGAATGGCTTTTGTAACAGGACAGTTATCGTGAGCTAGTAGCAAAGCTCGCAATTTCGCGACTTCGCTTCTCAAAGCTTTCACTTCTAATTGAAGAGCGGCGTTTTTCTCGTTCGCGTTATTCGCCGTCCTTTGAAGTTGTTGAATCCAGGCTTTTCGCTTTGCTCGCGCTCGCATCGAACTCGCTCGATTTCGGGCCTGAACTTCCTGCTTTTTCCGTTGTTCCATGTTGCCCGAAACTTTTTCGTTCCCTCGATTACTTCGTGGCTTATCCGCGACTTCTGTCACGCCGTTCGTCGTTGGACTCAATGCCATTGTGCCATTTTTCGCCAGCGCTTGTTTCAATCGCTGAAAGTTATTGAAAATTAAAATAAAGAAAATTTTCGTTGAAAAAATTTGCTCGATAGATTTTAGTACCATTTTTGCTAGACTCATTCTGCTGTTACCGCTGTTAGAAAATACTTTTTTAACGTCGCTTGTGTCCTCGGTAACACATTTCAACGACGTTTCGTTATTTTGCACGTGAACATTCAGAGGTTTTACGCCATTTTCCCGACAATTCTCGCTTCTATTTTCGCCGAAAGGTACCGCTGAAAGTGGAATGAATTTTCCATCCGCTGTCTTCAGGAGGAGCTGAACTTCCTGTCCATTTATCTGCCTATAATTAAAAAATATCATTGAACAACTCGCTGTAAAAGTGGTACCGATAAATCGACGAAGGAATTGAGTTACAAATTCGGCGTTGGTTGCGTGGTTCCAATTATTTTCGGCATTACAGAAGTCTCCGTTTCTCGATCAACGATATTACTGCTGTGCGTTACAATTTCCTCGTTCGATTCGATAATTATTTCGACGTTTTTGCTCATCTGCTGAGTGACGAGCGACGAGCTGCGTTCCTCGACGACATCTTCGCGAGCTGAAGAATCCGGTAGGTCTTCTTCGGCTTTGTTTTCCGGAAGGGCGACTGTCGAGGTCGCGACATCCGCTATGTTTGGAAATATGTGTGGGGTGTGCAAAGTGTCATCCGTACCGCCCACCTGAACAATTACAATTTATATCAATCTGAATGGTTTTAAAAAAAACATTTTAATCTCAAAAACTAGCGATACTCCTCTAACTCGGAAAATACAGTTTCATCAATTTGTAGAAGAGGAGATTGAATATAAAACCGAATCCTCTTTTTATTCGATAGATTCTCCACACGTACTTCGGCTTCTGAGAGCGAACCAGTTTTCCCAGCTTCGACCGCTCGCCTGAAGGTTTCCTCGAAGGGATTAACGTTCTGAAGGTCCTGAAAGAGTCCGACCTCTTCGCAGTTTCTGATGAATCTCGTCGGCGTTGGAGTTTGATCAGCTGCGAACGGAGGAGATTTGTCATTTCTAAATATCGCAATCCAATTAACGAACTCACCGACGAATGTATTTTTTCCATTGCTTCCCAGATTCAAGACCATGTCGTGTTTCTTCTTGTGAACAACCAGATGATCTTCATTCGTGAAGCTCTGAGCGAACAGATAGGAGTGAAGAAAAAATTCAGAAAAAAAATACACAGGCTTCCTTGCATATTTAAGATGACAAGAATTACAAGGAGAAGAAAATTACCAACCATATTACATCCCGGCGATGGACAAGCGAAGGGCTTCTCCGAATCACTCATCTTCGCCTTTTCTTCCGTCTCCTCACAGAGACAGTTTTCAACGATTAGTCCCACCAACTTAAGTCACTTGTTATTCTTTTGACAGGTCTGCTTTCACTGCCAGCGGTTTTCGAGTAAATTGTAAACAGCTCTCCCGACGATAAACAGTGGAAACTATTCTTCAAAATTCGACAAAACCGACTGAAGCTAATGCAGTGTTTAATCGACTGTCGGTGAGGTCGAAAATTTCCTTCACGTGAGTCGACACAAAAAATCTCTGCCCTTGATTGAGTTACAAATTGAAACAGTCGGTAACAAAAAATGTAATCATTTCGTACCGCGTACAAATCGATGATAATTTTCGGGGGATAACAAAATCTGAAATGCCATTCGGTCGGTAAGAAAACCTGAGATGTGTTGGATATTATAGTATATTTTTCAAATTTTTTGACAAGGTGTATGAAAAAATGTTAATTTTATATGATTTGAAATTATGTAATTTTTTTTTTTTTTTTTTTCGTGAAAATTGAGATATTAAAAAAATGATAAGATATAGTGATAGAAGAAAAAATTTCAGAAGAAGCCTCGGGTGGAAAAGTGTATATATGGCATTGTATTCCATGCGTAATCTTCACATATCCTTGAACACATAAATCCTTCACTATTCCTTACAGAGAAAAACTATATAAGGCAGGAACACACGCGTAACGTTATTATCCAGCAATACATGTACTTGGAAGTTTAACCGTGAGTGACTCGCGTGATGAAACTCTCACTCTTGCGTTCTATCGTCCATAAAGCGTTCAAAGCGTGAGTAATAGGACGCTTTACAAAGCAATAATTCGTGTGATTCATAACATTTTTCATAACGTCGTTATCACATGTAACGGCATTGAATAACATGATTAGATTATCAATTCTACTCGAAATCAATAAAAAAACGTAATAAATTACATAGAAAATCATCAAAAACAATGAACCTATTATAATGGAATTTTTTTTTTTTTTCAAAATCGCGCAAAATTTTGCCCACTTGTAATTGACACGAGATCGAACGACCGGAAATTGGTGAAAGAATCCGCGGAAGATCCGAAACGAATTTAGATCCTACGACGACGACATAAGTAAGAGGCACAATTTCACTGGCTCGGCTCGGTTGTTGGGAGCTGGACCACCAGCATCATCGGTTCTACCAAGGAGCGAGAAACTATGCCTTTGAGACACGTGCTCCGTGGATGAAAGGTAGAGAAAGAAAGAGCGAGGTGGCCAATCTAAAGAGACAGGAAAGAGGAGTGTGCGTGAGGAGATGCGAGTGGGTACGTCGAGTGAGGTTTCCGTTCCTCATCAGTAGTCAGCCGCCCGGTGTGTCTCTCGTATACTCTCTCGCCGCGAGCGTATCTCCAAGATTCGTTGGATCATCGGATCCGCGCGGGTGTGCGAAAGATCGCGGCGAATCTGTAGCGAATAGCCATTCGATTTAATTGAATTCCATCAAAATTCATTTCCAACTGCCGGTCTTCCAACTTATTTGTAATAACTTCGCCTCGAAATAAATCAATTTTTTGTTCCGATCCGAGGTAAATAGCCGCGTGTGTGTAACTCGTGAATATAATACCGGATTCCTGAAACCCGAGAGTCCAGGTAAGCTTTCCGCTGGACGCACGGCCAAGCCAGCGCTTTCTATCGCTCTAGACCACCGCGAGGATCCAGCACACGTGGAATATAGTCCGGTGTCTCCGTTCCACTGCTATTATCATTATTGAATCGAAGATGCAATTGACCTTGATCTTGCTAAGCGTTGGTGCATCTATAACTCCGCCATTAACCACTTAATCGCTAGGCTGTTTTGGTGCTTTTTGGAAATGCCTGTTCTTAAAAAACGATGAATTAGAAAAAAATCAAAGGCACAAAAATATTGTTATTGTTCAGTAGGCACAAATCAACTGTCGAAGCATTGTTTTTTATATTAGGGTTTCGGTGGAGATGTTTTACGACCTTGAACAAAGGCACATTTTTTCTCCGAGGAAATTAGTGACAGAGTTTTAGTCGCGGAAGCGTCGATATCGTCGAGTGCACACAGCTGATCGTCCGAAGCGGAAATTCTACCGTCGATCGTGCGGGATTAACGGCATATTGTATATTTCCGAGAGTCGGGAAAGTCATGGGCGAGTAACGCACCGGTGAAAGTGCTGCCCTTGCCAGTGATTTTGCTCTCCAACGTTGTAGATACCCGAGAGAGAGAGAGAGAGAGAGAAGTGTCGCTATTCTCGTCGACTATCGGTTGACCTTGATCTTGGACAGTCGCTATTTTTTAATAGCCGGAAGTTGGCTCGATAAATAGGCCACACCTATGAGTCTTTCGTTTCATTTCTCATCACCTACACATTAAGATGTTTATTTATTTACTCTCGAATAAATCGACACTTCGCAGAATCGTTCTTTCCGAAAGCTATAAATGGTGCAATTACGAATGTACCTAATTCAGTTTATTCTCAGAATATTAGCGGACCATCGAGCGATGATACACAGAGACCCAAGCGGTGAAAGTGTGTTGCCGGTGGCCACGTGCAAACTATATATATATAAATATAAATATACACACATATACATCTCGGTTTACTTTCCTTCGAAGCAGAGTCTCCATCTACACACACACACACACACACGTAATTGTATATTAATGTAATCTACAAAATGCAGTCTAACTTCGATACGAAGTCACGATGAGGATATTGCTGAGTAGGTTAAAAAAACATCTGGAAAAGCGAAGAATCCACATAAAAAAGTGTGTTCGTGATGAGAGGAAGGTGAGCGAGACTCAAACCGACAAAGTCGAAAGTCACCGGGGAACAAAACTTTCACTGACGAACGAAAAGTGCTGGTTTGGATACATAGGTGATAGGAAGGAAGTTTGAGTATATATATATATGTATTGTACGAAGGAACGAAGAGGTGGACGTCGCGTTGAAGGGGAAGAGAGGCTCTTATATACGATCCTTGTCTCTGGCGGCGTTTACAAGCACTAAAAGACGTTCCACTTGTTTCAGTGGCCTGGTTTCGTGTCCCACTTTTGTACGGGACTGTACTGATGTAGCGTGCGTCTGTCGGGCCCCGGGGATACCTCGTCGTGTCTTACCGTCCTCTTCATAAATCGAGCAACCGTATCAAAGATGCTGAATCGACGAGGCGACGGATTGACCCTAAACAACGAGACGACTCACTGAATCGCTGCTCCGTGAAGCCACAGGCGCGGTTAAACGACTCGAGAAATGACTATGTCCTTCGCCCCTTTCAGCACACTCGTCACAGTGCTCGTTGTACTTATTCTTGGCGCCACCAGCGACGTCGGCGACGCTCAGAACCATCGGCTCCACAGAACAAATGACAAATATCTGACATTCGGTGGTGCGTTATTTTTTTTTTTTACAGAGGCCCTATTAAAAGTGAAAGCAATTTTTTTAACGTTTTGGCAATACTAAATTTTTTTAATATTACAGATTCGGAGCTTTCGTCTCTGGAGAGCAACGAAGTACAGTCTTACGCGCAGGAGCCGAGATTTTTCGACGAGCTTGGACGTAAGTACAGTCCCGGAACGGTCGTGAATTTTTATCGAAGTATCGGTCAAATTAGCGGCTGTCGGAGAAAGGGAATTTCAATGAAAGATATTTTTCTTCATAGGCACTCGAAGAGCTTCGAGTTGCGCCGAATGATTCGAGCTCTAGTATGTATTAATTCTGTCGGTTGATGTTGTAAATCGATACTCGAAGATACCTCCTTGATTGACTCGAGGAGCGCGAAGCCCTCGAAGCTTCTTGAGAAACGTAGCGACCGGGAGGATGCGGCGAGACAGCGTCGCGCGGTTCCAACCGAGTCGACATTCGAGTCACATGGTGTAGCCTCAAGAAGGTAGAGCGTAGCCACTCGTACAACTTGTACAAATGTCCTACGTGCCCACTGTTGTGTCCTACAGTAGCGGGAAGCTATACTCGCGGAAGCGAAACGTCGCGCGTTGCGCTTGCCGGCCCGCCGGACGCTTTGGCACGTTGTACTTACACTACTTTGTAACACCTGCGCTACAGGTTCCCATAAACTACCACTACTTTGCTCCCGCACGAAAGAGAAAGGCTCTGTCATTGTATAGGTAATAGCCGGCACCTCGGTCACCGCTCGCGTCTTCCAACAAAAGACGAAATTTCCTACCAATCGAACACCCAATTCGAAACAATGACACAATTGTTTCCGAAATTTTCATTGATGTCACGAGATTGTCTCTGTCATTGTATAAGCTGGCTGGGTGAAAAGATTTCTTTTTGTAACACGAAAGACTTTTCGCACTAGTATCGAAAAGTACAATTGCGTAGCGACTTTCGATCTGCGACATCGATGTCACGGTTAGAATAAAGCGCAGGCTATTTTCTTCTCGTTAATTCGGTCTCTCTACTAAATAATACATGTTTGTTCAACTCGAGCATTAAGTATTTGGCAAGAGTAAATGATTCGGCAATTTGGGCGCCGGTGGGAGGCAGTTGAAAAGGAAAAGAAAGCAGTGGAAGTAATAATAACGAGATTGTACGGTGGGAAGGGGTTCCGATTGGGCGTTGTGTACGCGCGGTGCGTGGTACCCGATGAATAAGGAGAGCACAGCGGGGTACGTGGAAATAAAGTGCGGGAAGATTCGTGAGTGTAGGTGATGCCCGGGCGTTCAACGTGGACACGCTCTCGCGGGAAAGCCAAAGTCGTGCAGCGCTCGGTGAAAGCAGCGAGCCACGGCAAAGTGCCTCGCTATTCGTGATCGTCTTTCCTCTCCGCGTCACGAAGACGACACTCGACAGTCCAACGTTCTTCAGAGTCGCAGTGACACAGTCACTGTCCGTGGTCAAGAGAGACAAAGCCTTCACCTATAACAACAAACAAAAATTACCATACAATAAATATTTTAAAAAACATCTTATTTTTTGTAAATTCGTGCAGTGACCACAAAATTTTTGTAAAGTGCTTGGAGTTGCATTTAAGTGTTTCTCGAGTCGCAACCTACATGTTAAACAACCGGTAAATAAAGTCTTCATCATCCCGGCGAAAAGTCTAGATTGGCCTGTAAGATGTCAGAAAATGATTTTTTAACCGCGGAATAAGTGTTTCGGAAGTATCGTTCAACGTTCGGTGGATCAACGATGTTGCAGGCCCGACGAGTGACAGTGTTTGCGAGTGTCGCGCGTAAAGGGCCTCGTTGGCCATGGTTTTTGAGGTTTTTGTTGATTGTCGGGTTGTGCTCGAGCGCAAGTGGCGCCTCCCGTGATTATCAGCGTGACTTACGCTACGCGGTCGACGACGGATACGCCAGAGGGGATTCTTCGTTGTCGTTGCGATTTCCGGCGCGGAGAAATTCGTACGCCCTGCGAATCGATGGGAATTCAATGCAGAGGGAGCGCGGGAATTTCGATGGGGCTGGAGAGGCCGGAAATGCGAGAATTCGACGGCGGAAAGGCAGCGAAGTCGACGATTCGCACCTCCGAAGATTCGTCGATGATTTCGAGCTGGACGAATCGTTGGACACGTGGAACGGCGAGGAAAGCGAAGCGAAAAATTCGGAAACTCTCGCGGGATTTCTGGAGGAGCTGGCCAACAGAAGGAAATTTAACGGAGGCATCGCCGAGCTCGAAAATGGAGGCCTCAAGCCCGGAAGACGAGGCGGACGAAGAAGAAAACTCACCAGTCACGAACAGGGCATTTTGCTCGTCGAGACTCTGAGGAAAAAACGAAATTATACGAACTCCGGAGTCGCCGTTGATGACTTTCGAGGACACTCCAGCAATAATGCGGTTCAGAGTGGAATTATGGATATGCTAGGAAGAAGTATGTTTTTTCGAGGGTGTACGAAAAAAAAAACAAAAAAAAATGGATAAGCTATTTTGTTAACGTTGAAGACTTTCTTAAACTCTCGATTAATCGTAGGCGGTTTGTTATTTTGTTATTTCACACCCCATTCGTCGAAAATGCATCAATGCATGGCGGCCATCTTGCGATATTTCGATATATTCATGCAGATTTATCTACGCGGATCATTTGACTACAGTATCTTTAAATTTGTTGCAGTGATACCACAGACATGCAAGTATAAAGGAGCCAAGTTCGAGTGCGGCTTGAGTATAAGTTGCGTTCTCGGCGGCGGTCGTCCGGTTGATCTTTGCTCCGGAGGGCTCATCTGGAGTTGCTGCGTCGATGACGACGATATTCCTGACAAAGTTCCTCGGCCGAGCGCCGGTTTGCTTCAAAATGCCAGTAAGTTAATCCGATTAAATAAGCCAATTTTCAATTCTCCACAATTTTATGTATCTGAACTCGATTGAATTTTGAATATTAATTATCATTGCCTTTTGCTAATTATATTACATTCAATAACAATGCCTGATTAGGACAAGCTAAAAAAAAGGACACACGAGCAGCATATTAGCGTGACCCACATTTCCAAACACTCTAATAATAACAATTAGGAAAAACGATTGCACAAAACACTTTTTGCCAACTTGACTATTGCAAAGATGCAGCAAAAAAGTGTTTCACAAGTGACTTCCCATCCAATGTCATGAGCTAGTCGAACTGTTGGGAAAATGCAACACGTGTCGTTGCGATAAATCGCAGCATGCACGCGAAGTGCGTAGCGATATTGCGAATTTTAGTATTTCATCTGAAGGACATAATTGTAAGGCCTCGATAGATTCGGAATTTTTAATGCATAAAATGATAAATTATAAAATGCGAGTTAAAAAAATGGCTGATTTGACAGTGATTCACTTGATTATTATGCATTTATAATTAGGATTTATTAATTACAAAAGCAGCTTCAGTTTACGAGTGGAAAAGTGGCTTTGATGTAGCCAGTTATTTTACAGTGTAGTGAGTGACAGATGAATTCTAGCGTTTTCGTTAAACCTGGCGAATCAGCGTCCGTATGTGGACGAGGAGGTGAATATCTACAGTTCGGGCCCGGGCCTGATGGCGAATCGTCCCAAGCCGCAGCAGCAACATCATCATCCTCATCATCATCACGAGCCTCATCGTCCCTCCTCGCATCATTCCTCGAGTAATTTTTATGTCAACGGCAACACGATTAAACCGCCGAGCCTTTACGATCCCTGGGATCACGATCGGCCCAACGATCTATCTTACGATCGGCCGTACTTGGATCGTCCCGAAGCCGGATATCCACCGATCGACGATTATTCCCAGGACGATTACGATTCCGGCCTCCATCGGCCTCACATTCAACACCAGGATCCTTCCTATGACTCCTCGTATCGTGGTAAACGATTCGCGCGATTTTCTCATCCCGATTTACAGGCACAATTATGCACGGACATGTCTGCAAACACGAACACACTCTAATTAGCCCTCGGGGCTTAATTACTGGTTCTCTTTTACTTGTGTAATCACGCTTTTAATTGGGAATACGAATTATCCGCTCGGCTGAAATTTCGGCTCGAATTGATAGAATATATGAAAGAAATAATTCTTCATGCGAGGGAAAAATGATAAATCTCGTCACGAAATCTCAGAACAGCCATTGAAGATTCATATTTCCAAATCTTCGTCACCTTCACGTTGGTCGGACCGACTTAAGGCTAAGTGTTTAATCGATTTTCAGTGCACAGCGTACCTGCTATCGCTTATCTGACTCAGTGATTGTGGGGTGAAATGGTGTGAAAAGGTTGGATCCGAGGAACCGGAAGTCGTCTCAATTGCGTCTCGATCTTACAGCAATATAGCACTTTAGTAAATTAGATTTAATTTCAATTCAGTAAACACACACTTTGGCAATTTAAATGAGTGATATGAAGTTTGGTAAATTAGTTTTTAATTCGAATAAGCTATAAATGCAAAAGTGAGGTTGTCTATATCGATGGTTGGGTGGTTTTGCGCCCGTGTGTTTTGTCGGATTGCAGGTTGCGGCGAATTGTACACGAGAAGCAACAGAATTGTCGGTGGACACAGCTCGAGCTTCGGCAGTCATCCGTGGCAGGTGAGAGTCGAGACGCGACACAATCCCACTTCCTTTCGCACACTCGTTAGCACATTCGTAACGTCACAGTATATTTTTAATAATAAAACTTTTTCTTTCAGGCTGCCATTATAAAATCGGGGTTCCTCTCCAAGAAACTTTCCTGCGGTGGCGCGCTGCTTAACAATCGATGGGTCGTCACAGCGGCTCATTGTGTCGCAACGTCGGTATTTTCTATCATTTTTTATTTAATGTACACTGTCCGAAAAGACCGGAAGTCTTAATGCAATAAGCTCGTCAATTAAATTGAATTGTTCAATGAAATTAAAGAAACTTTTTTTTAAAAACGTCATCGCAATTGTATAATAAATTCATCGGTAAATTCATGCAGATTGTGCATAAAAACTTTCAGTACACGTACGTTAAATTTCAAGTAGATTTATTTCACAGTTTGGAAATTGTGGTACTGTTTTATATTATTGGATGTAAAATATTTCACGTGATTTTTAATAAGAATTTTTGTCGGGACAAACAGGACACCGAACAACAATTTGAAGGTTCGTCTGGGCGAGTGGGACGTAAGGGACGCGGCCGAAAAAATGCTTCACGAGGAGTACAATATCGAGCGAAAAGAGGTACATCCGCAGTACTCGCCGACGGATTTTCGGAACGACGTCGCACTCGTTAAATTGTCGAGGGCCGTGGCCTTCAAACAACACATCGTCCCGGTCTGTCTGCCCGCGAGAAACTTAAAACTCTCCGGTCGAACAGCCACCGTCGCCGGATGGGGACGCACACGTCACGGTCAGAGCTCAGCACCCTCGGTTCTTCAAGAGGTCGATGTTGAGGTACTTTTGATTGTTACTTCGACGAGAAGATAGAACGACAAAAAAAAAAAAGAGAGGAAAAAAAATTTATCTAAATACCAAAGAAGGGATATTTAATATGAATATTCGAGTTAAATGTTGCTGCTGATGAGTAGCAACCTCCTGTTCTCTCTTCCTGGGATCCTAATCCCACCTTCGTTACACCCGATACGACGAATAATTTCTTTTCAACATTTCCGATGTACGATTTGTAGGTAATACCGAACGAGCGATGTCAGAGATGGTTCAGGGCTGCTGGTCGACGAGAAACCATCCACGACGTGTTTCTCTGCGCTGGGTACAAAGAGGGCGGCCGAGACTCTTGCCAGGTGAGTTATCGATTACAGTTCAACCAGCAAACTGCCTTGTTTAACTTGTTGTTACTGATAAATTACTTATAAAATGTACATTTCACCATCGCTCAAAATTATTTCAGACCGTTTTTGATAAGAACAATGTAAATGAATTGAAATTTGAAAAATTGAATTTGAGATTTATGGTTACAGGGCGACTCTGGGGGTCCATTGACGATGTCTGTGGAAGGAAGGCACGTTCTCATTGGCCTAGTTTCTTGGGGAATAGGCTGTGGTCGTGAGCACTTGCCGGGTGTCTACACGAACATTCAAAAATTTGTACCATGGATAGACAAAGTGATGAGCTGAGAGAGAGAGATCGTTTGCGAGAGTGACTACAGGATGAAATGGGAGATGAGAAGCCGTTACCGATCTACCTCGTGCTGGATCGTCCAACTGATCGGCGAGACTATGCTCATGACGGCATAAAAACGAAGAAGACACATAAAAAACGATGATTTATCGAGCTGTTTGCCCCGGATACACAAAACCGCGATGAAATACTAACGCGACTGTCCAAAGACTTTCGAGCACTCGAATATTACAATACATATCCTTCCCCGCTGTACTATAGTACGTTTTATCATTGTATCATATTTATATATTTTTATTACTTTTTCATACGTCGATTTTGTTTCGTTATTGATGATATTGTTGAGTGCGAATATATTATTTAAGGATTAAAACAAAATATGCTCAAATTCGTTTCGCTTTATTGGAATTTTTACATCTTTCGCAATTCGACAAATACTATTTAACAATTATAGTGCAGAAGACTAATTTTTCAACGACTAAACATTTTTTTCATTCAAACTAAAACCGAAATCGTAGGTATCTCTATTATCCACAGGAAACGTACCAACATGAGTCAAGCAAAAATTCTCGATACTCCAAATTTCCAGCAGATGGCGCAGGGGTTTTGTTCCGGAAGTACCCAGCGACTCCCCCCCCCCCCTCACCGCCGCCCGACGATTCCATCCGATCCCCTTACGAGAGCAGAACTCGCAGGAGTAAGTTCCTAATTAGAGCCAGATTAAACGCTTGTCTGGGGAGGCATTTTGCAGAGCTGCTCATCTCCTAGCTTCCCTCTCCACAGCGAGAAGTTCTCGCGCAGCGAATAGCGATACGGCTACGTGCCGAATATACGCAGAACCGTCGCAGAGGGGCGAAGAGTCCGAGAGGGTGGGGGGACATTGTGGGCGGACGGGGCGGGTGGGGTTGATGGGAGAAGCGCGAACGAGGGGGAGAAAAGGGAGAAGCGCCGAGAGCCAGAGAGGGCTTAATGAAAAGTGTTTGCCCCGTAAAAGTTAAGATTAATTGGCGCTCGGGGGGTGGTTACCGCGGTAATCAGCCGAGTCCAGTGGTTTTCAAACGAACTCACGTTTCGCCCTCTGACGGTACCCTCACCGACTAATCTTTTATTTACAGATCTCGTTGCGAATTATATGTTTTTGTTAAAATGGCCAATAAATGGTCTAAATGGTAACAAAAATACGCAGCATTTCTTTTACCTTTTTTTTTCTTCGTGTTTCCGGTTTGAATGGATGAATTCGTTTTTCGGGAAAAAGGGCTTTTTGTGGGTTTTTGAGGCTATGCTCGGGTTTGTGGAGGAGTAAAGTGAAAAGTTTAGGTTGAGCGGCGCTGACGGAACGAGAGGTTAATTTGGCGACACCTAGTTTCATTAACAACGCCATTAAAAGTAATGGCCGGCCTGGGCTCTGGGCACGGGGCGGATGGGCGCGGGGAAAGGGGCCAGGGCCGCTTATACCATAACCTCACCTAGAACCTAGACGAGACTGTAGCGCACTGTTCTCTCGAAGGAAGAGAAAGCCCCTCGAGCGCGGAGATGATGCTGCCGCTGCTGGTTCTCGCGGCAATGAGGAGGACGCCAAACGGGCAAATTGTAATTACGGAGTGGATGGGCACGGATGGGCGAGAGAACCGTGCGATATTCGCTTCTTGATGGCGGCCCCGCGGCTTTTCTCCTGCTCAGAGCACCGAATTCCCGCTCCTACACACACACAGCTACTGGTTTGAGAAGCTTAATTGTATAGACGCGACATTGCACGCCTGGGAATTTTGCCTTTCCATATAATTCTGTCTCCTCGACACATCAGCCTTCTTATCTGTTTTTTCTTGTTTTCGTTTCATGATGAAGAAAGCTATATTAATATCATTTTAAAAAAATTGACATTTGTGTCTTGGCTAACCTTCAATTTCATTTTTATAGCAATTATGAACATTTATTCGATGATTTTTAAAAAATCCTTTGACAGATATGAAAAAAAAAAAGAATAATTTTAAAATATTTATTGTCATCTATTTTTGAGGATGTAAATGTTATGGAAAGTAGGGAAGTGAATTAAGGAAAATTCTCGTTGAGTTATACAGGAAATAGGCGATCGTTAAATGGCAGATTCCGAGCACGTCAAGCCAGATGTATAAACCGATGAAAATCGATGCTAGCTTTGTACGACTTTCGCTGGTTTGTGGTATCAATTCGATAACGCACGTACCTCTATCTCCAATAATTAAAACGATATTGGTAAGGATTTAACGAGGCGATTTAACGATCGACGAGGAGATCGGGGCGGAAAGTGGGAGGGGGGTAAATGCGTTCCGCGCGTTTATCAAAGGCATATGTGGCCGGTCGCGGAAACCATGCCTAATCTAATAATCGTGTGCCTGGCTTATTGTGGATCACGCTGACGAATCCGTGGATTAAATATATCTCTGTACACGCGTATTCGCTCGCTCAGCAAACACGGCTATATGATTAAATCGAGTTGTAGCCCTTATCACCCTATTTCCAAGTTAAAAATCTATCGATTACAATCGATTACGAATACCATTGATTTGCTTGTTACCAAAATATTAATCATATTTTAAACTCTCAATCAAGCCATTGAGATAAAATTGAATTGAAAAAAAAATAAATAAAATAAAAGCGATTATCATTTTATAATGGAAAAAAATATGTTCTAAATTTTCCAATGAATTTTTAAATATCCTTAAACATCTCGATCGTGACACTGCATAATTGTTGGAGCTTCCTAAATCAAGGAGTCTCGATGGCTCGTATGTCGAGTGTTAGTCGGTGTGTCTATATATATATATGGGCGAGCTAATGGGTAATGGGACGTGCCTCGAGACGCGAACAAACACCATCGTTGTCGGCGCTGCGCTTTTAGGGATTCTAGCAGCTTGGTCGCGATACGCAGCGGTAGGTAAATTCAAGCAGTCGTACACATTGTGCCTGCCTAACGCGAACCTAATCGTCGGACACACGACAGCGAGGCGATCCATCATTTTTGACGAGCCCGACACCGAGAGAGATATGCACCTATCACGAGTGTTTGCTCGCACCTTGAGCGTATATTTGATAGTTGACCACTAGTGGGTCCCGGGAATATACCTGGCTCAGATTTCGTTGTCACGCCAGTTCAAATCGAGAACAGTAGCTCGGGACTTGGGCGTTCTCGTAGTCCAGCGATTGTTTAAAAAATTCCAAGTCCATTTTTTTAACCTTCTTCATAATTTTTTATTCATTCATTCACGAATTTTTTCAAATAAAAATTAACTCGATTCATTTTCCAATTCGCAGCAAAGTTCAAAACAATGAAACCTGCAAAACTGACAAAGGATGCACTGCCTCAGGAATGATTCTCAAGTGTCCGGAATCCGAAGACTCGTCGTCACATTGCAACCATGATCGAATTTTGATAACGAAGAAAAACCAGCCCCTAAGACTGGATAATTTGCGCATTCGAAGGCAAAACAAAAGTTGCAGGAGTAATCGCCTATTGTTTCTGTACACGGACTCAACGACATTCGAGGAATACATGGAAACAAGGTGATATAAGTGCGCAGGTGTAGGATTGGCGTAGGATGTGGATGTATGGGCGAGGTGGGTCGAGGGGGTTGCCAACAGCGGAGGAGAGGATTTGGCCGTTTAGTCGATGCTGAATACGGTATACCGTACGTTAGTCTAGTAGCGGCATTATAGCCTTGGACGCGCGTCTTCAGGGTCTCTCTCGCTCTCGGTATCCGCGAGGAGACAGGATTGGCCTCTCTCGATGGTAGCCCCCGCTGTCGTTGGGTTTCCAGGGTGGCCGAGGGTCGTTGGGACGGTGCACGGATTGCCGGTACGGGGGCGGAGCCGAGGACTCGAGGATCGGTGGGGGGGGGCGACCCTAAAACTCCACCGGGGCGGGGCACCCCCGATTTAATCGGCGCCGTAGTCGTCCTCCGGTGGGGGAAGATTTTGCGTTATAAACCCACACAGAAGCGAAGAGAGCAGCGCGCCGTTAACGCTGACACGCGCGCGAACCTTCACCGGCCCGCCACCACCCGCCCGCAATTTCACTTTGCGACGCGACACCGATCTAATCACTCTCTCTCGCGCGTATCAACAATCGAGCTGTGTCGCCTCTTCTACCACCACCGCGATCCTCGTCACCGTCATCGGTGCCGAAATCCGGCCCGAAGAGACGAATCGCTGTTCTCCAATGCACCAGTCATCAACGAGCCTTCCACTAGAAGTGACCACCACGATCGATTGATCGTCGAGGATCAAAACACGTGTGGTAATATCGTTGGGAGACTCTGATCTGTGGAAAGTGCGAGGAGAACAAGGTTTCGGTGAACTTCCAATAGACGAAGATGAATCGTTGTTGTCCAATGCACTAGTCATCAACGAGAATTCCAGTAAAAGTGACCACGTAGAGTTCGGTTGATCGGCAAGGATCAAAACACGCGTGGCAGCCTCGATTGGAAGACTCGGATCTGTCGAAAGTGCGAGGAAAACGAGGTCTCGGTGAACTTCCGAAGTACTTGTGTCGAATATGGATAAGCGTCTCGGATAGCTGTTGTTTATTGGGGTGAACAATGGCCGCATTGCGTTACAACTCACAGTTGACGAGCGAGGATCTTCATCAGCGTGCGCGTCTTCCGTTCGGTATACAGCAGCAGCAACAGCAGCACAGGATTCGTCAGGAAGTCGGTACGATTGTCGCCCGGAATAATTCCGAGGCTGTGTCAGTGGGTAGTCCCGGTGGCGGGATTGTGAGCCGTGAAGTGTCACGACCGGGTCATCGGGATCCGATGGCCGGGACTCGGGTCTGCTACGAGAAGACCGAGGACCTTGACTATCCGGTGCAGAACCACGAGAATCACCAGGAGACTCGAGGAAAGCGGGGCAACGAGAGTTACGACGGTTACACAGACGAGGATAACGATAATTGCGACAACAAGGAGGATAAAGTGGAGAAGGAGGATCCGGACGACGAGGAAGACCGTGATAAGCGGGTGGGACTGGTCAAGGTTCAAGAAATGTTGCGAGCGGAGATGAGCCGCTGTCGGGAGGAAGAAAGTTCGAAGGGTCGTTATGTTCCAGCGTCAAATTCGCCCGGGAGCATCGAGAGGACCGATCTGAGTTCAGGAGGATCGCCTCTGAGATCCGGAGGGAAAACGTCTTTTTGCATCGACGCCTTGTTGGGCAGACCGATCGGCGGATGCGCCGGTAACAACGGACGTCTCAATCCCGACAATAATCGGGAACGTCGCGGTAGATCCGACGAGGAGGATGTGAATTACAACAAGCCGGGAATGAAGCGTCTGGAGATGGAGAACGATAACGATGAGGAGGACAACGACAACCGCGCCTTTCGCCGGCGGATCAAACCGGCTTACCCGGCATCAGGTTTGGACCCGGAGAAACCCTACCGGCGGCTTTATCGGGACGATCAACCCCATCAACATCATCCCTTCGACGTTGACTCGACAAGGGTATCACCGTCGTCCCTGGCACCGCCGCCTCCTCCACCAGCAGCTCCCCAATCCCATTCCACTTCGATCCCATACGACCGGGAAAGTGTTCCCCAGATGAGGTACCTCGCGGCGAGATACAGACACGAGCGGGAATCCCGAATGAGGAACCACAGGGAGGATCATGACGAGGACGATGAAAACGACAGCATGGTCGATGTGGATGTCGATGTGGACGTTGACGTGGACGTCGAGGTGGACGCTCTAGGCGCTGACGATGTCAGGAGGCACATGAGGAACACACAGAACAGCAGAGGAATGAACAGCGCCAGCCCTGGAAGCAATCCTGGCGGCAGCCCCAGTCCAGCCTCCAGTCCTCCAATTTCCCCGGGTTCCGAAGATCATCAACACGCGATGAGCGCTGGTTGCAATGGGATATCCAACACCGGGGGTACCTCGGTGAGCGCGACCGCGATGGCCATCGCCTCTGCCCAACAACATGGACATCAACCCATTCATATTTCCTCGGGAAATTACGTGGGCACCCTCGGAGGACCCATGGGCGCTACCACCACTGCTGTTCTTCGGCAAAATCAGAGCCTGTTGCTTCATCCTGGGGCAGGTGCCGCTCTTATCCATCCCGGGGGACTCTACTATCATCCGGGTGCCACGGCAGCCGGTGCCGGGGGTGCCGGTAGCGCTTTTCACTCGATACACAAGGATGGACAAAGCCCAGCCGGTGGTCATCCTCAAACAGGACCCGGAGGACCCGGTGGACATCCTCAGCAGCATCACATTCATCCGTTACAATTGGAATGGCTCGCCAGGACGGGAATGTTGTATCCAAGATTACCCGCTGATTTGGCTGGTGAGTAGGCTGCTCCTTTTGGAAATGATACCCGGGGTGTGTTATCGAAATAAATCACTCGATACCGTGGTATCGGGATTTCGGCGATCGTTCGCGTTTCTTCTCCCGAACGATTAATCTCGAACGCGACACGCGATGAAGGTAATTTGAGAGAAAATTGAGGTCGCGATAACGGTGTTCGCTCGATCGTTAAGTCTCTCAGATACGCATCTTACATGTTATAAATTGTTGGTTTAATGCTGGGGTAATTGCGCTCGAAACAGCTTATGAGAATAATATAGAGATAGGAGGTATCTTTGCGGAGGATCAATCGGACAGTATCGCAGGTTACTGATAACGACCGGGCATAACCATCCGGTTCTCAATTTCAGCGAAACTTTGAACTCATCGGCACGGGTTGCAACACTTTTTTAAATAACTGCTCCAAGTGGTGGGGGTTGTGTTTGTTTTTTATTTGGGACTTCCCCGAGGCTCCGCATCTTGCAATTAATTCAACTTCCCGGGGACAATTAACGAAAAGCCAAAAAATAAGTACAATAGTTGTGACGATAAAATATCTGGTGTTGAATGTCGCAGGTGTGTAATCTTAATCTTGAATTAGAGGATGACTCATCGATTCTATGTTCGCGAAACCATTTCCACTGATGATGACAATTCAACGGAATTTAGTACATTAACAAGCCCGCAAACGTATATTAAAACGGCGCGGCTGAGTCACAAAATAAAGTTTGACAATTCCGTTATTTAAATAAAATTCAAGTAAAAGTAAATGCAACATAAACCAGAAAACGAAAAATCAAACAATCATATGTAGCGACACGAAAAACCAACTTAATCCTATAAAGCGCTTTAATGAAAACCCCATTATATTTATCACGAAAAGCGGCATCCAATCTCTCCTCCTATCATCGAGTATGAATATAAAAAAGCTACATTACGCGTTGTGTAAACCCATCGGCGATTGAGTTTAACATCACGATGTTTGCCTTGAGGCAGACGGTATTTCGAGTAAATTTTTCGACGTTAAACGACAGAGGTCGATAAGATTGTGACGCGATCCTATATTCCAAGGGACGTCGTGTGATCTCGTGTTGGATCAGCGCTTGACAGCTATTACGGCTATTAGGATGAAAGCCTGAAGCCTGCTCTTGTGTTACACTGAAACGAGGTGCAAGACAGATTGCCGCCGGACGAACGCTCGCCCGCTGAGATAGCGGCTTACGCTATATGCTCATGTTGACATGCTTAATGCACCTAATGTTACACTATCGAGCCATATTGTGGCTATCCTCTGTATGTACTCGTTGGGCCAAGGTAGTCGTGGTATCTTACGCAATCTACCCACTGGACGAGATAAGCTCCTTCGCCTCTGTGTTCACACTCAACTAATAGAGTACCTCACTGACATACCTGCTGCCTCTTAATCCAATTGTACCAGAATCTGTTGCATTAAACGCCCCCCGAAAAAAAAGTGAAAACTTCGTGATTTTGCGAATTTACATTCTTTTCCTATGGCTATATTAATTTTACGTGTATTTCGTATTTAAAAATCAAACTTCAAGTACAGAGACAGTTTATCGACTAAAGTGGATTTGAAAAAAAAAAAAAAAACCATGGAAAAAAGAGTTACCCGGTGGAAATGAAATTTTTGTCGATTAATCCCAGCGATTACTTTCGATTAAGCGCAGGATTTACCGTATTAATTGTAACTACTAATTACACGAGATCACGTGTAAATACGCGTAATTTATGTGACAATCGATAATTAGCAAATTCATGATCGGTGATGAAATAATAGCAGTTACATTGTTGTCTTTAAACATATTTTGTAGGTTATGTTCACTTCATTGTCCTCACCTTATTTACGACACGATACATTTTTATTTTCGTTTTTTCTCGTCACAATGTCAAAATTATACGAAAATCACAGTTTACCTTTTTTTTCATTCGGGACAAAATTCGCGATGCGCCATTTCCATGATGCAATTCTCGTTCGCTCCGCTCAATTCGCCTGAAGAGAATGCTCGTTGATAGCAACATTTTCGAACTAACGAATGCGAAAAAAAAAAAGAACGCGAAAAACATCCGGTGAAGACAAAAGAGTAAAAATGCTGTAGTGGCGAGCGTTGTCAGTCCAATCAGTCTAGAGGTTTTTATCCAACAAATTGGTCGGTGAACGAACGAGGCAACGAGAACGTTACGGAACCAACGAACCGCCCAACGAGCGGCGCATCGAATGCATCCGATGCTGCAAAAGCAAGGGCCGCTATGTGCGTACTCTCTGCTGTCAGATGATCCTGATTGGTAGTTGCTGAGCTATCTGCTGACAAAAAAAAACACGCACACACACACACACACATCACTAAAAAAAAAAAAAACAAAGCGTTTGTTTATATCTCGTCGAACTGAGCCTCTGTGTATGTTTCTGTTGGTGCGTACACGTACACAAAGTAGCGAAAGCAACAACGTATCCCTGCATTGCGTCACACGCGTGACCAAGCGACTTGTTAAAAAAAATTTGTGTCGTCGTGTATACATGTATATACGTACATATATATATAGGGAAGTCCGCGGCGAGCCGCGCAGTAAATAACGATCGTGTTGGAGGCGTTTTTTATTTGACGAATATTTGGCATTGCGAGAGAGAGAGAGAGAGAATTCGAGGATAGATGACAAGTTGTTTCATCTATTCGATCAGCGTTCTCACTCCAGCGGCTCTATCGTTCTGTCTCTGACGTTCAATCGACCAATAGCCCGCGCTCATTCCACGCTTTCGATGCATCGAATTTTAACAAGCCCACACGACAACTATCCGCGCGCGACGGCTATAACGTTTGTACATACACCTGAGCATCATTCCTACGGTGTGACACGAGTCACCGGGATATATCGGCTATTCTATGCACTGAGATATATTTGACTGCCAGTGGTGGATCGCTGTTGTGTATGAGGTTTGCGAGGGAGTCTCGTTCTCCACTGTGAAACATTGTTTTTCAGTGGAACATCGGCATTACCCCTTTTTTTTTTCTCATTTTTTCCGAAGAATAAAATAAATATCGTGGATCAGAGATTATTTCAGCGGTCACAGCTTGAGATATCGATGGAACGCGCACATATTTGTCGAGTGAATCTCACTTTCACCTGGCGTCTCGTCTTGAGAGGAAAAGTGAATATTTGGGCGATCGATCGAGTCAATTAGTTATTCCAACTATTAATGGCTCGCTAACGATTCTCGTTGAAGCCGAAGTGAACAAAGAGTCGCTCTTGTTCGTTTCTCTGTGTTGTGATATCCGGTCCCTTCGGGGAGGGAATAAGGGCGAGTCGAAATGGCGATGGGAGAGACAGAGGGACATCGGAAAGCAGAGATATAAAGGGGGGGGGGGGCGATATAGGAAGTCGTGCTCGTCGAGTCGACTGGCAATGCCCTCGGCCCTTCGTCGAGAGCACCGACGGATGATTTAATTAGTTAATTGTGCGTCATTCATCCGTCTATTCATCCCCCTGACTCTTTTACGTTTTTCCGCACGAGATGGGCCGGAACTCGTGCGCTGGACGTGGAATGCGGCGTTACCATGACTACCCTTCGTATTTTCCACCATATATATATATATATATATC
Organism: Clistopyga incitator; assembly: GCA_947507545.1. NCBI lineage: Eukaryota > Metazoa > Arthropoda > Insecta > Hymenoptera > Ichneumonidae > Clistopyga > Clistopyga incitator. Next base: position 336,304 of record OX382180.1, read on the forward strand.
GATAAATCCGGCTATAAATTTAATTGAGTTTTGGTCCCATACGAAATCCCATTTGTTGATCTTCCGGCCAAGTCATTGCAGCCCTTCGAGAAGCCCTTTAACGCCCTCAAATTCAACGTGCCAAGAGAAATGGTGATCATCACTGTTAAAAATGTCTGCAACATTTGGAACACTCAATACTAGATCATATGCTAAATTCGGTTATTAAAAATACTAGTACATTTTTTTTTATGTTGTGAAATTTCAATAAATACATATGTATTCGCAATTCCACCATCCGATTTTTTCCCGCAAGGTATAATATCGTTAATTTTCACCGTTCATATTTTTCTTCAATTTTTTTTTTTTTCACGTGACTGGTTTAAAGAATAGAAGAAAACAAAGCATTCGGACAACGAATAAATTGCCAGCATTTCGTCGTGCGCGACAGGCAAAGTGTATTGTTTATTCAGCAATAGGCAGCAGTAGGATAAACGAGAGACAGAGAGTGTATGGGCAAATCTCGTGGTATAGGTAGGTGGTAATGGTGTTTCTGAATTAGCTGGGAGCAGCAGCAGCAGCAGCATCAGCTAGTTTGGCCGTCCGCAAGCAAACAGATCTTGGTTACCCGATGTGTAACGTTCCACGTTTCGCGAACCGTCGAATCACCCGCACCCGGCCTCCACACCACACTATGTGTATAAGTAACCTATAGTGTGCAATACACATATATGTAGACACACGTGTGCACGTATGTGCCAACGCACGTCCAGTCGGTAATATATACCTCACCGTTATACCCAACAGTATTATCAGCCGACCACAAACATGATTACTAATCATCGGAGTGATTATGGATCAATAACTTATTGATTAGTGCATTCCCGCATTGCGATTAACGTCACTAAGTGGCATTGTTAATGACGAGAATCTGAAGGACCCTAAAATTCAACGTTTAAAACAAAATCTTTTTCCAAAAGCTCAAAATAACAAACAATTTTCTCTGGTAATTATTGCTTCGATGGTTCGAGTATACCGCTCAAGGTCGTTATAAACATTTTCCTCCGTAACGATAAGAATCGCACTAAAACAATCTAACCCCCGATCAATGAAGTATCCCGGCGTACAGCGAACGTGTGAAAACGAGGGAGCGCGCGGGATCGTTTACGACGTGATTTGTGGCGAGTCGAGGGACCCGAAGTTCAGGATTAAATTCGGTAATTCCATGGTAAAGAAAATAGCCCAATAAAAGTTGGCCAACTCCGGTCCATCTCGAGTTGTAATATCGAAGCGAGCGAGCGAAAGAATCAGACGCCCTCTGCTGTTTAGCGGGAGGGAGGAGAGTTACGGAGGGCCGCCGGTAGGTGGCGCTCGTGTACTCCTTCGGATACTCGCGAACCGCTGAGGCGCTGGCTGTGCGAATGGTCTGGGGATTAGGTGCTAGAGGCGCCACGAAACGTTTGCGCGCTTCCCGGCACCGCTTACGTAGCTCCGGAGGAACATCTCGTCTCTCCGTATACTATAATACAACCTGCTACGTAGAATCACCTACTCGCTCTCTCGCTCTCCCTCTAGTCCCTAGATTCGTCGAGTTTCCGCGACGCGGGGGTGTAGGGGAGATCGGAGATAATGGAAAGGCGGGGCTCGGAATAACAGGGGCGGAGCCTGTGTGGGAATCCCCGCTCTTCGGCAAGAGTTTCCCTCGGCTCGGCGTGCAGTGCTGAGCGCATTGAGCGCACGACTGTGGCTCGCTCTGACTGAGCTTTCGCACATTGTCGAAAGTGTGTGTGTGTGTGAATGCGTGCGTTTAATCCAGGCTTTCAAGCAAGGCGATGGGTCTTCGTAGTGTGGAAGGTAGAGGGCGACGTTCCTGTGGATAGCGTGTCTGTATGGCGTCCGTACGTCGACCACAAAGTCGTTAGCAAGCCCTCCTCTATATCTATATATGCCTGGCAGAGGTAGATTGGTAGCCCGCTTAGAGAGCTACATACAGGCCGATTTAGCAAGCTCATTCCAATTTGCAATTCTCTATCGAGCTGGTAATTGGTAGTCATTAAAGCTGTTGGCTGCTCCCGAAAGCGCAGCTCTCCGGGCCTATCTTCACACTGCGGCAAACTCTCGCACTACGCGCTCGCATTCAGGTGCTTTGCAAGCGTGGATGTTTAGATTTCTTTAGGCGAGCATTTTTTCATTATTCATCAATCAGAAAGATATCAATAATTTAGTGGGGCGATAAAAATGAAATTGTAAAAAGTTGAATTTCTAAACTGAATCTAAACTGAAAGGATAAGTGATTAGGGAAATTAACGCAAATTAGGTTTTTCCTTCAATGACGACGATATTTTTGTGAATGTTGAAGGAAGCAAGGAAATGATTGAAATCATCGATAATGAACTGCGGGGGGTGAGCAGCATGACAGAATGCGGATACGATACTAACCGGGGCTAATTCAGTGGCAACGTGAATAAGAAGGAGAATCGCGAATCGCTCGCCCGATTGTCCACTCGATAAAGCCTAAGCTGTCGTGTCTCTCTGGCTCTGGATTCACGCTACGATCCATCGGCTAGCATGTTACATTCCCCTTGTTTACCGACATCTGTCACCGAGCGTTTATGGGCTGCACGCGCCACCCCATCGAGCTATGCTTACTAAATGCGTGTAGGTACGTGACGAGTTCCTTTTACATCAAAATACTGCACGTATACGGAAGGGGAAAGTGCCACAATATTATAAATCACCGTCGGGTTCCATAAAATTCACGATTATTACGTCATTTGATGATTCCTTCTGAAACATAAAACGAAATTAAATTTCATACATGAAATCAATACTCTTTTGTAGAACATTGCAAAATCACTATTTTTGAATTTTTTCTTCGTTTTCATTTGTTATCCTTAAAATTCTTCAATCTCTCGACACTCACAAATAAAAATGTTTCATTTATCCACTCAGCGGGTCTCACAAACATTATTATTTTGAGTTCTTCAACTAAATATAAACTAAAATCAATGCATAATTTTAATTGGCAATAAAAAAATCGGACTACTCCACTCATCTGAAATTTATTGAATTAAATATTAGTTTTGAGTGTCGGCTCTCGACGCAAAGTATTTCGATTTCTTCACATTAAGGACCACCCACCGAATTCAATGATGGTATACTTTCCCCCCTAAACAACTCTAATCTGCGGAAATTGAAAAATATTCGAGCGATAAATATAAATCAGCGGGGTGCGGTTCTCTTGAACTCGGAGCGTCAAACGAGCTCCGGAATTGTAGCGAGGAGCGTTTTGTCGAGGATATGATCGTGCTATTGGGTTAGACGGGGTGCGGACCCTGCGTGGCAATGCAACAATGCAGTAAACCAGCCAGGCGGCCGGCGATCATCGACGTCGGGCCATATGGCCACCGCGGGGGTTAACCACCCCGATCTCGACGACAAATAGCCCGCTAAACGCTGCAACACTAAATAACAACGGCAATGACAGTAACACCAGAGGTACCCGATAAACGTGCATATACTACTCCCATTATTTCGCGCGGACTGCGACATATCGAGTGTCATTTTTTTTTTTTTTCGCGAATGATTATTGGCCCGGACGACTGCGGTGCCATATGTGCAACGGCAACAGTAACGGGGGACGGTGCTCATAATTCTTTTTTAATTCTCAATCAAATATTTTCTCTCTCGTAAATATTTGTATTTTTCCAGTCGTCGATACGATACGCTAATTTTTTTTTCAAAGAATTTTCGATAAACGAAAAAATGTTATTTTCTCTCTTCCTTTCGAAGTTGCGAAATTATACCATTTAATGAACTTTATTAACGGATATGATAGATCAAATATTTGCAGATAACGTAAAATGAAATCCCAACAAAATATTTCCAAAAAAAAAATCCGAAAATTGGATTAGGCTCTGCTTATGCAACGATAATTTATACATATGTGTGGAGAAAGTTAAGGTGGACGTTCTTATGTACCAACGGCGCGGGGTCGTACTCACTGGGGTGTATGATCCAATAAAAATCATTGGATGCTAATGTAATTATCGCGAGCGTAAATCCCTGTGGGTTACGGATAGATGGTAGATGAGGGGATATATATACGTGGTGGTGATGGTGGTGGCGACTGAGAGAGCCCTTCGGGGTAGAAACGATTGAGGGTTAAAGGACAGGAGGTTCGAGGGTGAACGTCCAATCGCCAGAGATATATATATATATGTATAGCATACCAAGGGACGTTTCCTCGACGCCCTTGCAATTAGCCCTGCGAATGACTCTCGCCGCTTTGCCCCAACTCGAATCGTTCACCACTCTTTTATCATTTGCCGAAGACTCGTGTTGACTCGGCGACACGTTCACTGACAAAAATCCTCTCTCTCTCTCTCTCTCGAATTTATCGTCTCGTGTCTTGCGGGCTCTGCCGGCTCGTCGAGGAAGCTAACATGCCTCATTGATTCGAGCGTACCAACTTAACTAAGCAAGTGTCGGCTTCGCACCGGCTGTCAGTGTTTGTACACATGGCACGGCCAATTGGCGCGACCCTCCCGTAGGATTTTCAAGCGCGCCTACTATTAGCCGCTAGGATTATAGTTATGCGCTTCAGCGACACTTATTTCTATGCCCCCCTTCTTCGTCGATGCTCGGCCTCGCACCTCTGTTTTTATACGCCAGGCTTCGTAAACACGAGGTTTTTCAGGTACCTGCTGTTCGGCTCGTCGAGCTCGAGATTATGCATTGTGCGAGCGACACTCGGACACGTGCTTCGTTTTTGGTGTTCGCACTCTGTCATCGCTCATTGCTAATTCGTTGTGTTTATTTATATCTATGCAGCGAGAGAATTTGATCACGTCATTGCCACGACTATAAAATTATCATTATAATTGACAGTTATAGTAATGTGGGACAAAGTACCATTTTTTGACGTCTATATATTAAATGTGTGAAATAAAAATAAACATAGAATCTGTGTTTGCTTTGTTTAAGGTTGTGCGGCGCAGCATGCCCTTCTTGGAAAAACAAGAAGACCCCGCACGGCGTTTACGTCCCAACAACTGTTGGAATTGGAGAAACAATTTCGACAAAACAAGTATCTGAGCAGACCCAAGAGATTCGAAGTGGCGACGTCCCTTATGCTCACGGAGACCCAGGTGAATATATACATATTATTGAATGGTGATGTCTCGGTGGTTCGGTGAAGGTGACTGGGTTTTCCGGTGAGAAAAATTGCGGGCGTTTCGCTGAGCCAGTCAACTTCACCGTGAGCGCTCTGATTTACAGGCCAGAGACGCTCTCCGTGTGCGTGTGGGTAACTATATCGCGACACCTACGTGCGTCGCGAGTGGCGGACGAGTAAAGGGGAGAAGTGGGTGGGAAGGTTGGCTGAACAACTCGAGAGAAATCCCTGAATAATCCGCCCTTCCCAATCTCGCGCACTTCAACAACTTAAACATAACTCCAAAGCTTACGAGCTCTGACGGATCGCTCGGCAAACACGGCGTTAAAAGTCTGAGTTATGACGTCGGGGCTCAGTTTCTGATTTGTTTCGATATTTAAGCGATCGAAAAGCTTCCAGTCGCACCTCCTCCGATAACTCTGTCATATTTTACACTCAACGACGCTTCTTCTTACGTCGAACGTGCGACGGAACTTGTCGTTAAACAGGTCAAGTCTGACTTATGACGCGACAAATCATTCTTCACAAATCCTCCGACAATCTGAAACAAGCGAGAATTAGTTTTATCAATCACTTACAAAATACTAATTTTCTAATAATTTTTTTAAAGCTTTGACGTCAATTGAACATATAATATCATTTTTGAGATTTCATTGAAGTTGGCTAATCCAATTAATACAAAAATTTGGCTGTACCTTATATTTTCAAGATATTTTATGTAAAAAAAAGGATTTTTTTTTTCAAATATTTTTTAGCCGGTTCATTGGTATTATTTGAGAGGAAAATTCGTATTCGTACGAGGCCCTAGTTTCCGTGGATCCGGTGATGATGGAGGGTTTAAGTCGCTGGTGCGTAATGGTGCAGCGACGTGAGGTGAGACGAATTATGGGTAGGAAGTCGGTGCGCGAGGCGTCATGGAACAAGGGTGCGGCTTTCTCCGGGCGAAATGTGAGCGCAGGCGACGTGTGCCAGGGCCCCGAGCAGCCCCGCTGGGGAGAAACGCACCCGCTTCACCTCTTCCGCAACGCGTATGATATGTTGTCCGACAGATTTACATTCTACTCATGAAAACGGGGCGTGGAGGGAAATCGAGTCTCCGCACCATACAGGATACCCTTCCTGCTCCTCCTCCTCCTTCTTCTTTTTTTCTCTTCCTCGGGAATTTATCACTCTCTCGACTCTCGCGAATACAAAACGCTCGGCGAGACCCTCCTTTTCCTCACGCATACACGTAATTTTTCCCTTCAGATTTTATATCACCAAACCACAAATATTTACTTCACTCGTTTGTAGATTTTGCAACATTTTTACGTCACTTGATTTTACACGAAATAATAGCCAAATTATCTGATTCTATTTATTAATTTTTTTGTTCAATTATGGAATCTTTTCTGAATGAAAATGAAGATTAGAATGAAATTTCGAAAACGCAGCACACGTTTTTTTTTTATAGAAACTAACGAGCCTTTCGTGTTTTTTGGTTTGCAGGTAAAAATATGGTTTCAAAATCGGCGAATGAAGTGGAAGAGGAGTAAAAAGGCCCAACAAGAGGCGCGAGGCGGTAGCAATAGTAGCAGTGCCGCAAAATCGGAAGACAGCGGAGTGAGCAGTCGTTGCAGTGCAGAGCGGGAGAACGGAGTCGAATCGGAAGTTCGTGGATCGAGCAATTCGACAAATTTGATCGACGACACGAGAGAATCATCGCAGGAGCATTCGAGCAGAAGCATCGCGGACCTTCAGGAGCCTCTGTATCGTCCTTACGTCGTTTAAGTCCTTCGCGAAGCCCTCCAATCTCATCTCTCGCCTTCTTGTCTTTCGCCCGGTGCATTGTAAATAATAAAAGGCCCAAAGATCCTGCTCTCAGTCAGAGAGAATAATAACTGGAAAAAAAAAAAAAAAACGAGTCGTTTAAAAACAACAGGAAGCGAAAAAAAAACTATTTATGCTTCTACGAGTGAAAAAAAAAAAAAAAAAAAAACCCGCGCGGACGCAGCCTGTGTGTGTAAATAGTACTAGACAATTAATTGTGTGAAGTAGAATTTAATAGCATAATAATATAGGTATATGAATTATGTATATTGCAACAAGTTCCTATAATAAAATATTTAAAGAGAAAATTCAGTGATTCAACGACAACTTTCCTTACCATTTTCTTCACTCGTCTCATTGCAACACTCGACAGAACATTTTTTTTTATCGCACTAGTATCGTAAAGGACTATTCAACTAATACGAAAATTATATTTTTTTTTTCAAAATTCCCTTGGAAAAGACATTATTTAATACCGCATGTTTAGACATGAAATGACGTTGCGATACCTGACAAACATCCTTAATCAGTCCGCACCTCGTTCAGCGATAGTGGACTTTGGATGCGGAGGTCGGAGGTCGCTCACGTTACTCCAAGGTACATATCCATCAACCTCGTGTCGATCCAGCGATTGTGGAAGGCAGCCCATCGGTATTTATGACATGCTAATTCCCAGTTAGAGATTCCGTCGCCGGAGGGATTTTCACCACCAGAATCGCTTCGAAATGTCGCTGGGATATCATAGTCGAAGATACACCTAGTCGAGAAATACACAAAAAAAAAAAAACCTAATACGTTATCAGATTGAGAAGCTGAATTACACAAAAGAAAATACCTAATTTATTCTAAACTGCAATTATTTTTTAAATCTAGCTTCCCCTAAAAGTACTCAAAAATAGTCTATTCCTAAGATAGACCGATTTCTCGAGTCCAAAATATTTATCGCCTCCAATTTCAGTAATACTTGAAAACGCTTCAAATAACTCTTCTTCAATGACGGTTTCCTTCCTTCCAAGGTTCGGGATATTCTTCTTTCTGCAGCGAGCGTCGCCTCCTCCATTTTTCCTCGAAATTTAAATGGATGTATGCACTGTTATCGAGGAAAGCTCATGAAATCATCCCCGGAAGGTTACGGCTCGGTTAAGTCTTGGTTTAGCGTTGTAGTAGTGGTTTAGGTAGGTGGATGCGATTGCGAGGGATGTACCAAGGGTGTCCCACTCTCATCGCAGTTCTCTCGTATCGCATCGCTGCTTCAGGAATCCCCCCATGAGAGAGCGAGAGAGAGAGAGAGAAAGGAGAGGAGATGGGGGAGGCAAGAGGAGATGCTTCCGCGCCGTCGACTCGAGAGTCGAGAGGTGGAGCACTCATGTTTATATGCATTGTATTGCTAAAACCCTTTTAACCGAATTACATTTAGCCATTCCGCGGATGCCTCTCCTCTCCTCTCCTCTCCATCGACTCGCTGCGACGTTCTGGCGAGGCACAGCGACACACGATGTGCGTTACTACTCAAGTGCTTGTGCCAGTGGAATGATATGGTAGTAGTGTCGAGCTTGCGCTTGAGGAGCAGCAGCGTACCAGGATTGTTCGAAAGGGAGGAGAGGAGAGGAGAGAGAGAGGGAAGGAGGCTTTGGATTCCCGTACTTGGAACGGCACACGGGCCATCCCTGAATCCTGATTCCCTTGGTAAACAAGTGCTTGGGTGATTCACTGCTTGTTCACTCCTATCGGGCGTCGTTTGTTTCTAGACGCCGACGCCGAGCCCGACGCCATTGCGCCTTCCATGATTCTACCTCGTTTTCCGGGCTAATGGTCATTTTCCTTCCGACGATTCTGCCACTGGATATCTATAGACTGCGCTCTCTTATCCTCATACCGTACACGTTCTAGGAATTTCTTCAACCGTGTATAACCCGTCTGTAATAATAGTTCGTTTAGGCTCGGATAAGGCATTCGCAGTTGGTGATACTAGCTCGGGTATCGTTGCGATATCGAATACTGTACCCAACCGAAGATTCTGCGTTTTCCATGGCGGATGAAAGGATCAGCGACGTCCTGTAAAAAAAACCCACAATCAATAATGAAAGAAAAAAAACCAAAATCATACGCACCCTGTCGGCTACCACGTACTTACAGATATATATACACACCACGAAACTCAGCATTAGGATTCTCGACCATGAGACGTATTTCCACCTGTCTTGGCTGAGGCGCATCTCGCCGCGTAGCCCGTCATTAGCGCTAACAAGTTTAGCCTCGGGCTGCTGCTGGCTGGCGCCCTGGTTGAGTGGGTGGTGGTTGCTCACTTGGTTCGAGCTAAGCTTGCTGCCGTAGCAGCAGCAGCATCACCAACAGACCCACCGGAGTTCCATACACCAAGGACTTGGAGCACGAGTGCGAGCGGATAGTGTACGAAGAGCCCGATGATTCCACAGGCTCCGCTAGCCGTATAACTCCGTAGACCAAAAGGAGGGGATAATAAGATCTGCGACAATCAAGTCGAGGACGTTGAGGATGAAGAGGAGGAAGCGGGGGGCGTCTCGCGACCCCTTGGGCGAGCGTCGTCCGCCACGTTACGTCCACCTCCGCCAGCACTCTTCCATCTCCTCTCCCGTTCTCTCTTAGCTTCCTCCCTCATCCCTCTTCGTTGTTGCCCCTCGCTCCTCCCGGCCTCTCTCGCTGTCCCGGCTTTTCCGACCCACACTCCCTTACAATCTACTTCCTCCCTCCCATCTTAGCGATTCCTTCACCCTCGAATACTCCTCGGAATCGGAGCCATTCTGCCGCAACTCGGAAATCACCGTAATGGATAAGTTTTTCCTGTAATAAAATGAAATAACGTATTATACAGAGGAAGATGGAATCGGACTCTCGCGGTAAATAGACGGAGAGGTATTACCCCAATGACATTAGCTATTATTTCCGGTGGCACTTTTCAGGGGTGGAATATTAACTCGTGCCATTGCAACAGTCGCCTTCGGCTCCTGATAAATTAATATCCCAATGTACTATTTGTTTATACGCATTATCATAACGCGGATGCGAATATTGCTATTTCTCACACGTTTCTATTAAAATATTTTGACTGACAAATCTTCCCAACTTGACTCAAGCCATTAGAGTGAAATCAATAACGAAAAATTGTCAGGAATATATTTTTCTCAATTGTGTCACCCCAGATTTTCCCATTAAGTCAAAATCAATCTCCCGCATACGAAGAAAGAGATTTTCGAAAATTTACCCCGATACAAAATCCCGGATATTATTTCATTTCGGAAAATCAATTTCGCTTGGCAACGTTGCTCCGTCAGCGACAACTTGTAAATAACCGTAATGGATTTCCTTTCTCCTTAATAAAACAATCTATTACACGGAGGGAGGTGGAATTTCGGTGGCAAATAGTCGAAGGACGTTGGGAAAAATGACGAGAGGCGCTGGGGAGTAGTTTGCTCGTGGGTTTGCGGATGCTGCTGGCTTGGCAATCTTTCCAGATGAATTGTTGACAAATTTTGGTAAAGCGGAGGGGGGAAGGATAATTTGGCGAAGGGAAGGGTCGTTGCCCGAGGAGCCCGTTCGCTTCCGTCGGTGCATAGCATAGTCCTGTAGCACAGGAGGAGGGTGGTGGTGATTTCACCTCGAGTAGCAACAAGATCGAAGAGATAGCGAGGAGGAGATGGCGCAAGGGGCTAAGGGAGACCGTGCAGACGAAGGGAGGGATGTTGCGAGAGGGTGGAAGGAGCTAACCGCATCGTAATCAACGTAAAATGGCGTCGGATAAGTGAGCGTAGCTCGGCTCTCTTGGTGGGAGTAACGAGTAGAACGGAGCCCGGCTGCGCAGAGTCGTTGATGGGAGGGCTCTTTGTTGCCTTGATCCCCGTGATCAGCCTCCCGGTCACCCTCGATGCCGCGTCTTTTCGCCCATCAACATCCATTCTACTGCCCACTTGTATTCCGATGCGATTACACGCATTCGCATTTACGAGATATATCATTTTTTCCACGACGTCATTTTCCGTTTCTTCTATTCCTCAACGACGCGTCATCTGAAAATAAATAAAAAATTATACGTCATTAATCGTAATATTTACTCGAAGAGTTGTGAAAAAATGTTTCCTGAGAAAATGAGGTTTTTTTCGGGATGTCCAAAGATTTGATTTCTTCGTCGTTGATTCTTTTTGTATCGAAGATTCGCGTCGTTGGACGTATTATCGTTGCAATTATTGGCAAAGAGGACATCGATCTTGCCCCTTTTTTTTTCTTGGTAATTCGGGGACTCCCTTTCGTATACTCGGATGCAAACAAAACAAGTCCATTCCACGCTACGTGCCTCGAATGAGATATTCCTCTGAATTACCGAATCTCACTGTACCAATTCTCCCTTTCGTGGCGCTGTATAGCGTACGGCATAAGGAAAAGCAATCGGCTCCCGCGAGAGGGAGCAACCAAATGGTTTATGTACAACGTTGATTCCTCGCTGAAGGCTTCGTAAGGAGAGCCAGGATTAGGGCGAAACGTTCGAACGCTTCATTTGCCGGCAGCCGATCCATCCAACAGCGATACCTAAAGCAGACATACAAATTTACGTTCGTACTACAGGAACAATCCAATTTAAATCCTCTACGAATTTCGACTCGTCGCAAAAAATAAGAACGTTATTTCGTCAACGCACTCGCCCGAATACGTCGATAAAATCCTGATTAAATATTTTCCAAAACCATCGCGATTTAAAAAAAAATATCAACTATTTGCAAAAACTACTGATTGCCTCGAAATATATATATTTTTTTTTCTAAAATACAAAAACCCTTTTTGCCAGATTTTCTCATATTATCATATTGTTTTCCAAAAAGAAAGAATCCCACATTTTCAATGTCAACCAATGGATTCGATTGCTTCCCAATGATGGAACATCCCATAACCCACAAAAACCCTGTACTTGAATACCATCCCAAAAATCAATGGCAACTGCCGAAGCATCGGTCGACACAAAGGAAACTATTCCGCGTGTCGGCGGACGATAACGAATGTCCTCCCCCCTCAGCGCCGAAAATCGGCGACTCACTTCTCGCTTTTATCGGAGACACAATTAAAATCGAGCCGCGGACCTCACAAACAATAAACACGCAGAGACGATAATCCCGACTCTTGTCCGTGCATGTAATAACCCCGAGTGACGTAATAGTTGCGGCGCGCGCCGCGCGAGGGCGCTACCGGTAAGAAAACCTCGAATACGCCTGAAAAATGATGACCGACCGGTGCCTCGGTGAATCGCGAGCTTCGGAGTTGCCCTAATTCGCCGCGGGTAATGCGCGGCGAGTATCGCAGCAGCGCACAAAGGCGCAAACAACAATATATCGCGACCGGTGCGCTAAGCGCGAGAGACCAAACATCAAAACAACGGACGCACGTTACGGCGAATGATCGACGCGTTTCGCGTGTGTTTCTCTTCTCTATGTTTTCCGCGCGTGCTCACCGCGACTTAGCGCCTTAAGCGCGTAATAAAGAGCGTTGTTATTCGATTGTCGATTGGCTGCGGAATAAGGGCTCCTCGGGTTTTGGGCTCGGGAGATATTATGCGATTAATAGCAATCGAAATAAATGATGAAAACTGTGGAGGGGAAAGTCGTCGTGCTGGGCTCTCAAGGTAAGATCGTCATCTGTGTTTTGCGACTGTCGGCGTGCGCGTTACGGTGCGCGCACCTCCCGCCCCCTCCCGCCTCCCTAAGAATCAGTGTATAATATACGTATATGTGTGTGTATGCATGTATATATATATATATATAGATATATAGATAGGAAACAATGTAAGCGCTCGGACGCGAATTATCAAATCTATGCCCTGCCAAATAATGTTTTTCATTGTCACGACGAATTATGTAATGATACGAAGAGCCGGGAGAATGTCTCTCGTTATCGCAACCCGATGTTAGGGATCATCCCGGATGATCCGGGGAAAAATTAACATGCCGAAATTTTGTGGGCGGTTGTACAGTCGACGCTCCGTCGAATGTTTGTTTAGTTATTTATTGAATTATTTGTTCGTCGGTGATAAGGGCATTTGAAGTAATGGGAAAAAAATTGCATGTTTAAGATATTTGATATTTTATGTTTATGGGTGTATGTATATATGTATATTGATGCGCGCTAATCGTTCGATTTCCATAGCTTTCTTGAAATGTGGGTATATATATATGTATATATATATATATATATATGTGTGATATGGAGTAGAATGTGAGACAATAGTTATCGCCACTGATAAAAATGACATAAAAACTTGATGTGCGTGTTATGACTGCAGGGAGGAAATTTACTTAGCGATTTCGAACGCGTCGATCAATTGAATTGAAATACGAATCGATAGGAAAGCGGCGATATCGCTTCCTGTTTGTTGTTCCATTATTAGGGTGACCGAGAATTTTTATTTATCAACATTTTCTCGGAAGTGTATTTTGAGGCATGGGGGCATTTTATTTTTGGGACGCTTTTTTTTCAGGCGTCGGTAAGACGAGTTTGATAACGCGATATGCCGGCAAAATGTTCAGTCAACATGCCAGTCCCACAATCGGGGCCTCGTTTTTCACGTGCAAAGTCAATCTTCAGGATGCGAGGATAAAACTTCAGGTGGGTGTGAAATATATAAAATTTGTTTTGATAATTACTTTTTTTAAAATTCAACTGACGTTATAATCACAATTAAAAATTTTTTAAAAATGGATATCAACCTTTAAAAAAAAAATTATTTGAAAAAAATGCAATGCATTTGTTGGACTTAACGTTGCAGGTCTGGGACACTGCGGGCCAAGAACGATTCAGGTCAATGGCACCGATGTATTATCGCAACGCAAACGCCGCTCTTCTGGTATTCGATCTCACAAACTACGCGACGTTCGCCGAAATAAAGACCTGGGTAACCGAGATACAGCGGAACATCGACGAGGCTCTCGTATTGGTGCTGGTCGGTAACAAGAGCGACCTTGGAACGAAACGGATGGTCGACCCTGAAGAGGGCAGAAAGTACGCGACGAAAATTGGCGCGAGTTACCACGAGACTTCGGCTCTTCAGGATGAGGGCATTGAGCAGGTTTTTCTGGCGACTGCTCTGGGACTCTTGAGGTCATTATTCTATTCCATTAATCCAATAGCATTTTTTAATCCATAATAATCGAGAATAGGAAAGTTGAATTTGATTTTAAAAATTCAACAAAATCATTGATTTATTTCGTTTTGTTCTGAAGATTCTTTGTTTTTTTACAAACGAAATTTTTCCAGTGTATTTGATGTTTATAATATTGAATTTCGCTTGGTAATAAATTGCGCAGATTGACGGGAAATCAAGATCTGACGACGAGTCTAAGGATCTACGATTCGACGACGAGCTCCGGACTTAGTAATCCGGACATGCTTCAACATACACCTTCGAGTGAGGAGAGTCTTGCTAATACATCCATAGCCTTCGGCATCGACGAGCGACCTCCGGCCTGTTGTTGATGCCGATTACTCCTCCTTTCCTAATCCTTTCCTAACACATTTTTCAATCTTCTCAGATCACTCGATCATTCTCTTATACATACTCGAATGAAGCTGAAAAATAACCACACGTTTTTTCAAAAAATCTCACCACAATTTATTTTTCTTTTTTTCATCCTTATTTAATTTTTTATATTTTAGTTACAATTTTTCTTTGCCTAAACAATTGAGAGGTCACACGACACGCAATTTTTCCGACAGTCAAAAAAAAAAAACAGAAAAAAAGGCGTAAATGGTTGTGATCGTAAATTAAGCGTGAATAACACGGTGCTCCACAATCTAATCGTATCTTAAGTTCGTTCAGCATTTGTTACGCTATTAATTATGAGAAGGCTCGATATATGACACTCTATTATACTAATTAAGCGAGAGTCTCAGCACTGTGCAACGAGCAATTTTTTAGAGTGCTAGATGTACGCGAAAAAAATACTCTGTGAGAGATGGGCGATATTTCGATATTCACACTGTGATTCGTACATTGCTCGTCTTTTGATAGAGACAAAAGACGCGAAAAAAGCGTTACTGTGATCGCAAATTAAGCTGGAATATCACTCAACGATTTAATCCTTTAAGTTCGTTACTCATTTTTTTTTATCAATTACGAAAAATCTCAGCCTTGCCTCATGTACAAAGAAAAAGTCTTTGTAGCGGAGACTTTGACTTAGAAAAATGTAAAGAGCGTTTGAGAATTATGCGTTTTCAGCGACTGCCTAAAATGCCTCAAGACTGTACAGCCTTCGATATTAACATACACAAAAAAAAAAAGAAAAAACGTAAAAAGCTTTTGTACAAATTGAACTATAAATAAAATCGTTACACCTGTATAACGTACGCTGTAGTGAAATAAAAAAAAATTATCATTGAATCGCTATGAAATAGAGAGAGTGTTGGGAACGTTTGCGTCGAGGGAATTTCATACACAGCAGAATAATAAATCCCACGCTGTGTGAATGATTCTTCTTCGTATGATACGTACACAGATGCGATTGCGGTGAAGCTGACGCGCTTGTTGGGGATTCTTTGGTTCGCTGCGAAAAAAACGGTCAATTTCACTGAAGGAAACTCATTTTTTTTTCACGTTTTCCGCGCAAACTCGCATTGAAGAGGAGTTACTTATGCTGGCATAATTCAGAATATGAGCGAACGTACTACTGATTTTGTCCAAAGATTACGTTGCGCGGTGCGCTCTTGCTATATGGCCTTTCCGCGAAAGAACCGTCTCCGGCGGATGTCGATTAATGAAATCCTGAGCCAGCGAGTGTCACGGAAAATGTTAATTGTTTTGCAAAACAAACTTGGAACGTGAACGTCAATTGAGACTAATAGAAAATAATGAAATCATTATTTTTATATATTAACGTTAGAGTAAAAAGTGCTTTAGAAATAACGTCTGAGTATGTGGGGAGAGTTCGGAAAAATTAATTTTTCCAAAACCTCAGTATTAACATTTTTAATATCGCTACTTTGAAAATTGGTGAATTGGCATTTCTGCGGAGTAATCATCGCCACCGGAAGTCGTTTAATGAAATTCCGATGCCGCTTGTGACACGGGGAACTTATGGAAATGTATTTAACAACAAACTTGAAGCAGAACGGGCGCGAGCGAAGACAAAAGCCTCGAGTCGTGAGGATCAAACCGAATGACCTCCGTAAAAAATAAATGAATAAGAAAAACAGCGTTTTTCGCGCGTGAATCTCGAGGCTCGCGATACATCGTCGCGTCTACCGCTCGGTAGAATATAGCGGATGATGATCGCAGAATGAGTCACTTGGACTGGCCGAGTTTCACGGAGCGTATCGTCCCGGCTTCTGCTTCCTCGCTCCTCGCTCCTCTCGTTGCCTCCCCCCGCACTCCGCCCTTCTTTCCCATTCAACTAACATCTGATAAAACTTCCGCGAGAATCGTTCCTTTCCCTTGTTCGATGCCTCCCCAGCGTTTGATCGGAAATTTCTACCAAACGCATTTTTTTGCCATCGTTCCCTTTTACAAATTTTTTTACGGTGATTTTAGACGATTTTTTCCAAAGATTCATCCGAGCACAAAATCTCAATGCATCTACTCCGAAGGAGCAAACTTGCAATATCCACTCTGAATACGTAATCCAGAGTGCGCAAGGAATGCAATCAGGACTCAAGTCAAGCGAATCTCTTGGTCAGCCTCCAGGAGCTGCCAGTGAGACAATAGAAGCTGTAGCTTCTGATAAGAGGACTGGAAGTATTGCATCTGTGCTTCGGCACCTCCCGAACAATAATAGGCTCTGGAATAATGCAGCGATTGGTCAATCGCGAGCTCTTTTGTAATAGAAAATCACTAATTGCCAGTGTGACAGAGAGGAAGCTATAAAGTGCTGCAAGTTGGACCGCACCTGTTGGATGCATTACACTGTCACTGACTCGACAATCGCCACGGAAGACTAACCGAGTTGTTTGCCGAATAACGGAAGTGGGTGTACGACAGTCGTGCATAGGACGAGTAAAGGAAGAAGAAGAAGAAGAAGAAGAAGAAATAATGACAATGATAATAAGAAGACGACAAAAGAGAAGAAAAATAAGGAGACTGCTCCCATATAAAACGATGTTACCATTTGCTCGAGCTCTCAGTTCGCAAGAAATCTCACGTGGCTCCGAATCGCGAAAGTACAATGCAATAACGAGACCGGTTCATTAGACAATTCTGCACTTCGTTAAGCAGAGCGCGATTTTTTTGTTATTTTTTTCTATTTTTGTTTTCGCAATTAAAAAAAAAATTGTAGAAATTTTAATTGATCAGAAATGAGTGTTTTTCGGAGCTTTGACTTCTTTGGCCAAGTGGAAATTAAAGTACCGACGCAAAGGGCAAACGGATAGTCGAAAAAAAAATGAATTGGACGATTTTTCTTCCTCGCGGAAGGAGGAAGTATTTCGCGGTTCATTTCGCATTGATTTTAGGCTGTTTCGTGAAGTGCTCTGGTGCACAGGATTTTAGAATCGATAATCAAGTCAGGATTCAAGCAAATGGTAATTGAGTATTAATCGAATTTTTTAAATACGAATTTCTATGCTTGTTTCTTTTTAATGGTATATAATTTCTTTTAAATGCTACTTCGTTTAGTCCACAAACCTTCCACGGTTGATAATCGCGCAAATTAAACTTTAATTCTTCCGCAGATTGTTACACGAGAATCGCAATCGGTTCGCGCATGCCGGACAGTGCCGTTACCTCGACGGTACCCGCGAATTCGTTATCTGATTGCGAAGTCGCGTGCTCAGGCAACAGAACACTTTGCAATGCTTTTAGTTTCGGGTAAGCGCTCATAATATTACCTCCGAGAATAAGCGTAAATAAACGAAACTACAGAAATTACTGTCGGAGTTTAGGATAGACGCGAGAGGAAATGGTACCTGCAGAATCGGCCGAATGGACTTGAATACACGAGGCAACGATTTAATCATGGATCCGGATTACGATGTTTACGAGCGACGAGCCAAAATGCCACGTGGCTGTCAGCATGACAGACTCTTGAGAATCGGTTTTGGAGTGGCTAATAATACAGCGTCGAGTCGTCAGCAAGTAGATCCACAAGGAAATGGCCAAGGTACGACGACGACGATGATGATGATGATGAAGAACGGAGCTCCGAACGCAAGGCCGCAAAATCCTTTTGGCAATCCATTTACCACGGGATCCATGCCCGGCAATGATTCACCTCGAGATCCCTCCTTTTTTCGTGGCGGATGGTATTCCCCCATAGCCGACGATAGCGACTCGAGACTCTATGATATCATCAACAATAAAAAAAATTACAAGTCCAATCCGTGGGAGCAAACACATCACCACGACGAATCACCGCATGAACATTATTCGGGAGATCATAATTCGGGATTACATTCGCACGGTCAGATTCACCACGAGGATGAACACAATGATTATCTTTACCGATCTCCATCCTTTGGTCCTGGAAGTTCCGATAACAAGTGGAGCTTCAATGGAAATTCCAAATGGACTGGCAACTTTGGGATGAAGTGGAATGCAGGATTTCCTGGAGCTGATGGAATCCAAAGAGGCGTCTCGTATCCCATTTCCACGATTTCGCCTGGACTCGATTCCCATGGATCTTTTCATGCGGACGCCGCTCTTGGATTTCCTAAGTCGATGACTACCGTCGATCCTCTTCTTGAAGAAACCAAGGGTGAGCGCTATGCAAATTATTGAACAATTTTATTCCATTAACAATTCAATTGTATTATTTATACTTTTTATATCCCGAATTACGAATTTACAAAAATCCAAATGACATTCTATTCGAAACCCCATGGATTCCTGACACAATTTACTGCAGTTACTGGTATTAAAATCTCGAAGGTTTATTGGAGAGCTGTCGAGGTATGTCTAAGCTTCTGAGCAGCAAAATTGCCGGAGTAATCAGCGGCATAACGTCATATAGTGTTTAAAAAATCTAGTAATGCGAGAGAGCGACGCACCGGTGTCGTTATCAGCGGCGAGTGATCTCGGTGAGTTGCGCTAGTCCGGCGCGGCAGGTGCTTCGACAAATGCACACCCTATCTCGGCACACGAGCCTGCGGCATTGACACAAATTTCGAGCGATCTGCATCCGTCGACTTCCGTTCCAGCCACCCACATTTTTCCCGTTTCCACAATAGCTCCTATGCTTATGCTTACTACGTTAATACCATCGATGCACACTATAATAGTACGTACTTCCACCCGCGTACGCTCGCATCATCGCTTTTTATCTCTGACCGACGCAACTATTTTCACGCCTTTGCATTCGTTGCATTTTACCGTGACGTTCCGAGCTCCCAATGAAATCCCAGCTCATCTGTAAAATCAAAAAATATTCATTAAATACATTGAGAAAACGCAGTTGCTTAAATTTTTCGGATTTTTCTAAATTTACTTCATCTACCTTTTTTTTTTTGGTCACATGTTTTTTCCTCAGGTTTTTCGAATTCCAAGATAATCGTCGTTTAAAATTTTAGTGCTCATTAGAGTGATTAAAGCCTCCTTAACTTCACGGGTAATGCTCCAACGGGCCTACCTGAAATAATTGGGAGACGCGCGTGAACAATCTTCAAGGTCGAAACGAGACGGTCTACAAAAGGTATTAAGATTCAAGGTTTCGAGGTACGGTGAAGAATCGTCCGTAGGATCGAACCGAATCTTTGCTCGGACGGAAGAGAATCCGCGGGAAGCGTGAGACTTCCCCCTCCCTCCCCCAAATGGTACTTATCTGTACGAGTTTAATGATCGTGTGTAACGTTAAAGCGTGTTTGCCCCTCCCAACAAAATAAATACACATGTAGTAGCCTCAACTCCTCCCACTATTCGCAGGAAATTAAACCTTCACTTTACTAGCATATAAAACAACGCGCGCCAACAATTTCTTCTCTATTTTTACGGAGGACCGTTTTTACGCTCGAACCTTAAAGGCTGCGGACGATGATATGTGAATCGCGGTCGTCAGAGCGAAAATCAAACGTGCCGGTTCATAATCGCATCGCAAGCCAAGATTTGCACACTCGCTTTGCTCCAATCCACTCGGATAAGTCCCGCGAGGAGATTTGTGGAGATGAATAGATTCTCCCGGTGAATTCGTCGCCTCGAGATATGATAAAAATTGTGGTGGTCGGTGCGAGTGCTCGCGGTGGTAGCAATCAACGGATTAGAAATTCCTTTCGTCGGTGCTTGTGCCTCCTGTGGATACTATTCGCCTTTTTGTGTCCTGAGAGTAATCAGAGTTCGGTGATTATTGTGCGAGATGATAGCTGCGATCGTAAGTTTGATCTGAAAAAAAAAAAAAAAATTGTAATTCTAGTATTCATGGAGAAAATTATATAAATTTTATTTATAAAAATGTTTAATATATGCGAGCAAACCGGAATTAAAATTTCAAACTTTGAACTCTACGAAGAAATTAAATAAATCCATTGAAATAAGCAGAGCAAAAAAATTCTACACCTGTAGGAAAAAAAAATCAGGTCCATAAATCATTGTTAAGTTCTTTTTTTTTCTTTTTTAATCCGCAGCGTGTTACCGAAAGCTATTGGCGGGCAAGAGATTGGCGGAGAGTCACGTAAGGCGAAACGTCCAGTGCAGCAGAATCGAGGAATGTCATCGCGTGTGCGAGTACGAAAGTACGTTCGTATGCGAGGGATTCAACTACGGGTAAGGGATGCATTATGCTGTCGGTTTCCTCCTGGCAATTTCGCGGCGTTGCACCACGCCGACAATTTGTTTGTCAGAAGCGCAAAATTGCACGACACGGTTATTTCCATCCTGCGGATAATTTCCTTCAAAACGTCGTCGAGCCAAACGCGACTATCGCAATAAACAAGCCAAACAAGCCAATCCTCGTTTCTTCTGTCGCAGCCGATTGCAGGAAGGCTCACCAGGAGTCGGAAGACACGGGGATCGTTCTTACATGTGCCAATTGACGTCGTTGTCAGCTTCTCGAATGGATCACCGTCGTGATTTCGTCCAGGATCCCCGCTACGACTATTACGAAAGAGACTGGAGATGTCCAGCGGAAAAACCAGCCCATGGAGGTAGCGATTGGTCGAGAGAGCCTCAACGACCGCCCTGGAATTCATTTCCAGCTCGTCGGCCTCCAAACGAAATTTCCAGGCCCCCTCAAAGGCCGAACGACCGATATCCAAGTTCTCCAGCTCCTGGAACAAATCCGCACTATTATCTTCCTGAAAAACCCAAGCCTTCGATCAGTCTTCCCAACGACTATGGTTATTACCATGGATTTCAGAATTATTTGCCTCAGAGGCCTCAAAGGCCTCCGAACGAAGTGGTTCATTATCATCGACCTTCTCAACTTCCGGAATCTCCTCAGGCTCTTCCTTACCTTCCAAATCGACATTACTATTATCCAGCAAGTGGTCCTTCCAGGCCTGGAACGTATTCCAAATTTCCTGACAGGAGAGTCGACCAGAATAGGTGGCCGAGGCCTCCACTGGAATCCAGGCCCAATGAGATTCCTCCTGATCGAGATTGGCAGAGACCACATGGACAGTATCTTCCCCATAAGGATTGGCCGGCTCCTGGTGTTTATGGGCCTTCCTATGGGTACGATAGCAATCGGTATGATGGACGGTTTCCCGATGGACAACCTCCCAGGAGACACGAAGACTTTTATCCTGAAGATGATAAGGGACGACCGTCCAAACCTCCCAGGCGACCTGTCGATCAACAAGATTATTATGGGTATCATTATGGACCTGCGTACGGATACGAAGAGAATGGGCAACATGGTCAACCAATCGATAGCTACGTTCCCAGCTGGAAACCACAGCATCCTGGACAGCAGTGGACGGGCAGCGCTGATTGGGGTGGTTCCAGAGATTGCTCCGTCAGATCTGCTACCGGATTCAAGGTCTCCAGGAAAATTGTCGATGCCAGTTACACGACAGGGAATCTGGAGGAATGCGAGATGCTCTGCGCCTCTAGGCCTCATTGCCAAAGCTTTGCCTACAGGTTGGAAATCTGGAATCTAACATTTTTTTTTAGTTTCTTATTTTTTTCCTATCGAGACGATTTAGTATTTTTTTTTTCTAAATGTTTGAACTTTTTTTTGTAGGTACTCTTTAGCAGCGACTGCACCCACCGACAACTGCCTTTTGAGTGGCATAAGTTTTTCTAAATTACACTTTTACACCGATCTTGTACCGGACCGCGACTACGATATTTACGCGATCATAAGTGATTTGCGAAATTGTCAGGGATCGAGGAAACCCACCACCGAGGCTCGGCCACAACATCGACCTCCTGAAGGCAACTATTATTTTCATTATTTTAATATCAAATTAATAGTCCCACCAAAAAATTCGACACATTGAAATATATTCCAATTAATTTTTATACGTTGACAGTGTCATGAAAAAATAATTGGTGATTTAAAAAAAAATCTTTTCATCATTTAGAATGTTTCTGGAGGGTCCGTAGTGGTTTTGGAATTCCAGTGAGTCTCACTAGAAAAGAATTAAGGGTGGAGAACGGTCTGGGTGAATGTCAGGTCGCCTGTGTCAGCGCTCGTCACTTTACATGCAGAAGTTTCGTTTTTAGGTACGAAATTATTTATCGAATTTTTCCAATTCATATTCTTATATTTCATTTTATCATCACAGATACGAATCTGATCGAGATCGCGGACCAAATTGCTTCCTCAGCGACTGTCCCTCCAGTGAAATAATTCCAGGAGAAGGCGTTGGTCTTCCTCGCATCGATCAAGCCGAACTCTACGAACGAGGAAGCTACGGTCGCGGCTGCGAACCTTATCCCTTTACGACAATCTACAATCCTTCTAATTACGATAAACCGAAACCCTGGACTGGAGGAAATAATCACGTGGGCCCGAATCGCGGAGATGAAAGTACGAATTTTTCAAAATATCAATTCCCTATTGACCGATTTTTTCTGAGACTCAATTTTTAGATAGTTTTACTCACTTAAAAACCAACGACTTATCGACACATTCTTTTTAATGACTAGATTGTTACTCCGGTTATCAGAATGGCTGCAGACTCAGTCCTTACGCCGTTTCGTCGATAACTCGAGTAGATTCTGAGACTGAGTGTCGGAAAAAATGTTCGAGGATGAGAAATAATCCGCACTCGCCTTGTATGTCTTTTAGCTTCAAGTAAGTATTTTTTTACTTATCAATTTATCAGGATAACGCGGAAAGAGACTGTAAACACTGTAAAAAACAGCAAATTGAGAATTAAAAATGAAAATTAATACTGTAAAACCGACAGAATTGGGGATGAAAAACGAGGTGACAATTGCTACTTGAGCGACGTCCCGAGAAAGGATCTCAGGCCTGGCCTCGATTATATTCATGACGATGATTACGTTATGTACGCGTGGAAAGAGTTGGAGCCTCAGTGTTCATCGGGTCCAGTTGGATATCCACCTTATGGAGGTTCCCATGGGTTTTATCAGGATTCCGGTGGTTCTTGGCCTGGAGGATCTTCGTCGGATGGCAGACCCCCGCATCTTGGACCTGGAAATGGATTTTTGAGTTATAATCATCTGATATTAGGTGTACGACCCTTAGACCCTGATAGACCCGATCCCCCGGGTCCGCATGATTATTCCCCGCCGCCTCACGACGATTTTTCCGGATCTGGATCGCCCTATCGTAAGTAATTTCGTACTATTAAAAATTAGTCAATTAACTAAAATTTTCATTAGACATAAAGACAATTGAACGTGATTAAAGCATCGATACGAATTAATAAACTCAAATTGAGAAAAAATTGGATTGATGAATTTTTTTTTTTTTTTTTTAATACAGCAGACGGCTTCGCGAGCTTCAATCGTCATTACACGGTGAACGGATTGCCGTGTAAGCGCGGCACCAAGTGCGAGAGGAATCAGCTCGTCGGTTTTTGGTCGTGCGAGCCCGAGGGTTCGGATCTAGGCTCGTGGGACTATTGCTGCGAGCCAAATCATCATTGCGGATACTCACAAGGCTACCGTTATCCCTGGTATAAATTATTCCCGACCTACTGTCCCCGTGAACCACTCGGACAATTCCGAGTAATCCAAACTCTTTTTTTCCTTTTTTTTTCAGTCGTTAGCGCCTCGGGCCTGAATCTTCGTAACTTCCTTCGATAAATTAACGGCCTCGCGATCGAGTCTCGATATAATTCGAACACTCGAAGACCCGTTATACAGCGTCATTCGCTATTTACATTGAAAATAAATTAAAAGCCCAAATTATCATTATTTTTTTTAATGAAGCAGCTTCAAGTTTTTTTTTCACCCAAAAGCTGAAATAAAAAATTCCAGATTAATAATCGTGACAAACAGTTGACAGGATAATAACGAAAAAAATGTGATTAACTTAACAGGTGTTACGTGGGACCGTCGGAGGATCAGTGGAGGCCCTGCAGCGACAAATACTTCCCGTATCTGCCGAGTCCGCGTCCCGCAGTGCGTCCTAATCATCAAGATCACCGTCGTCCGCCCTTCCAGACTCCCGGAGGTCACGTCGGCTACGAGGACCCGAGCACTTACCATTCCCGCCACTGGCCGATCGCATTTCTTCATCCTCAGCCTCCGCCCAACACCACAGACTCCGTGGCCCTCGCCGACGATCGTCGGGACGATCCTCCGACAACAAACACCTCCAAGCATCAGCCGCGCGACAATGCGACACGCGCGCCCTCTACCGAAATTACCAATTCCCCGATAACTCACCTACAACTGCACAAAAGTCACCTGAAACGTCGAGGACTCGTACCGGCCAATAAAACTCGCCCGATACTCCCAAAAAACGCTGTGAAAAAAATTCGCCGCATCACCATCATCCCGGCGGATAAAAATAGCGAGTTCGCGACTAGAGCGCCCCCTCGCGGCGCCACGTACACTACCGAAAAATCGTCAGATTTCGGGGAATCCCGCGCGAAAACCACGAGGAAAAACGATGCTTTCGAGGTAATTCACTTGGGAGCGACGTTGCCCAACGTTTCCGGTGCGAAAAAGCGAACGGGAGGCTTGGGACGAGTCGAAAGAGTCACCAAACCCACGAGGACCACTCCAGGTGAAGATGAGAAGCGAGGAAGCAACGACGAAGAGGAAGAGCAAAATTCTTTCGACGATTTTGAGCCGGTTTTTGGATCGAACGACAGGAGATCTTCGTATGTGCCTGTGGCACTTAAAT
Organism: Clistopyga incitator; assembly: GCA_947507545.1. NCBI lineage: Eukaryota > Metazoa > Arthropoda > Insecta > Hymenoptera > Ichneumonidae > Clistopyga > Clistopyga incitator. The sequence goes on from OX382180.1 coordinate 361,471, forward strand.
TGCACGCTTCTAACGACTCCAGTCGAGAGGCGTGACCGGAAACGAAAGAATTCTAGTTTTGTAGCATATTATGTAATTTTTCGTCGTTTCTAAATTTAAGATCGCAGCTAAGAGTAATGAAAGGACTGCAATTGAGGCTCCCACGTTTTAACACGTTTCGGTCGAGCGCGTTGTCCGAAAAATTTTTTGTTTTATTTTTATTTTTAATTAGCCTCTGTGGGAGCGTCGATTGCACGATGAATCCAAAGTTTAGATCGTTATCTTCACGTTTTGTACTATCTTAGCAGTCGATAGCGGCGTGTCGCCATTCGCATTTAATTATCATCGGATAATATATAGTTTATGTAATATATACCATTGCAATTTGTGTGTTTTATTAACCCTTTCGAATATACGGAATATTATCACGCACACCCGAATCTCCTCGATTTGCCTAATATATATTTTTGTGTGCTTGTTATCGAAAGTATATCCGCATTTTTATTTAATTTTCATTTTGTGAAAATGATACTTAGTTTGCTTGCAAAATACGTGAAGGCAATGCCAAAATTCGTACGCACCCGAATAAAGACCTTCATAATATTATGATATGTTTAGAGGGAACGAGCGGCGAGTTCGTTTCTCTTACAATATAGAATATAGTGAGTGCAATTTTTCAGTGGTTTCAACAGTGGCTTGTATTGTGAATAAATAGTGAATTTTGGTGGGAAAGGTGTCATTGCAAAAATCAAAGCTGGACAAATAATTCGTACGTTTGTTATGGATAATACATATATTGTTTTGCACAGAGAATAAAAATGTTGTATTCTGAAAAGTTGGAATGTGAGGTTATAGGATGTCCCTAGCGATTCGTTGTGAGGAGAAAAATGCATTCAATGTAAACATTTCAGAGAGAAACGAGAGAAATGAGAGAAAAATTGAACTTGTTTTGTGCTCATTGAATAATTGTTCATTTGTCATTTGCATGAAACATATATTATATTATATATAATTCTATAATGTTTTTTTAGTATCCATAAATACAAGGATGAGAAAATTTTAAGTTCTTAATTAATACTTCTTTACTTGTTTACCCTGTCTGTATTTTTTTTCTTCCAAATTTTCCGAACAATGAGGAAACACAGAAAAAAATATTGTTATGTCGGAAGCTTTTTGCAAAGTTTTGGAAGAAGGACGGAGCGTTCCATATGGAAATATTTTTTATACACCACCTCCAGGTCGTAGCGCACCGAATTTAGAATGGCCTCGTATTCTAAGGGAATCGTTAACTCCTCACACAGTTGTTCCGTCCTGGGTTGCCCAAATACGGAGACGCAGCATAAGCAGGATGTGTGTTTTTATCGTTTTCCCAATCATCGAGAGGAAGCAAAGCGAAGATTGTTGTGGATTCAGGCTCTGCGTCGAGCGTGAGTTCATACTTTTTCTGAGTTCATTATTTGCATTTTTATTTGCTTAAAAATCTTTCTTTGCAGTGAATTTGACGGAATATCATGGCGTCCTTCGCCTTATTCTCGTGTATGTAGTCTTCATTTTGAAGGTGGATCAAAATCGGATGATCCGTGTAGTCGATCGTATATCCCCTCAATTTTTCCTGCGAATCCCGAGGCTTCAAAGCCAGTGGAAGAGAAACAGAATGCTGAAAAATCATCTGCCCCTGCCTCTCTGACCGGAAATCCCATTTCCGTTGCACTGAACTGTGAGCATTAGAGAATTGGAAGAACATAGAACAAAAAATCTGTATTCTTTAATATTGCGAGCTCAAAAAGTACAACTTTTTCACTCAGCAACCGGTGAAGAGGTCGGAATTGAAGATATCGCAAGAAAGCCTTCTCCATCGTTTGTCGGCGATGTTATGTTCTTTTCTTCTTCGATGGGAAGCTATCATTCCTCGCGAAAATGTTCCGTCATGGGTTGCGATAATTCCGAGGTGAAAAATGGAAAGCAAGTTTTCTTCCACCGTTTTCCTGGTCGTGAAAGCGAAAAAGAACGTAAGGAAATGTGGATTCAAGCTCTGAATCAAACGTGAGTGCAAAGTTATCAGTATTTTATCGAGAAAATTTTTTAAAAATAATATCGCGAAGCAATCATTCACAGAGATGCTTCCGGAAATCCTTGGCGACCCACGCAAAACTCCCGTGTGTGCAGCGCTCATTTTTTAGGCGGATTGAAGTCAAATGACCCCACGAATCCTGCTTACGTTCCATCCATCTTCCCAAATTCCAAGACACCAAAGATAGTAAAAGAAGTACTAATTATCGAAGTACCATCCGCTGTCCCTGCGACCGGAAACTCCGACGCTCTTCTAGAGAAACGTGAGAATTAAAAAAACATCTGTACTTTTTATTGCTTTGGAACTCCAAATTTCTAACTTTTCGTTCAGAAATTGCTGAAGAGATCAGAGTGGAAGATATGGCAGAAACCTCTTCTCCATTAGCTGAAGAAAATGATATTCAATCAGGTAAGAGGACAACCTTCGACCTTTCCTTCACAGGCTTTATCATTTTTGTGTTATTCCAATTTTTTCATCGATGTATTCGAAAAATCGCGGGCTTTGCTCGCCGCACAAAAATAGCGCTCCGAGCGCCACCTATGAACAATCTCGAACTGCCACAAAAACGCATATAAACTAACCTCAAAAATCCATAATTTCCGCTGTGTTCCCGCTTGGGAATTCCTCCGCGTCCTCCACTTTTGTGGTTATTTAGATGTTTTAACAAGCCCGCAACGATAACTCGTAGTTAATAACCTTAAGATAAATATAAGAACGAATTAGAGAATAAAAGAAGCGAGCGGCGTGAGGGAACAAAGTATTCGTTTGTCGGTGAATCGCTCTGCATCTTTACAACCGGTTTACGAGCGACTCGATTTACCAAATAAATAGATTGATGTTATCGAGGATTGAGAGTATCGGGTGCGTACATATGGATGTATTTACTTCCTTCAATTTCCGCCTTCTCGTTGTACACTTGTGTCAAATAAACACTCACTTATTCATCTGACTGCGCCTCTTTTTTTGTTATCGATACTCTATCCGTGCGACGAATACAATTGTCATGTCGCAGAGAGCACAAAGATGTCAAAAGGAAAACTCGTTACTCGTTCGATCACAACTACTCGTCCCGTCGAGATGACGCTAAATCTCGACTGCATCGAAGATTCGCTCAGCGAAGTTCAGCAGCTGACGAGAATTAGGAGTCAACAGAATTACGATAAGGTTCGACTCCCAGAAATTTTCAAACCTGCTCAATTGTCCTTTGGAGCTATTTCGTTTGGACTAATTCGATCGGAAGAAATTTTGAAAATATGCATTTTCCTTGGGATCGGAAGATAATCTTTTAAAAAATCTTGTAATCGCAGGTGAAGGCAAAATTAGAGGAACTGGTGAAGGAACAGGGAGCTCAATTGAGGTGCCAAGCGGGACTAGTCAGTGGCTACCAATACTCGCTGTGAGAAAAACCTATTTTCCTTCTATCCCGGTAATCACATTTTTCTGTTCGTCCTCTGTAATCTCTTTAATTTACAGTCCGGGTAACGTAAAAAGCAGCACAGCGCTCATGCAAAAGCCCCATCCACAATCAGTGCCGTTAAACGTTGTAAGCCGTTTGCATAATTTTCTACTGATGATCGATGAGGTTTTGCTTTTGTAACGGGGAAAAAAATCACGTGTTTTACAGAGCCAAGGAAAAAATCAACCGATAAAGGTAAACGTGATAAACAATGCCCAAAGCAACAATCCCCAGGGAAACATTCAGCTCGTTGTTAATCCAAGAATTATTCTCGGCACTGTTGCACCAACACAAGCTCAAGGTTTGCGCACAATTCAATGTTCGTTACCACGATGATCACAATTTTTGTGGGTGCATTTGATATTCATATACGTTATAATTTTAATCGGATTAGGTTCCACAACAACGACGACGACAACGGCGCCTACTCTCGGATCGGTACAAGGCGCACCAGCTTTAAATCAATCCGAAAACGTACGAAAATAGTTTATTCATACCTTTCGAGTGAGATCCGCTTTAGATAATCCAAATATTGGGCTCAATTTTAGTACCAACACGGGAGACAATCACGCAGGCCGTTAACGCTACAAGTTCAACAGCCACCGCAACAAAAATCCGACACTACCGACGAGGTATATTTTATTACATTTAAAAAAAATCAAATATTCAATCATAATAACAAATAATTTTTTCAATACTGAAAATACTAGCCATCATCGAATTCGACGCGGACCAGAGTGAAAGCCGGTAACACCGTTGCGAGTCACGTGATCGCGTCGAATAAGGGTAACGCACGTTTTTCCGAAATTCGTGTAATCGGTTGTCGAGAGGTATTGAAATTGACACGGAATTCTTACGTTTTAGCAACTACGAGTCCTCAGAGCGTGCCGAATGTGAGGGTAAAAAATGTGGCTAAGCCGCAACAATCGGTGCAGTCGACGGTTTGGCCGACAGAACAAACGAGTATCGGCGGCATCGCCGTCGGTGCCAAGAATGCAGGTCAGAAAATAAATTAAATTAACGGGGAGCCAAAAAAAAAAGAGGGTGAAGGTAGTAAATTTTTATAAACAATTTACGGATTGTACAGTCGGAGAGCAAATTGACGAGGCGAAGAAAAATTTGCCGGATGGCCGTGAAATAACGTTCAACAAAATGAATGGTGGCCGCACTTTTCCCTCGTTGGTTGTCGTGGCTAGACCGCATCTTCGTACCAAGGATTTTCCTCTGAATCTCGCACAGAAAGAACGATCAGATTTAGGTAAGAAAAATAAAAAAAATTCACGAGAATCGCTTTGGATTATCGAGCGCAATTGATGAAAATGTCGAATTTTGGCTCGTCGCTTTACAGATCAAAAAGTAAAAAGTGTGCTGATGTATTCGGCAACAAAATTCGCTGAGTGGCTAATTCAGCGAGGTCTCGTTCGATCGGAGCAGTATTGTCAACGTCACTCAACGGCCACACAAAAGACAAAGCTCAAATTAGGAATGTACAGCGACTCGTCGGGTACTTTTCCGTATTCCGGTGGCTACGTTTGGATATCGAGCTGCTGTCCGGATCGTTTCGTCTCCGTTTTTTGCGGCTCGTTGTTTCAGGGCGCCCCACACACGCCAACCGTCCTTCTTAAGCTAATATATCACTGGGCGTGCCAAACCAACGTACCAAACGTCGTCTCCTGGGTCAAAGTGTCAAATGTATACGTGAAAAACTTTTACGCGAATCTACGAAGTGTCTGTACTGCTGCTGTTTGGGACAAGGCACAAATGATGGGCGGTAAAGGTGCGATGATTCAGGTCGGAGTCATTAGTCTCGGCACGACTTCCCAAGACGGAAATTTACGTCAGGTAATCGAAATTTTTGAAAAACATATTGGATATCAAAAGAAATATCGCGAATTATTCGATGAGACGTTTATTCCTCTATCATTCAGGTAAAAGTCGAGGTTCTCGGTGTTCTAAACCCGGAAACGTCGGAGCTGAGGTTGCGCGCTTGCGAGCCTCTCTACGACGGCGACCGATCGTTCAAACGTCGATTCAACAACATTCTTTATCCCCTCAAAGAGTGGGTTCACAAAGACTCAAAAATCGTCACGGACTATACGGTGGATCGCAGTACTCTTCAGGAAATGGGCTTTAATCAGGTGATTCAGTCTGCATTTAGCGATCAGAATCCGCGAAACATGAAGAGCAACTATCACATGATGGATTATCTGAGGAAAATCGTACCGAGAATGTTCCAAAATACGCTCAGTTTACTGAGCAGACAAATGATACAACAATTTCTCGACGAGCTTGTATGGCGAGAAATGTTCGGCACGACAGCTGCGCGTGCTTTCGATAACATTATTCTTCACATTGCGGAGCAAACGAGGGTCGAAACGTGTAAGTAATTATCTCAACAATTAACGCGATACTATTTTTTGAAAGAAGTTATTGTTATTCAATGTGACTTGGTATTTTGAAAATTATCTGTTGATTTAACGATTTCATTTTTTCACGCGCATCAGTCGAAGGTTTGCTCGATCGGTTAGCCAGAACGGCCGCCAATCCGTTCAAAGATTGGTCTTATTCGCCCAAACGGCCTGGAGGTAATGCTGGCTCGACGCCGACGACTCAAACACGTGCGAACGTCGGCGAGAGCTCGACACGGCAGAGCCAAAAATCGAGAGACAGCCCAGTTCCCGTTCCCGTTGCGCCTCAGTACCCGACAGGCCCACGACGCGGAAGGAAACGGGTCGCGAACACGGCGAGTCCCGAACCGGATATCAAAAGGTCGGCTCTCGATCCGAAGAGCAAAGATCGCGACGACAATATATTGATGAATGCGTTGGACGTTCCCCTCGAAAAATTTTACTACGGTACCATGGAAGGCGATAGGTATTCTTTGGCGAGGGAGACGAAATCTTCGTGCGTTTTTAAGGTAATTTCCGAGAAAAATCAGCTCGCGATTGTCCCGAAAGTTTTTTAAAAATTGCCTTTTCTTTTAATTGCACAGTGCTTCCTCTGTTCGACGGTGATGCGATGCAACACGGAAGTAATGGCGCACATGGTAAATCATGTACCTGCTCGCGTGCCCGGCCAGCCCGAATCTCCGGTTTGCCAATACTGTTGCGCCGCATTTTCATCCAAGCATCAAATGACCACCCACGTTTTCGAAGCGCACACAAAGTTCGGTCACCAAGACGGCGGTGATATGGTCGTTTGCGCCATATGCGAGGAAAAATTCTTCGGTGAGACCCCCTAACATTGTAATCCCCGAAAAAAATTTCAACCGCATTCATCGAAGTTCAGACGTTTTTTTCTGAAATAGTAATGACAAAAAATAATCTACAGGCAACGGTACTCTGCTGTTAAATCACATGGCCACTATGCATAATCCATCGGAGATGCCTTACCGCTGCGAAAGTTGCTTCTATAGAACTTCGAGTCACAAAGATATCATCGATCATTATTACCAAGTTCATGAAAAGGGCGAGGGCCTGCAATGTCCCTATTGCCTTAAGGTATGTGTGTATATTAAAAAAAATATATACAAACAAAAAAAAAACGTTCGTAATTAACAAATATATTTATGAATCGTGCAGGTGATATCATTCATCGTGGACGGTCGCGCGAGTGCATCAAACGTTCATGCCTATTTGCTGCATATGCAGCGACACATTGTCAGACGGGAACAGGGAAGAGGCAACAAATGTTCGAGGTGTTGTCTGTGGTTCAATCAAAAGAGCTCTCTCAAAAATCACCAGGACGAGATGCACCAAACGGTCACCGGAGCAAGTGAGTTTTATTATTTAGCACCATCTTTCCGTTAATTTATCGACTCCCCAAAATTATAATTTCAAATAATTTGTTCCACTCACCAGGGATCATGCCTTACACAAAAACTAGCACCGGTATTATGGTATCCAGGCAACGATTGGCGGCTCATAAGCGCATCGACCTCGAAAGTCCGCTTCCCGAATTTCCAGAGGACGATAAACTCAACAAATGGAATAACGGACCTATATCGGTTGTTGTTTCTAGTAACAATCTCAGTTGTCAGGAGTGCGAGGAGGACATTGATGAACCTGATCATTACCCGTAAGCTTCAATTGTAATGATTGTGTCGATTTTTATGCGGTTCTAACAACTTTTCGTCTTTTTTTTTTTTGGTGATAGTGGAGAACAACGTTGTCAACAATGTCGGTACGTAACGTGCTGCTGGCGCGCTTTTAAGGAGCATCAGCGACAGATTCACAACGAACGTCCGATGACCAGTCTAGTCGTTCCATCGCCGCTAATTAATATTCCTCTGGAGAAGAAGATGCGATGTCCATGCGGCACATTTGCCACGACCGACGGAAATCTACTAGGTAATTCGATAAAGTGCTTTATGTATTTGGACAGTGTAGATTTTTAAAGGAAACATTTTTTGTAAAGCGAATCACGAAAATTCTCGATAAATGAGGCAATTTATTTTTCAGCTGCCCATCTCGTAAAATGCAATCGAATGTCGGCCTTCCCGACCGAAGAACCGGAGCAAAGAACCGGTATGCTCGACAGTCTCGGTCTCGTGCCAAAAAGCACATAACGAATTTCCACCTGCGCGAAAATCGCAGACTCTCCTTGACTCTCGAAAGAAACGCCGTGCGCGATCAGCGAGAAATTGACACCCGACGAGGGTGTAAAACACGACAGAGTCTTTAGGTACCCGCGAATATCTAATTCTCGTGAATAAGACAAAGGTCTCCGGATTTTGATGAGAAAGAAAATGAAAATATGGGAAACATGCACGAAGAGGCGTTAAGTTTTAATAAAATCTGCAGCCTCGTGGATTTTTCAACAAATTGTTTATTTAGCAATTACGTCTTTATATATGAATAATAAATGTAGCATACAGACATCAGTGGTTTTGTTCTTTTTAATTCGACAAACTTATTGCGGTGTGGGTTTTTTTTTAACGTCGTTTTATCCTCCGAAAAAAAAAATCCCGCCTGTAAGTATCTGCGATGCGTTACTATAATAAAGACGAGGTGAAATTAAATATTCAAAGTTGTGTGTGTTATATCTTGCGTCCATTTTAGTTTTGCCGTCCGAATTTTTTCCAGTGTGTACAGAATAGTCCGTCGGGTTTTTACTTTTGTTTTTTTTCTTTACTTACTCACTAATTAATGCTACGTAGATATATATCTCGTGTTCGACAATCTACTGACATTTTTTTTTACATTTTTCATTTATTTTCCAGTTTTTTTTTGTCATTTTCTCAAATTTTCCTTTAATGCTGTTTACGCGCAGTCAACACTTAATTCGCACTTATTAGCAAGAACTCTTCGGCGTTAATCGATTGGGAATTACCGAAGATAGAGGGGCACGCGTCTATATTAAACAATAGTTATAATAATTAATAAAGAAAAAGCCAGACGACGAATCGCTCAATGGATCCGCTAAGTACACGACAAAAAAAATGGGAATATGAGCTCGAAAACTCGCCAGAACAGATTCTGGAAATACTGAGATACAAACCAAAGATTTAACGAAGCGATAAGTCGTCGTGGCGCAACAATTGCAACAAAGCGTAGATTGCATTGCATAAGTAATCGATGGAAACTTAAACTTACTTAAAGTATACGATGCATTACTTTTTTTTTTTTTCAAGAAGAATCGACGGATAATACTTATATCGAATATAATGGTGTCTTATTGTTAATATATTATCAAAAAAAAAAAAGGTAATATTTTAACGCGAAGGTGAATTGCCCAATCTGCCACGAATTAACATACGAGAATTATCGATAATAAATCGGAGGATTCAACGGCTAACAAGTTGTTATTGTTTTCTTTCGTTTTTTTTTAGCCCTCTTATTGGGCGTGAAAAGCGCGTCGAATCCGTCTACGATTACGTGGGTAGATGTGATTTAAAAAAAGCTTCGAGAGCTTTTTTTAGCGATTAAGAAGAGTGTGGACACTTCGTACAAGAGAATAAAGTTGATATTAAGCGTGTTAGTAACGAGCCCTAAGTTTCTCGACTATGATTTTCTCCTCGTCGGTTCTGCTATTGTTATTGGCCTCGCAAAGACCGTCAATCACGAAAATTTTGATATTTCGGACCCAGACGCCTCATTAGCTCGCTGTACGACTGTATTATTAAGCTCGAGCGAGCAGACACGAGCGTTATTGCAAATACTTTTGAAGAAACAACGAAAATATGCTGCTTAGCAGTTTTCACGAATAAATCACGTTTGAAAACTGCAGCTTATGGCGCGTGCAGCTAAATAAAAATGAACTTAACGTCGCGATCACCTTTTTCTTTTTTTTTTTTTTTCAAGCGGCACCGTTGGCTTTCTTTCTACGAGTGATGGAAATGGCTGCTGCTTTGGTGTTCAAGTGCCGCAGTGATCCGAAGCTTTGCTGACGTCCTGGAGTCTGAAAAACAATTGTTTCGTAAAATACCTTTTTCTGTTTTTCCGAGTATTCAATTTTCTCGAATTGTCTACTGACGTCACTTCAACTACCTGTTGATGAAAGTTGCGAGGGCAATACCGTCCGTTTGAGGAATTACTCAACGGCGTATAGCATGTATAGATTGCCGGAATCACAGCCCGGTGGTACGAGGGCGTGGTTTGGCGGCAGAACCGAAAATCCCAGAAACATGAATGTGCGAACCAGCATAGCTAAACGATCGAGGAATAAAGCATGAAAACAAGTTGAAATCTTGATGAAAACCAGTTCGCGGGTGAGGAAAACGGGTAAAAAAGCTTGCCTCGGTCAGTGCGATCCTTGCGGAGGCAAACGACGATGTTGTTGCACTGGAGCGTCTCTTCCGCGTATTCCAGAAGGGAAACGAATCCCTCCTTGGAGCCTTCGGGAAGAAGACAGCTGGGCACGCGAATGTAGAGCGTACCGCGCCATATCAAAGTTTCCCACTCGACCGAGGTGCTCTCGGTCAAGTGTAGGGTGAAGAGTAAACGTAGCGACTCGTTGCTTTTTACTGCTTTTAATAATTCATCCTCCTGCAAATTGAGAGATACATTATTTCTCGTTTATCGTGTTATCGCTGGAATGCTACTCTCATGGTTTCCTTTGATGTTTTGGGAGTCAATGTAATTAAGGGACGTACTTGTACAATGTGTGAGCTCACAGAGAGCTGACTCTGCTTAATCCCCACGCCGCGGCTCTCTGCGTTGACTGCGGATACAGACAATGCGGCATGGGGCGCATCAGGACCACCACAGAGGCCCCACACCCAGCGTTATGGAGTAGCACTGCTGCTGTCCACATCCTTCTTCCAGAGAATCCTCCATGCTCTTGTTGTACAACGTTTCACTGGAACAACATTATTCGATTAAACAAAAAGGCGAAGCGAAGAGCCAAAATGTGTTTAATATTCTCAATCGTTATCAGTACAACATCGTTGTTATAATGAAGTTCTGGCAGATTTCTTTTTTGTAGATGATTTAATGATAGATCTACGAATCTACCTAATTATCATGGTTGAATATTTTTGAATCGGAATAAAGATGATTAAAATTCCGGTAATTCGTAGGAGCTTATTACACCAGATGTGACTGTCCGGAAGCTCTAATTGGATAAATCATTAGAAATTTGTGCGCACTTGGTGTAAACTATAAATAAACGTAGTTACCGTGCGCTGGGGCTCATAGCGGAATTGATATCGCAGCTATTCGCTGATTAATCAAGAGCAGCGGACTCTCGTCTTATCGGAAATAATCCGCGAAGCTCGTGTGTGCAATCGCGAATCGGACGATAGCCTCACTCAGTTGCGTGGAAATTTTGATAACTCGTCGGCAAATTTCCTCCTTCGCCCGAGCAAATGAGGATTCCTCATTTATCGGAGCTACTCGACGACGAGGAAATTTTGCAACAATTTTGCAAAAGGAAGAAAAAAAAAAAAAAGAAACCAAGTGAACTCGATTGGTGCTCGGTCAAGCGACAATGTTGAACTGTTGAATCGCGACGCGAGCTCTCAACGTTTATAAAGAGACCAAGTGCGCAGAGGAAGATATTGTCAGATTCTTGGGACCCGATCCAAACAAACAGTGGCGGGCAGTCGGCCAAACGATATACGCGCGGGTTAACCGGTCCTTTTTTTCTCTCTCTCTCTCTCCCTATCCCACACAGTAAAATACACCTTTTTCGTCACCCGGTATATAACACGATTTGACAAATACTTGGCTCAACAGAATGCAATTATGAACGGCTCTTGCATACATTTCCAACCAAAAGTTTCATTAAATTAACATTTTACGTTATTTTGTTCATATTTACTTTATTATTGTCACTTTAGAAAAAAAAAGGAAAGACCGTATTAATTTTATTACATTTTTCTTCTAATCCTGGACTAAAAATTAAGTTATTTAAAGAAAAATCTCGATAATCAGCTCAATAAGTCATTTTTTCAACAATCTCGCGGTAATGCATCCTTAATTAAGACCTTCTCGACCCTCGGCTCTGTAGTCTCCTTATCAGACGCAATAATAATAACGATAACGTGGAATTTAATAACAAGCTGAGCAAGAAGACTTGGGAAATTAATTTCCAAGTTCACATGTTATCGGGAGATTGTTGATGCTTTGAATTGTAAATATAGGTCGAGCGGAGTCATCAGCTGAAGCTTTACGATTGGAGGTCGTGTTGATGGGTGACGTAAAAAAGTGCAACGCTTGAAAAACGCTTGCGCTGCACAACCGGTTTGTGAAAGTCTTGGCGATCGTAACAGTGTCTATGTTCACGCTTATACGCGGAACCTTAAGAGTGTGAGCGAGTATTCCGACGCAGCGCGAGGCGAGAATTCGTCCCGAGATAACCCGTTATCAGCGGTTATTATCAGCGACCTCTCGGACCGATTGTCGTCGTCGCCTCTCGTTCGATTTGTCACCTGAGCCTAAGAACAATCCGATGCAGCGAAGCCGGATCAAAACATTGCCGAAGAATGCCACTTCAAGGAGAGATACAAATCCCCGACGATTCCCGATAAACGTTGCACTTCTGAAATTTTATCTCTCGTCTCATAATTTATCGATTATTTCTTTTATCATCTACGTGAAAAAAAAAAAAAAAAAAAAAAAGATATCTAAAGTGAGAATTATTGTTTATTCGAAAGCGAGATTGTATCTCATTTAAAAACGATGAAAATTCCTTCAATCCCGAAGCGATGCAATCAAAACTCTATCTTATATTAATTCCTTCATAGATCTTAAGAACAGATAACGAGGGAACGGATGTGAGGCGATAAAATAAATCGCCTTTAAAATAAACTGATTAATATTCATATCGTTGATCAAATCGTTATCATCCCCCAACAACAACACACACATTTTATGTGGAAAAAAAAAATGTTCTCACTAAAATTGCTAAGAGAATGAATTTTTTTCTCTCTAATATTTGAGATAACGACATCGAAAAACGTAAGTGAACTTTGAACCGCGGTACGTAAAGTTGGAAGGAATGTCGTAAAGTGGGTATTACGTACCTAAGCGAACGTTATCGCGATAAGATTGCTGGAAAGGGAAAAAAACGTGGTACTTCCGTTATCGAGTCGACGATACTCGATGTACGGAGTCTCGTAATTACTGTTGACTCGCTCGGAGCTACGTGACCAACGTAGCGACGTCCGCGGGTCGAAAAGAGGAGAAAAACCATTGCTGGGAGTCGCGGAAGCTTCGAGATAGTCCACGAGGTTCTCTTTGTCCTCTGCGTTGATCTCCTCATCACGTGGCGATGACACATTTCTCTCTCTCTCTCGTTCTGCTATTTTGCTGGGAGAAGCGCGCGCGGGGTCAATTGTCTCGAACGTGTTCGTTAAAGTGCGATCGATCGATTCAACCTTCGTAGGATGGCAACACGACGTGTCGTCGTCGTCGGTTGTCGCTGCCCCGCGCGCGTTATCCGCATAACGCAACGGCAACGCGAGAGTTGCGCGAGTTTATTTCGCATTACCGCTGGTCAATCGATACGCTAAACGGATGATCGAACTAATTTCATTCTACTCTTTGAAATAACGTTTTAAAAAGGTAGGCCTCGAAATCTAGCGGAAGCTAACGAAACCAGATTGATGAAAATATTGTAGGTATAACAATAATAATAATAATAATAATATTGATACAGTTATTGGGATAAATCGATGAGATAAAATTGAGAAACGATGATTGATCGTTGAGTGTGAAGCCTAAAATGATATTGATAAGAGAGTGTGGCTATGGGGACTGATAAGCAGGCAAATGACCACAAAGTACAAAATGGCGGCGAATAAAGAAATGATAAAAATGGCCGTACATCGGTTTCGTATCCTCGGGCAAAGAACGCTTTATATATGTATATATATATAGATGTGTATGTGTGTATGTATAGACGGACGATGTGAGAAATACTCACCAATTACTGGATAATAAGCCCGGCATTATTTGGTCGTTTTTACTAATTTTCCAATTACTCAACGACATGCGACTAATACTCATACTTCTTTCTTCGTAAAATCTTGACGCGCGATTTAAAACTTGTTTCCAAATGAAACGTTTTCGCTGGTGAGCGAAACAAGCGTTCGGAAATAATAGAGAACCTTACGTGTCGGTGACGACTCGAAAACTGACGGTCGCGGCGAGGCTACGGTGGCTCTATCATCCTTTTCGATCACGCTACGCTACGTGGTGCAACGTCGCGCGCTGCTTTCCTGGGGATTATTATCTACTTTCCGCGAGTTCGGAAAGTACCGCGAGCGCCTCGCGACACTTTCTCTCCGTCTCTCCGATGGTAAGTCCGCGGGGCTATTATTTTTATCAACGGAGCTCGCGCGCGTCGTTGTATCGACGCGCCGTCAGATGTCGCATCCGCCAATGCAAGCGTGTTTTTTCCCGATAATAACAATAGTACCGACAGCAAAGCAGCTGCGCCCTCGCGAGGCGTGTTCGAAGGTGCAACTAATCGACGGATACACAAAAACGCTTATAAACATGGAGCCAGGAAGTGGAAGAAAGGTTAGGTCGCGTTGCGTTAATATCGAAAGTGCAGCGAGATGTTTTAGTGCGAAATGGATAAAAGCGGCGCGCGGGAATTCGACATTTTCGATGGAATTTTCATGATTGTTTCAGGTCGGCGAGATTTTCACGGCTGCCGGTGCGGCGTTCAACAAACTCGGGGAGCTCACGATGCAATTGCATCCGACGGCCGATTCACCGGCTGGGTAAGTGCATTTTCACTTATCTTACGGGATAATAACGAATTTTGGTATCGAGATCAATGCTTTTTTTTTTTTTTCTTGGACGTGATTTTTGCCGATGAAAATCGAGCGTCGAGCTGGAATTATTTACGTATGTCAGGATTTTGTGTATAGCATTCGTGATCGACCAATGAAACGCGGGGAAATAATTGGCGCCAAAAGTCTGTACGTCGCGGCGGCCATATTGGTTTTGTTTTCATGAATTTTTTTTTTTTACATTTTTGAAATTAATTAAAAAGGAAACGTGATAAATTTGACGCATGATGGATTAGGTTTAAAAAATTGTTTAAAATCTCGACGGTTTCGCAGTAAATGGACTGACGAGGAAATTGAGATGCTGCGACACTCGGTTAAGACGTTCAGCGACGACTTGAACAAAATAAGCGATCACATCAAGGGAAGAACGGTGTAAGTTATCCGATCGGTTAATTTTAACGAAAATAACAACAATCGATCACCAAAAATGGCGCTCAATTTCTGCGTCAGGCGAATTACGGCGACTCGCTGACGCTTTTCGATTTTCTTACGCCGACTTTTTAGATCGCAGATACGAACGACCCTGAAGAAGAAGGCATTCGAAGAGGCCGGCGTCCCGATTAGAAATCAACAGGCTGCGGTGGCGCAACAAGTGCAGAAACAACAGCAGCAGCAACAGCAACAACAAGCGGTCGCAGCCGGAAACCAAGGACTCATGGGAAAATCGGCGGAAGTTACGCTCAACATGTTAAACGCACCGGAATCGGAAGTCGACGTCGAAGGACTTCCCGAAGAGTGTCAAGTGAAGCTGGAATTCGAAGGAGCCACGGAGGAAGTCGCTTCGTAATCGTAATCACCTTAATTACAATTCTCTCTTGTAATAAGTTATTGCCCATTATCATTACGTCTATGAAACTTTAATGTAAAGCTGTATTTTATTACTGCAATAATAATATTAATCAAATAAGTCTAAGTCATTTATAAATCCCAGAGATGAAATTCGAAAAAAAAAAAAAAAAATTCCGGAAGTGCTATTTCAGCGGAAGTTCAATGTCGAATGGTACCAACGGCTGCAACGATAGAGAAAGCGCGAGGATTCCAAGAGATGGCGCAAGCTCTGCATTCTAATTTCGCTCGTGTAGGTAATTTTCGTCTGAGATTCGAAGAGGAAATTCGTCGTGAGTTTGTGAGTGGGGAGAGGCACTTTGTGGTCTGTCATCCGCCCGCGTTTCGGTGACAGTGCTTGGCAGCGAAGGCAAACAATCGCTCACGAGCTGTTATCGAAAAAGCGATTTTTTCTACACCGCGGAGAAGATTCCAACGAGTTGCCACTGTTTACCTTTATTTTTTCTGTATTGATCCGAAACAATGGCGTCCGTTGGAGAGCCTCTACATTTGGCGAGAGGTCGGCCAAATTTCTCACTTTTTCTCCATAAAAACATAACTCGACCTTACATTTTTCAATAATCTTTCTTCTTGTTCTTATTTTTCAGATGTTAAACGTTCCATTGAACTTTTGGACAAACTTCAGAAAGGTAAGCACAGCTTTACACCCTTTAGATATATATATATATATATATATATATACATCATTGTTATTATCATTCATTTATAGTAGTTAATAATTAATGAGTATGTATTTTTAAAAAATTAAAATTTCTATTTTTGTGATATTCTTAGTTGGATATAATATTGATATATCGATATAACATTTCACAGATGGAGAAATACCTAGCACCAAATTGGCAACACTCCAGAAAGTTCTGCAAAGCGATTTCCTGAATGCCGTGCGAGAAGTCTATGAGCATGTGTACGAAACAGTTGATATTCAGGTAATTTAAGGAAATTTGATAATTCGCCGTAATATCGATACTTTGCACTATCGACGACGTAAATCAGCACCGATATCGTTGGATTAATTTAAGGGTTCGCACGATGTGCGCGCTTCGGCAACTGCGAAAGCTACGGTGGCTGCCTACGCAGCCAGCGAAGGTCATGCCCATCCCAGGGTCGTGGAACTACCAAAGACGGAGGAAGGACTGGGATTCAACGTGATGGGCGGAAAGGAACAGAATTCGCCGATTTATATATCGAGGATTATTCCCGGAGGCGTTGCCGATAGACACGGCGGCTTGAAACGCGGAGATCAGCTCCTCTCGGTCAACGGAGTGGTCGGTATTTTGGCAGTGTGAAAAAAGTAGTTGCTCGAATTTTTTGGGACAGTTGATCGAGCGATTTTTTATTTTTCAGTGCGTGGAAGGCGAGAATCACGAGAAAGCCGTGGAGTTACTCAAACAAGCCCAGAATTCGGTAAAACTCGTGGTACGCTACACGCCGAGAGTTCTAGAGGAAATGGAACTGCGCTTCGACAAGCAAAGAGCCGCTCGCAGACGCCAACACATGCAATAAATTGATATTGTCACGCGTAATCATCTACTATCATTCAAGTGCATTTAATCGTCTTACTCCCCTTCGCTAACTACTATTGATACACCGTTAGAAATGTATGAGTGTAATCTATTAAATTATCGACCAAATAACATATTTGAAATGCATATTCGCTCCTACTTTGGATTACGACGATTGGCGACGAAAAAATTAGTCGTTAATACGTCACTTAACAAGAAATTATGAATTTTTAAATGTCACGTTTAAAAAATTGGCATTTAAAAATAATTCTTTACGGCGTAAGGAGAGAATCCTTGTTACACTTGTTAAGTTCCCGTTCTATTATTAATAAAACAGCGTTATCAATAAATCGATTGGTTTACTTTTTATTATTATAATAAAAAATTGGGATAAATAATGCGACAAGTTAAAAAATTTGCCTATGGTGGCGCTGTTCGAAGTTCTGCAATATCTTCGGCGCGCGTTAATATGCCCATTGCGGCACAAAAGTTGGGCACCCATGAAAATACGCCGCGCATAACCTTCAACAGGGGTTTTTTGTTTTTCCGTCAGCTTTGTTGATTCCGAGTCGGATTTCGTGAGCGAGTGACGTTCAAAACAAATCTCATGATTGATATCCAAGCAAATTGACTGCGAATTCCATCAACAACGAGAAAGTGTCGTTATGGTTCTAAACGAGGTAGAGAAATTGCTCGGCGAGCTCGAAAAAGCCGAATTGGAAGTGAGTAATTAATTTTATAATGTGTAACTGAGGTTAGGAGATAATTGTTTCAATTCTTGAAAATCTCATCGATTCACTGTTCTCATGGCGCACATACTTTCGATAGACTATTTTGTATTTGCATTATTTATTCACTTTTGCAAATGTTTTTCAAGGCTCCGACGGGAACTCCACCCGCCGAAACGTATACACAGCTACTAGCGATTTATCTTTATCAAAACGACCTGTGAGTACGATTGAAAAAAATTGTCCGATTCCCTCGTCTATCACCTGCAAAACCGTGGCTAATTATTTTGCAACTATCGCAGATGCAACGCCAAGTTTCTGTGGAAAAGAATCCCAGCCGGCGTGAAAACGGGCAATGCGGAATTGATGAAAATATGGCGAGTGGGTCAGCGAATGTGGCAACGGGATTGGGCAGCTGTGCACGAAGCACTCAATACGGAATGGAGCGAGTGCGTCAGCAATATCATGAGTGCCTTAAAAGGTACGTTAATTGTGCATGAAAAATAAAGAAATTTTTGTAGAGAATGTCGTATGAATTTTTGTCGCAGAAAGCGTTCGTGAGCGAGCAATGTCGCTGATATCCGAGGCATACTCGTCGGTGGAGCTCTCAGTGGTCAGCCGGATGACGGGACTGACGTTGGAGCAGGCGCGTAAAATCGTCGTCGAGAGAGGCTGGAGCCTCGACGAAACGACGGTCCGACCTTCGAAAAGCGACAGAGAACAGTCGGGTACCGCGCAGGCGAGCCTGACCGAGGATCAGTTGTACAAACTCACTCAATTCGCGTCTTTTCTAGAGAACTAGTCGTAAATGTAAGTTGTGTATAAGGATAATAACGATAAAAGCTCTGTTTAATCAATCTCGCATTAGTTATTGATGGTCCGTTAATTTTCAGTCGAAAGCGCAGCACATTATTACCTAAGATCGTTTCTAATCCAACGATATTAAATTTATCGTCGGGCTTTTAAGAAAAAAACCAATGCTTTTAATGAACTTTCTTTTTCATTTTTTCATTCAAAAGAAGAAGCAAAAAGGGAAACGTGCTGCTCCCGAAAATCGAAACCGAGTGGATGCTGAGGTTGCAGCGATGATACCGAAGCGATGTTGAGTCGATGTGTAGCGCTCGTCGATGGAGAACGTCTCGGCGGTGTCTTCTGGTGACCTCTTTGCGCGGAAGACGATCTTTCGCTGCGAAGCTCACAGCATCAACGACCTTTGCTCGATCTTACGCTCTCCAAGCGGCACAAGCGTCTCCCGGCGCTCTCCGCTTCTTTCTCAAACTCTTAAACTCGAATAGTATGCGCTCTATACGAAGGCATTAGTCGCGGGAGCGGAAAACTCGCTTGCACGACTACATCGTCCTCCTCCTCCTCCTCCTCTTTCTCTCTCCGATTCGCCACGAGATCACAACTCCATGACGAAATAACTGTGCACGGCACGCACCCCCGGAGGCCGAGCCCTACAGTTCAACCTCAGCGTGTTAGGATTTGCGCGCGTTATCTCACGTGCCGGCAACGCTCGGCCAGCCGGTGTCTTGGGTGTCGCAACTCCCCAGCCGTAGACACTCTCTCACACTCTCCTCTTCTCTCTTTCTCAATATTTTCCTCTCCGTCCGCCGCGAATGTGCCCACCGCGAGTTATACACAGGGCGGTAACACCGTTCGATTGTTTCTTTATCGCGATCATCCTCGGTCCTCGGACGGCATCTCGCTGGCTCCTCAATCCTCCCATTAAATTACAGAGCGTTTCAAAGATCGCTACGAAATTCGCTGTCGTAAAAACGGAGCATTTTTAATACACAAAATCGTCAATTAAATTAAACGGGGCTATAAATCAATGCACTTTTGCAGTGAAATTAAAGTAGGCTGTAAAGTAGAAATTTGCAAAATTGGCTCCTCGTTATTTCTTCACTTTTACAGTCATCTCTGTTCCTAGTCGAATTAAACTAACTCCTGGAGAAAGATTTTTCAGAAAAAAAATTCACACAGCAATTTGCACTCTGCATTCTCAAGTATTAGCTGTAATTGTCGAGAATCTTTGTTATACTTTGGAATTCCGGAGTGGCTGTGATTGTATTTCAAGTATTCTGGTTTTTAGTTGGATTCACTTATCGGGAAGTGTTTATTTTTTTAAATAGATGTTGACGAATAATCAGTAGAAAAAATTCTGCTCGTAAATTCGATCGATCAGCGTCGATATTCGGTATTGATTGTGAATTTGCCTGTACGTAGACATCCCTACGATTCTTTTTCATTTCTCTTCTGCTTGAATTTTTAAATAATTCGAGGCCTCGGGCTTTCTTCTAAGAATGGGTGTGCTCAGTAATGTCTCGAGCCTATACTATTATTTCTCTCATCGCCCTCGGCTAACCGGGGAACGGACTATCCCGATGAGGCGGTACTACCGATGACAGCGCGGAACACTTCGCGCGCACTCCGCATGCCTTTCTTCTTCTACTTTCAATTGATGATCTGGCATGCGCGCTTTGACCCGATACCAGATGCACTAATCCCAACTTCGTGACTAACGGATTGTT
Organism: Clistopyga incitator; assembly: GCA_947507545.1. Taxonomy (NCBI): domain Eukaryota; kingdom Metazoa; phylum Arthropoda; class Insecta; order Hymenoptera; family Ichneumonidae; genus Clistopyga; species Clistopyga incitator. The sequence continues at coordinate 381,832 of OX382180.1, forward strand.
CTGCGTCCCCCTCGGTACATCTCTCGAGAGGACCGTTCGATTTAATTTATCGATGATACACATTTTCCGTATTGCCGTTTCGACATCGAAATTCCCGTACGACACCTGATTATGCCAATTTATATTCGCTCCATTGTTCGGATTCAATGGGAAACGATGTCTCGTCTCACAATAACATGCTTCGAAAGTGTAGTTCATTTTTTTTTCCTACACGACGAATACATTTTTCGATTTGGCAATTTTTTTTTTCAAACCAGTAAAAGAAAAAAAAATCTATGAATTTAGAGATGGATCTTATTGCGGGTTCAAGAAAGCCATAAAAACGGGTAAAAAGTGTAAAGACATTTCCAAGTACACACAGACTTCACCAGGCTGAGGCATTATTAATATAAATTAGTGAATAATATTCAACTTTATCGTCGTTATTATCGATTTTGTAAAAATGTTCAATTTTTCCACGATAGAAAGTCATGAATAAACGAAAACGGAATTTCTATCGGCTGTGCTTGAAAAAAAAAAAAAAAAGTAACGAGAAAACACTTCGTGAGATTATCGGTAAAAGTGCGTTTAACAGTAGAGAATATTTTGTCCCAAGGACACATTCTTCGCTGTAACGACAATCAATTTATTTTAATGAAAATAAAATTATTGAAATACGCTACTCGGGGACTTGTAAGAAAATGTGTTTAAAATCAGATAACGTTGACAAACAAATATATGCAATAAAGTTATTGTCATTGCAGAATACATTAAATGTTCAGATGAAAAATAAATAGAAAAATGAATTACACAATTGTAATTCAATTTTACAAATTGACTTTTGTGACACTCATTAAAACTATTAAAAAAAAATTTTATTCGACACAAACAAAGAAAATAAAAAAATAAAAAAATAAAATGTAAAAAAATGACGGAAAGTCTATTAATTTGGAGATGAATGTTATTGCAGGTAAGAAAGACATAACAGAACGGGGTCGGGAGTGCGAGTGCGGGGGCCGTTCGAAGCACGCCGGCCGGAGTGCGGTTTTTTGCATTTCACAACCCAACAGAGCGCTCACCGTGTGGTGCCGGGGAGATATCTGAAAGGTGCAGGTTAGAGGAGGTGAAGTGAAGTGTGGCGAGGCAATAGGCAATATGCAACAGGCTAGGCCATCGAGTCTGTATCTGTATAGATATATGGTACAGAGTGGTCGCGTCGAGAGCGTTCGGTGAGGCCCCGAAGAGCCGACAAGAGAAGACTGTGTTCCGGGAGAAGACGATGAGAGCCGCGCGGTGGTGCGGTGCTATTGCGGCGCCGATCGTCCGTACAACCTATACCTACGTATGTACTCTGTGTTTGTACCTACTGTGCATAGGGGGGAGGACGTTCAGCCGCAGAACAGAATAAGGTGGATGAAGAGAACGGGATATGGGATCAGCGCGGGTTAGGGTTCGTGATGCTGCGCCCACGCTCCCATTGTCTTACCTTCTTAAGCTCTTTTCCTTGTTATTTTCTTGCAGATACGTATGTAAGCTTGGGGGACCTCACATTCAACACATACATGTCCCAATTATTGACCGCAAGGTGAAATTTTTTACATTCTTGTGATTAAATTAGAAGCTGCGATTATTATTTTTTTTATTACTTTGGTAAGTGTGTAATTAATATATTTAATTAATTTACGTTTTTTTGTACTTGTAATTAAAAATATTACATCTTCAAGACAAAATAATAATACACATTATTTATTATGATTTAAAGATATATATATATATATTGCGGTTCCTTGGGCCATATTCGGCGTCAAAGTGAGGTCAAACCTAGTGATAAGAGGCCAAGTCGTCTGCAACATATTTTAACTATTTATTTATCATTATAATTATGATCCACCCAAGATAAATGATGCATTGTATGCATAACCAAGTGTATCGCCGTGATTTTCAAGATTAATGATAACTTCACAGTTCGCCGTTTTAATTTAATCTCATTTTCGAAATAATTATTCAAGACCGTCGCTCTCGCGCGTGAAATTTTGTATTTTCCAACGAGTTATCATTATTTATAACCGATTGCCGCGAAAAATAGGCATTTCCGGTTACAAAATCGTAAATACATATATCAATTATCGTCTACGATGTGAAGAATTCATTTGCGAATCTGTTTTACGACGTGACGAAATTCAGCTTAGCGTCTAAACCCATTCCATTGAAACGTTACGTTAACAATTAATCCGATCGAGGTGAAGCATTGAAAATTAATCACAGCTTCACTCGTTCGCTCTTTTATTAATTATGCATCGCCTATCAAATCGCTACACAGATTCCGGGAGGTGCTTTAAATCTTAATTAACCAAATTGATTTACCATTTGTAACTACAAAATTATTCAAAAGAATCTAAAGAATTTAAAAAAAAATTCTCACTGTATCAAGTTGGGCGTTTGATGACCCATTCCAAATTCTTATTTACAACCAATTACCAATAAAACAAAGTGTATCGATAAGCGGTTCGATATTTCCTCATAACACCATAGAAAAATTTAAAAAAAAAAATCTAAATTCCATTCGCATCCCCGGCAACGAAAAGAGGCCCACGACCTCTGACCCGCACCCGGAAGCCTCCCGAAGTCGTCATCCCTTCTCACCTCCAATAACCAACCCGTATACCCAAACCCAAGAAGAAAAAGCCCAGAGAGAGAGAGAGAGAAAATGTAAAATGAGTCTCGTCTTGCATGGTTCTCGTCGTAATTAGCGGAATTCATCGTCGTTGCGTGGTAGCGACGAGGGGCATCGGCGCACCAGGTGAAAGAGATGTCGTAGGAGCCGAAGGTGGCTTCGCTGCCAAGGTATACACGGTTACGTGTGGAAAAATCGAGCGGAGAGACGGTGTGGGAATAAAATTGGCCCCGCGGCAGATCGCACGCCGCGCGCACAGATTTGCTGTAATACGATAATGGTTGGAGATGCTGAAGAACGGCAACAACAGCAGCAGCAGCAGCAGCAGCGATAGAACGAGAGGCACTCCCCGGAATACGCGAAGAGAGGAGAGACGAGACGCGGCGCCGGTGCTGCCGCTGCCGATAGAAAAGCCCACTAAAGTCAAAGACTCGGTTCTTCGTCTTCGAAGTGAAAGGCGGGCGCGAGACGCTAGTTTATGCCGCGCGCGCTTCAATCGGTCGTGCGGTGCCTCAACGAGCAGCGCCTCCATCCCATCGAGCTTATAGGTTTATCTTTGCTATAGTGAGCCACAAGCGCGAGCGGTGTACTGCTATTTCTCGGTGTATGGTTCGCGCAACCGGGACCATAGCACCACTCACGGCAAGGTCCCCGCGCCCACGGGGTCAGAGGGCGGCTCACCCACTCCCACTCCTCTTCTGGCCCTTCACCTCGGCTTACAGTCGCATGGGACCGCGACTGTGCCTCCGTACAGATTCTACGGAGAGCGAGAGAGAGAGGGAGGGGGGGGGGGCACGGAGGGGGTTAAGAAGAGAAGTGTGTATACAAGGTAGAAACGGAGAATGGCGAGATATAGGCAAGGCTCGCTCCTTGCTCGCTACTTGCCTTCTTACGGTTTGACTATGTCTACGAGGTATTCCAGGTCAACTCGGTACATCCTTGTCGACCTTCCCAATTTCATTGTTTTCGTAAGGAATACAAAAGGAGACACTGAACATTTTGGGAAATTATTGTTTTTTTTTCTTTGGCATTAGGAAATTGGAATGGTGGGAAAAATATGGAAGAGGTTTGGAAGGGAGGAAAAAATTAACCTGACCTAAAATATCTCGTGTATATGTGTGTATATATATATATGTATTTATATACGGAAATAGGGATATTGGAGATGTGACTTCCTCATCTCTAGGCTTATATGTCGATAGGATACACTGCATGCATTTCTCGCTGTCGATCGTTTAATTCCGGAGGAATTAAATGCCAGTGAACCGTGATTTCATTGGCCCGATGGCTTCGAACTCAAACAATATATGTATCGAAGCACTTTAGGTTCTTTTGCATTTTTTTTTTTTAACTTAGCATCTGAAAATAAATGTGATTTATTGGAATTGCGAGTTTTAGTAAGTCGCAGGCACGGAGAGGAGAGGAATAATGAAATGTGGAGGGGCCGAGGGCACTGCACGAGAGATGCACTCGTCGAAAATCCGCGTCCCGGTAATCGAGATGCTGTGTGTGTGTGTGTTGGCTAATGCGGGCCAAGGAGGGAGTGAATCCGCGCGGCGCGCGGTGGCCTAAGCTTATGCGGGTCGCGAGCCGGAGCCCCGCGCTGCACTGTGGCCTGTCTCTCGTCGTAGGTGCAACCCATTCGCGGCATGCTATAGTGCGCTTCGACGAAAGGTCGTGTATATCGTATGTACACCTCTGTGTATACGGGCCATTCCATACCGGCCGGCTCTGACCCTCGACCTCTTGGATTTCCAGCAAGCACATTTTTTTTTTTAACAATTTATATACTTATTATACCCATTTTATTATCTGGGTTTGTTTTAAAATGAGGATCTTAGCAATATTTGTATCGCGTCATTCAAGATTTATGTAAATTTTGGTAGATTAATAAAAAAAAATGGATTTTAATTAAAATAAAAATTTGTGTAGGTATGAATCGATAATATGGAAAATCGGGGAGGAAAAGTCGAGGGTCCAGCTGGCATGGAATTGCCCGTATGTAGCCCCTTTGCCGTACGAGCACAAGGTGCGCTTATGCTCTTCGCTATGAGCATGTACACGCGCTCCCGGCC